>OX291552.1:7711335-8311335 GCA_946406115.1 Apoda limacodes | reverse complement strand
GACCTAGGTATCCAACCACACCATGGGATAAACTAGAAAAAACGGGTTGCACTCCGGGAGTGCCGGCAGAAGTGAAAACATACTCGCTATTTACTTCCCATCACTTCTTATCCATTTTATTTATTAAAAATAATAACTTTTGTTTATTTACTTTTTTTACGTTGTATATTTGACAGCTCAATCTGTCATAGAATTAAAATCCCATATCCAACCTCCCTGTACTACTCATAATCGCCATATACTAAAAATAAAAACTAACCTAATGTAAATAAAGGTCACGTGTCCTAACGCGAGTGACATCTTACGAATTTTCGATCAGGACACGTGACCTGACGCGAGTTTAACAGTTTTTACCCATCAAAAAAAAAGTGCACAGTGCCGCTAAAAAAGTTTTCACTTTAAAAATCATTTTCAAGTTTATATTATATTTTAGCACTTTGTCGGCGTGATTAATATGTATACTCATGCCAAATTAAGTTAGTGTTCCGTCCTATGTACAGATCCCTCTTTCTGCGAAGCACCGCGTTCTTGACCGGTTAGTTTATTATCGGCAAGTGTGCTGTGTGTACGCTAGCTGTATAATATGTTGTTTCACTCGCGGCTCGGACGTCGACTTCTCAGTGTATTACGATCTTGTACAGCCTGTTCCTAATACCACTTGTGTGCTAACTTAAGGATTTATAGAGTGATGCAGCTTGGCTCGCCACTGCTCATGTGATTATACTTAACATAACCACATAAACTTTTTTACACACTATGTTTGTTTGTATCATGCTTTGGGTAGAAATGTTAATTAATTTCTCTTTTCTACAGTCAATTTATGGACGACTTTAAGCTGTTGTTGTTATTTTTGAAGTGAAAACTTCTTAAGCGGCGCTGTGCACTTTTTTTGTGATGGGTAAAAACTGTTTAACTCGCGTTAGGTCACGTGTCCTGATCTAAAATTCGTAAGATGTCACTCGCGTTAGGACAAGTGACCTTTATTTACATTAGGGTTAGTTTTTATTTTTAGTATATGGCGATTATGAGTAGTACAGGGAGGTTGGATATGGGATTTTAATTCTATGACAGATTGAGCTGTCAAATATAAAACGTCAAAAAAGTAAATAAACAAAAGTTATTATTTTTAATAAATAAATATGGATAAGAAGTGATGGGAAGTAAATAGCGAGTATGTTTTCACTTCTGCCGGCACTCCCGGAGTGCAACCCGTTTTTTCAAATTCAAAATGGCCAATATGTTGAACATTTTTAGAAAAACTGATTTTTGTTAAACTAAGTTCTGTAGGGTGTTAGGGGTCTGTCAAGACCTTTATTGTCAGGAACGCGTGAAGCTGTATAAAAAACCAAGCTTCTATGTCAACGCAATAAAAAAATACGCAAGAAAAAGAAATACGGCCT
Organism: Apoda limacodes; assembly: GCA_946406115.1. Taxonomy (NCBI): domain Eukaryota; kingdom Metazoa; phylum Arthropoda; class Insecta; order Lepidoptera; family Limacodidae; genus Apoda; species Apoda limacodes. Next base: position 8,309,935 of record OX291552.1, on the reverse strand, counting down.
TTTTTGTGGTATATTTTGGCATTCACAAATAAATCAAAACTAATAGGGTACTTTTCGTTGTCCTAGAATCATAAAATTTCACACAAAGCAAGGTCACAAATATAGGTAAAAATCCAAAATTCGTTATTTTGTAGTCATAACACATAAAGAAAAAGTTTGTCAGTCTGTCTGATTACCTATTGTATTGGTACATATTGTATACTCTTTAGCTAATTATCAAAATATTGTATTACTACTTTAGATGGAACTTCTTGCCAGCTCTTTTTGGCAGAAATAAACATTGTTCACATAGTATTGACAATTCAAAAGTGTTCTAAGAAACCTACTTGAATAAAGTTTGATTTGAGTTTGAGTCACCCTTAACCACTTACCTATTTAGAACATAATTAACTTTGGCCAGTTTTAACTGTAAAGGCCATCTGATGCTAACAGCGATTAGCTTTAAGATGAAACCAATTTCGGTAGGAGTCCATACAAAACTTAATTATTTTATCTACACCAATTAAAATTCATTGTCAAGTATTACTTATTGACTATGCAAAAATCGGCAAAGTGCTAGTCGGACTCGCGCACGAAGGGTTTCGTACCATAATCTATGAAAATTAAATGTTTTTTTTTTATATTTAAATTGATTGAATGAAAGGTAAACTGCGGCTTACGATTTATGACGTATTAAAAAAAAAACTACTGACTTGATATTTTTCGGTGGATGTTTGCATGGTAATGTACCTCATTTTTTTTATAAGTTACGGGGGGGGGACACAGATTTTACCACTTTGAAAGTGTCTCTCAATATCATTTTTGAAGACCTATCCACAGATACACGTCTGTGTAGTTTCAGTTTTAAGTATGGGGAAACCCAAAAATTTATTGTTTTTTTTCTATTTTTTTGTGAAAATCTTAATGCGGTTCACAGAATACATCTACTTACCAAGTTTCAACAGTATTATTATATTATAGTTTCGGAAAAAAGTGGCTGTGACATACGGACTGACGGACAGACAGACAGACATGACAAATCTATAAGGGTCTATCATTTGGCTACAGAACCCTAAAAAACCGTCAAGTGCTTGGGTTCCGTAAAAGGTAAACTGTATTGAGGGACAAACTTAACTTTGCCTTAGGACAACTGTTGTGTTAACACATCAGCATAGGTCGCAGTTAATTTACCAACTGCAAATAAGTTTATAATCGCAAAAAAAATTTTTTTTTGTGATGTAACAACTGTTTTCAATTTTTTTCTTTTTGTGTGCTACATGACATATTTTCTTACAGTATTGGGCATATTTTTTTACTTTTTATGGTTCCGTAGCTCAAAATAAAAACGGAACCCCACATTATCACTTTGTTGTCCGTCTGTCTGTCTGTCTTTCGATCTGTCAATACCACTTTGCTGAAAAATTAAGCTTCTAAGTGAACGCAATAAAAACTACGGCTTAGAAGCTTTTTTTACGGCTTCAAGGAACCATAGACATAAATATTTGATATTAATTTTGAATTGACATATTCACGCATTCCTGAGAGAAAGGGTCTTGACTGACAGACAGATAGACAGACAAACAGACAGACGCACAATAAAGCCCTATAAGGGCTCCTTTTTTCCTTTTGAGGTACGGAATCCTTAAAAGTTGTGAAATCTTATAAACAATCAAGATTAGGAGACGGATATAAGAAAACGAGAAATTTTGGCTAGAATGTGGCTTATCTGTTACAAGTTAAGTTCCATTCTTTAAAATCTACTATGACAAATTATATGAAACTAAAATACTTTAAGTAATGATAAGGTCATTAGGATAATTTATACTTATTATATGTTGTAGAAATGTATGTGACATGGCCGTTATTGCCATAAAGTACCTACAAAACAGATTAAAACTTTTTTAATATATGATTGAAATATAATATCATTAAGTTTATATATAAGTATTATTTTCTTATTAATTATTAAAATATTTTTGTAATAAAATAAAGAATTTAAAAGTTAAGTATATCTAAATTATTTATTTGCATTGACCAGATTTATTGTTATTACTTCTTTCAAAAGACACTAAAATATTTTGAGTTTGCGACTGATATATCGGCAGACGGATATATGGGCAGACGAATAGATGGTAGATAAAAGACATCTGAATTCCGCTTATATAATTCATATGCAAAATTCTAAATTAATAAGGTAATAAAATAAACGTTAGCAACAGTAAATAACGTTTCTAAAAGATATATAAGAATCATAGTTTTTTGTTTCTTTTTGGAGTTCTCTAGCTCAAAAGAAAAACGGAACTCCATAGAATCACTTCGTTGTCCGTCTGTCTGTCGGTCGATCTGTCGATACCACTTTGCTGAAAAAATTAAGCTTCTAATAGAACGCAATAAAAACTACAGCCATTTGCATATTTTCATTCTTCCAAAATATATAAAAACCTGTAGAATAAGTACTTTCTGTTGGCCTAGAATCAATTCAGGGGCTTAGAAAGAGAAGGATTACATGACTGAATTATATAGACTTGCTGCTCTTATGTATGTATCGTGAAAATCGCAAACGCATTTCCGGTTGCGGTGTGGCAGTTCTATTTGTACAACCAGTACCCACTCGGAATTTCCAAGCAAACCACCTGGCCTCTGACTTGGCTTAAAGGGTGCTTTTATTAATTTCTCTTGATAGGTCTGAAAATTACGTACGTTTTAAGATCTGGGAGAATCGTTTGTCATCATTTTAGAGCGATGTCTATGTGAGTGTGTGTGTGTTTGTATGTACACGTATTTTCATCACTAAAAAACTGATTTTTTTTGCGGTACTTGCTACCGAACTAATTTTTATAATATAATAATAGCCAAAAGCGACGGTATAACGTTCTGCTTCAAAGCACGGAGGAGTTCACAAAAATGTGGCGGTCACCAATCCGAGTACTGGCCATGCCTGACGTTGCTTAACTACGCATATCGTTTCCGATAGACAAATGCGGCTAGGCTACGAGCTTTGTACATATATCTTTTAAAAAAAAAACGATTACAACCTTACATTTGCAGTTGACCGTAACTTGTATGGGTATGGGTATTAGATAACATTTTTTCAATTAGAAAGTAAAGTAATCAACGAACTACATACTCGCATTTACATACAAGTTTCTACGGAACCATCGGAGCTGGAGTCAAACTGTCACTTGTCCAGTTTTTTTCTTTTTTAAGTAGATACTTATTTGAAGTCCTCCACATGTCTGCTTCGTTTTTGGAAGTTCATAATATATATTACGGAGGACGAAATGGCAGTGCGATTTTCATCTCATATTTTCATCGTTTTCAAATCCAAGACCATTTCTATCGACGCGCGTGTGTTTGTGTGTCTCATTCAATCCAGAAGCTTATACATGGATGTCACCGGAGAGCGCAGTATGAATATTTTTTGAGGCCCAATGTTTTTGGCCTTGAAATCGCTGTATTGATAGGGTGACCATGAGAAATTGGGATAGGGATATTTTTTTCACGTTTTTTTAAAACTTTAGTAGGTTCATAGATTTTCTATATTTTAAGGGTTCTGTACCATAAAAGAAAAAACCGAAACTTTTTGAGATCACTCTCATGTCCGTCCGTCTGTCTGTTACAGAGTAGGGAGAGGAAAATTTGATGGAATTTTTCGACTATTGAAATCATTCGGAAATTGTTTGGACATTTCAAGTTTGATGAGAAGGATGTTTAAGAACAAATTTTATTTTTAATTATAATTCAAAAAGTTTGCTCGTATTTTGGTCCTTCAGATTTAAATGAGCCTTTTTTTATTTTTTTGACATTTATAAATAGAAAACTGTAGTTTTATAATAGACTCTATAAATATCTGATAATCGAAACTAGGAAAATAATGAACAAATTAAAATGTACATAATAATTACTCAAAATAGCAATGTCTTTTATGTCGTATTTAAATGTATAAAGAAGCACATTTAACAGGATCTTTTAGCTAGCTGCTAAATATGATAATAAAATTGGAGCACTATAAGATTCAGCCTCGCAGACTTTATGTTTTTTTATGTTAGTCAGTAGCAGTACCATTATGGCAGCCCGAAAACCCAGCTTACCCTAGAAAAAATATCACCTACATAAAATTTAAAGTGGCTAGACCAGCGTGAAGAAGTAACAAACATACAAACACACACATAACGTTTCGCCTTTATAATATTAGTGTGATATATGGCGCGTCATACCTCGCAATAACGAAATCTAGGGGGCAGTTCATAATATCTGGATATCTTGCTCGCACGCGTGGTTTTTTTACCTTGCTCCGTATCTTTCTTTCTTATCTATGACAAAATGCGAAATAATGATAAACACATATCAACAAACTTAAAAGGTTTACAAATTTTATGAATTTTTTTGTTTCTTTCTACCACAGAACTGAATTGGACTTCTTTACTCAAAAATTTATGCCAGTCCAGATGTTCGAATCTCACTAAGGACTGCAGCTAACAAACATTCAGTTAGAACAGGACAAGGTTTTATGAGGTGTATCTGTACCAAAAACAACTAAGCATGGTGCCAGCTAGTGTAAAAAGATATTTTGTGTAATTCATAATGCCACCATAGTACACCATGTAAAATAAATAAAAGATTTATATGTTACACTTAGTAGCACAAAATGTTCATTTTAGTTTGATTTTAAAAAAATATTATACTTATTTTATTTAAATTTTCGTAAATAAGTTCATGTCTTATAAGAATAGATACATAACTCTAAGAAATACCGTTTTTTTTAAATTAGGTAACCAATGTGTGAATAAATATTGCGAATCTAATTTATTGCCTTTTAACTTTAAGCACTAATTTACTTAAATGATAATTCAAAGTCAGTTCGGCTTAGGCCAAACTAGTTAAGCCTAAAGTATTTAGGCCACACTAGATTGTCCTGGGCTAAAGTAGTATATCATGATACGCTAAGGATGACCCCGTTTGGCATAGGCCAAACTAATTCGGCCTGAAATCTGGTTTGGCCTGTAACATATGCCCTAAATCACCCTCGGTGAGAGTAACCAGTGCCTAAACAGTAGGGACGTTTGTGGCTGATAAAGTGCATATATTACCCTGAACTTGGGTACAGTCAATATGATTTTACATTGTCATGCAACTAGACTGTTCAGTCAGTCAAAATGACAGATTTTTATTGTGTTATTTCTATAACAAATTTTCTTGTAGATTTCTGTGTAAATTTTAGAGTTGAGTATAAAATTAAAGAAAGTGATGCATAATTCGTGGTTTCAAAAGTGTATGGAAAGCAGGTCGTGGCATCACATTCACAGGTTTGGCTTAAGTTTATTCATTTGAATATTTCATTTTTTTTGATTAATAAGATTTTTTACTGTAAAATAACACGTTTTACACGTTCCTTTCAACTTTTACAATATTGAAGAATCCTCAGATGTCTTTTAATTGGTCTCCAGCTTTTTAGTTTCTATGATATTTCTGCATAAGATGTTGTTGTGAAAGTAGTTTGGCCTAAATACTTTTGTAAATAAATCCATTCTAGTCAAGCTAATGACTAGATGGACTAAGTTTCTAAGCATTAAAAAATCATTTCCAAAAATTGTTAAGGTCATAGTTTTCCTTTATCTTTTGATCACCCCAATCAATTTTCACAACAGGATCTTATACATAAATACTATAAAAACTAAATGGCTAGAAACCAATTGAAAAGGATTCTGCAGTATTGTATAAAAACTTTTTTACAAAAAAGAAAAACCAGCTTCAAAAAGATGCACTGATAAGGTAAAAATAATTACTTATTTCCATCAAATGATCAAAATTACAGTTTGAAGTTTTTTGCGGACGAATTGCTTTTTTCGTAAATCAAAAACATCCATACTCTTAACAAAATTTTATACAACCATCAATATAAAAGGCGTTTTACCAGTTCCAAACTTACTACAATTTTTTTTAACGAAATTTTTTAGTTTTAAATTCACTACATATATATATATATATATATATATATATATATATATATATATAAATGGGAATTCACTATATATATATATGGGACTACACCGGGAGTATACCCTTTTAAAAAAAAAGAATTTTGCAAATCCGTCTATATATGACGGTGTTATGTCGGAACATACATAAAAAAAATTTAAATATCCGAATTGAGAACCTCCTTCTTTTTAAAGTCGGTTAAAAAGTTAAAAGGAACGTGTTAAACGTGATATTTTACAGTAAAAAGCCTTATATTTAAAAAAAACATAAAATATTCAAATGAGTAAACAAAGAACGAACCCGTGAAAATGATATCATGACCTGCTTTCCAAATAGTTCTGCAACCACGGACTATGCAGCACTTTCCTTGTTTTGTAATTAACTCTTAAATTCACACAGAAATCTACAAGAACACTGGAAATCCACGTAAACAAAACAAACATCTGTCATTTTGAATGTCAACAGAAAGAAGAAGAAAGAATCAGTCGAGTCAGTGTGACAATGTAAAAAAAAAAAAACGGGTTGCACTCCGGGAGTGCCGGCAGAAGTGAAAACATACTCGCTATTTACTTCCCATCACTTCTTATCCATATTAATTTATTAAAAATAATAACTTTTGTTTATTTACTTTTTTGACGTTGTATATTTGACAGCTCAATCTGTCATAGAATTAAAATCCCATATCCAACCTCCCTGTGCTACTCATAATCGCCATATACTAAAAATAAAAACTAACCTAATGTAAATAAAGGTCACGTGTCCTAACGCGAGTGACATCTTACGAATTTTCGATCAGGACACGTGACCTGACGCGAGTTTAACAGTCTTTACCCAACACAAAAAAAGTGCTCGCCATGGCCCCACAGTGTGATCTATTTATAAACAAACAAACAACGAACAAACAAACAAACAAACAAACAAACAAACAAACAAACAAACAACCTCCCTGTACTACTCATAATCGCGAATAAAAATAAAAATTATAATATGCGTGGCATTACGGCTTCCGTCTTACGCATTCCACGATTAGGACACGTGACCTGACGCGAGTTTATCATTTTTTACCCATACCAAAAAAAGTGCTCAGCGCCGCTAAAGAAGTTTTCACTTCAAAAAAACGAGTTGCACTCCGGGAGTGCCGGCAGAAGTGAAAACCTTTACACATGATTCGCGCTTAACACTTGAATATGTCACAAGACATGTCTTTGACATTGTCAAGAAATAATAATGTTTGTTTATTTACTTTTTTGACGTAGTATATTTGACATCGCAATCTGTCATAGAATTATAATTCCATATCCAACCTCCCTGTACTACTCATAATCGCGAATACTAAAAATAAAAATTATAATAGGCGTGGCATTACGGTTTCCGTCTTACGAATTTCCACGATTAGGACACGTGACCTGACGCGAGTTTATCATTTTTTACCCGTACCAAAAAAAAGTGCACAACGCCGCTAAAGAAGTTTTCACTTCAAAAATAAAAAAATAATTTGTAATATCCTCACTGGCACTATATAGGTTTAAATTGCCAAAAATAATAATTCTGTCACTTGAAAGTTTCTCAGATAGTCGCTCAACACTACTAAACTAAGACATATATAACTCGTCTGACGATTTCGGCGGTATGTATACGACGCATACATAGACATGACATGTATTGACTAAAAACTTCGCCCAGAGATCTTCACCGCTAGACGTTTCGTATTTCAGAACACGTTAAAGAGGGATAGGCGGACGAGCGCATTGAAGCACGCCGCCACCGCTGCGTCCATCAGCACGGTCCCGGCGCAGCACGTTCCAATCCCCACAGCAAAGCTCAGCGTCAGGCACTGACTCATCTAGATTGGTTTCAGTGGCAGCAACAAGGTAGCAATTATTTAGTAGGAATACATTGTTTCGTCATTGCAATAATTTTGTTTTCAGCCATCTGACATTTTGGTAGTAAGCATATAATTTGAAGCCGTTACGTAATTTATAACTGTTCTTTCGTTTCTTCGGGCTTGCGAAATGAACCGCGCCATGGTTTTAGGTACACGCTCTCAGGCCATTTGTTAGCTGAGATGACGTTATCATATAAACTTATAGGAACAGCTATTTTAAATGAAGCGTAACTACCTCTCGAATTAGGCTTTTCTACGGTGCATAAGTCACTATCACTAATACTTTTCAGGTGTTCCTTTATCACATCCTCTGTGGTACCTATTTTCACGTAGAACAAATGAAGATACTTCCATCTCTGCGCTGCTTCGAGTACTGTAGAACCAGGGGCAGCCTCACCCCTTATCAAATTTAGTGGACGACCTCTTTTGTTTTTACGTCGTTCCTCCGACCAGTTGCCGTTATCCGATGTTGAGTCTTTTATTACAACAGTACTTGGAGACTCAGGTGTATCAATAGGTAAACAAACGCTCGAAGCTGGTTTATTATCGGTACAGATGACCTTAGATGTGACGTTAACAGGGGGTTTTATCACTCCGTCTCGCTTTTTATTCTCGCCACTGAGTATAGCCAAGATGACAGGTTGAGTGGCGTAGTTATTAATTAGGGAAATCCGGAATATTGGATACCTATATACACTCAAAAAGGTCAAAGTGTCAAGAAAATTGGGTTTAACTATACTTTCCAGTGACATCCATATATAAGCTTCTTGCATTAAATATTACCCAATCGTAACAATGGACCTAAAAAATAGATTGGAAACGGTGACCATTGAAGTTATAAAATAGCTCTGTAATTTTAAAAGTAGTCCACGTCGCATTTCATCCAGGCAAACTTGTGTCTAGTTTGGTCTGTACTAGTGAGGGAGTAGCAGAGAAAAAGAAAGTAAAAAACTGGTTAAGTGCAAGTCAAACTCACGCACTAAGAGCACGATCACAAAGAAACTAAATCTTATGCAACAAATCTGATACAGTTTTACCATGTTATTTTTAAACCATAAACTTGTTATAGGTTACCCTATAAGTATATATCGTATATAATATTGTGTTGCTCTTATTTATAGTGTACCTATTAAAAATGTATTTACCAGTATTCAATAAATAGATTATATCGAAACGAAACGAATATACTTATCGACAAGATGTTATATTTTATTCTTAGAATATTAACTATGCATAAAAAATTATAAAAAAAGTTTTGAAATGTGCAATCAAATCCAGTTTATATGACACCCCAGTAGTAGTCCCACTTGCATATTTCGATCCCCTCTTCAGATAGTTGCAGAATAACAAGATCTACAACTGTAGTAAATTTCAAGTTTGTAGGGGTAAAGAAAGGGTTTGTCATAGAGATAGAGTTGTCTATTAGGTTAGAAGGACTATTTAGTTAATATTATAACTTCGAACGAAGCTGATCGTAAAACCACAACCGAATTTCTATATAATATATTATAAATTAAATATTATTCCACCATTACATTGTTAATGTACTTCATCTCTTTACATTTTTATTATTACAACAAGAATCACAACATCCATAATACATAGGTATATTTATGTGTAATTTTAGTAAAATTTATTTATCCTACTTATATTATAAATGTGAATGTATGTCTGGATGGACGGATGTTGGATGTTTGTTACTTAATAACGTTTCAATCACTGGACGGATCGGAATCGAACTTGACACACATGTCGGTTACGTCCAGGAATAGGACATAGGCTTCTTTTTATCCCGTATTAAAAATTCAAAAGTTCCCGCGGGTATAACTATAACCAAGCTTAAACTAACTATATCTACAACTATAACTTGCTATAGCAAACTTCATTCGTATAATTAAGGAGTTAATTAAAGAGTTCCACGCCGATAACCGAATTTAGGGCGGGTGGAGCCGCTGGCAAAATCTAGTTTTCCTTATTAATTAGGAAATGTGAGAAGTTTACTGGAATGTAGTGTTCGAAAACTGCATAAATAATAAAATAACTAAAATTTAATTAACCACTTGCTGTTCCAGATATTATCTAGAGACGAGAACTGTGTGTTTATATTATGATAATGGTTTGTGCTGTGGTTGGATAGGTTATCGCTCGCACAAAAACAAAAAACCCAAGTGTTTCTTTTAAAGGGGTTTCTTTATTTTTATGCGAGCGATAACCTATCCGCGTCATTACTTGTGCATATGTATTTAAATTGTTATTATATTTTCATCACACTTACATGTAAACAATGTCATTACGCAAAGCGACTGCTAAGACCTTAACTACTCCCTCGGACTTTTTCTTTGTAATTTTTTCTTCTCTCAAAGCAAAGCGGTAATGACGTGCCTATTCTATCAATTGTGTCGAACATAGACATGATGTCTGTCATGTTTAAAATCTGTCTATTCAAAATATGAACTACGCGTGCACTACAAGCGAGCAACTTTATTATAATCATTATTTATTTATTTATTATAATTACAAGTTAACTTTAGCCAAAACTTTTTAATTCATAAATTCCCTAGACTTGATAACTAGAGGTATATCTCGCGATAACGTTTTTTATCTACTTCTATTCCCGCGATTTAAATTGTGTTTTTGTGAGTTTATTTATTTATTCACTTTACATTTTATTTATTAATTAATAATCAATAAACGCCAGTTTGTTTATTAGTTACCATTTAGCCATTTAGGCCTAATTTCGACCACAATTTTGAAAGGAAAAATCAATATGTAACTAAGGTCATGTGTACACGGCCGAGCATTACTTTTTATATTACATATAAATAATAATATCCTTATCCAAATTTGGACATTCATTAGAAAATAGTTCATTAATGCCGCGGCCCGCAAATGCAGCATTACCCGGCGATCGTGAGTATGCAGGCTGAGGCGCAGCCGAGGCACGCATCCCAGAGTTTGGATATGCTCAGTTGAGGTCAAGGCTTGTATAGGCTTTTCTCAAACATGCGTGTAAATTAAAACAACAACATAATATCGTACATGTTTATTCAAACAAACTAATTATATTGACAACAGTATTGACAATAATAAAAATAGTTTGATAATTTTGCAGATGTCGATGTCTTTTTTATTTATTTTTAATTAATTAAATGGCGCATTTGTTGTGCTAATCCGAAATTTGAATAAAACTTGATGAGTTATCCTCTTTAGTTATCAATGTTCGTGTTTAAAAAAGTTCGTTTCATTTTCAAGCGCTCGAGCGGCCGCCTAAAACATTGCGGGCTGCTCTCCAACATTGTACTGCAAGTTCGATTTATCCCAAAGAAAGTTGTGCAAGGTATGGTCGCATATATTAATGGAGATACTTACTGTATGTTGGATACTAACCTTATGTTTCGGCCGTCTTAACGTAGGGGTGACAGTCCGTGAGTCCTATCGTCAGTAGGGGCCTAGCTTGCACAGAGGGAATTTACTTTTAGGGATATCAAATAACAAAGAGGGAAAGAGAAATTACTAACAATATTATGTCTTATTCACCGACGTCGCCGCCAGCCGCCGTTGCTGGAATCCGTATTGAACCGGTTAATACCGGCGCGGTGTAGAAGCTGGGAAGATGCTGTCCGAACAGTGTGCACCGGATGCATTGGCCACTAACACTTCACTAAAACTATTGTCCCCGTGGATAAAATGTTCAACACAATATGAAACTCTGAGCACAGCAGTCCGTAGATATGCTATATTCAAAATCGAGCAAAACACCACTAAGAACGCAATACGCGGGTGTGTGCGTAGTCGTCCGTAACTATATCAGAACTGTTTTACACACCAGGTACGGGCCGGCGCGCAGTCCGTCGTACAAAGAGAAAGGGCATGACGCCACCGCTTTTCTTTACCGAACACTTCTGTGGCGGATACTGGCCACATGCTTTTTACTTTTCTTTGACGTTGGGAGATCTGTCGATAATTTGACTAGATTTAAAATGTCACAAGATGAATTGTACAATATTGTAATAAATTTCTCGATATCACCGTGATTTGTGGTGTTAATATAATACAGTCCACAAGGGTCGGAGACATTTTGGTCCTTACGATGCAAACACGCTCGAAAACACGGCTCCTAGAAAAATCGACCACAACACCTACGATGTCGCAGAGCAGCAAACCATCCAATTCTTCGTCCGCAAAAGCTCGTGCTGCAGAAGCTAAGGCGCGCTATCAACGTCGCATCGCTGAAATAGAAAAAGCGACTGCCCTTGCTGACTATGAAGCTGAGCTTGCTACTTTGGAGGCGGAGGGTTCCAACACTCATATCTCAAGCATAAAAGAGATCGAGGATTGGATTGATAGAGCTGAAAGTCACAACACTATGAGAACTACCATGAGACGATCTACTGCGGAGCCATCAGCAGCCACAGCCCTAACACAAGACGCACACGTGAGCTCCTGTCATTCGCTCGTACCCGTGTCTGTGCTCGGAGCACAGGCGCCACTCGGAACCGCACTGCCGTCCACGTCACAGACGACATGGCCAATCACATCCATCTCCAACATTATGAGTTCAAAATTGAATATGACATGCACAGCAGTACCTACAAGATTGACTAGTTTTATGTCGTGCACAGAAAGTTTACCTTGCGTAAGCAAAGATTATCTGATTAATCTACAACACAGTTTGTTAAATATGATGCCAGAAATTGTAAGTACTACCAACCAATGTGTAAATGATAACACTAGACAAGTGTTTACTTATACTTCTCCTATAATGCATACTAGTTCTGCTCAAATCGTTAATACACCATTCAGTTCTGTAGGTTTTGGTTTACACGAAAATGCTGGTACTCCTCAGCAGAACCCGATTACTCACGGTTCAAGTGAGATCTCTAATCTAGCGAGAGCATTCTCGGAATTAGCAAAGGGAGGTCAGTACAAAAAATCATACTTAGCTTCTTTTAGTGGGAAGCCACAAGAATGGTTACATTTTAGTCGGTCTTTTGAAGATTCTAAGCATGCTTATTCTTCAGGTGAGAATATTTCTAGACTTAGAGAAGCTATAAAGGGTGAGGCCTATGACACCGTTTATAATTTACTGTTTACAGCTAGAGATCCTGAAATAATTATAAATGAGCTCAAACGGCGGTTTGCTCGCCCTGAGCAGTTAATACTTAATGAAATTTCAGTCGTGCGCGCCCTACCTAAGCTTACAGGCGACGTAAAAGATTTAAATTGTTTTGCATGTAAGGTTCGTAACTGTCTGTCAACCATGGAAATGGTCGGTGACACTTCATATCTGCATTCACCAGACTTATTCAACGTTCTAATCACCAAATTAAATCCTATATTGAAGTCAAAATGGATAAGTTTTGCTGGTACTCATTCCAACGACTTAAAATATTCTTCCAAACTTCAACTTTAAGCAAACTTTTTGGATAGGGAAAGTGATATGCAGTCCGAATTTGGCTTATGTCAATCGCCCTACAACGTCAACTCCGGGCACGGTTCAAATTACAAACAGTTGCAACCTTCGAAAAGTAACGCTTTCGTTCGAGTTCAAAGTACAACCACAAATATCACATCGGCACCAGATATACAAATATCTAAATGTAGTTTTTGCGAAGCTCCGCATAATATTAAACAATGTTCTAAGTTTTTATCTATGTCCTTAGACGAACGCTGGAACTGGGCGAGACAAAATAAAGTGTGTGCCAAATGTTTAAAGAAGCGGAGTCATCAGTGGTCAAGGTGTAGAGCAAAGCCGTGCGGTGTAGGCGATTGCAAAAGGCATCATCACAAACTTCTACATGGACTTGTCACACTATCTTCGCAATCAACCTCGCAAACCGTTCAACCCGTAACTTCTGTCAATACAAATGATCGTCCTTGCCAACAGAGGCCACAACTCGATGACGGCAAAGTAACGACTCTACGTATTTTATTTGTAGTCCACTAGTTGGTACATTAGTTTTACTAAAAATGTTGCCAGTAGTAATTAGCGGTCCGCTTGGTAGCTTCGAAACTTACGCATTTTTGGACGATGGTTCGACCGCCACACTTATAGACTCCGAAGCAGCTCGTCGTATTGGAGCATCGGGTCCTATAGCACATATCAATATTGAAGGTGTTGGTGGAATGAAAAAACATTGCATGCCTATGCAATTAGTGAAATTTTCAATTCAAGGAAAATACTCAAATGAAACTTTTACTATTAATAACGCTCGAACCATTGATGCCTTATCCGTGAGATCGCAAACCATATCAAGTAGAGAATTAGAAAATTATCCACATCTTTCTAACATTTTAGAAATGGTTGTTTATGATATAGCTAAACCCTTAGTACTGATCGGTGCATCAGATTGGCCACTGACTATTTCTAAAGAAGTCAGAATGGGTTCTCGTAATCAACCAGTTGCTACGAGAACTTCTCTAGGCTGGGTGTTACATGGTTTTGTCAGTAATTCTACTAAGCCCGTAGAATATATTAACCACTGTCGGTTTGACGAAGATTTAAATAAACTCATAAAGGATCATTACGAGCTAGATTCAGTAGGTATTTGTTCCCGTAAAAGTTTTAACGCTGCAGATCAGCGTGCATTGAGTATTTTAGAGTCCACGACACATCGTTTATCGAATGGTCGCTTTGAAGTTGGTCTTTTGTGGCGAAGTAACGAACCTTTTTTGCCTAACAGCTACGGTTTAGCTCTAAGTAGACTAAAAGGCTTAGAGAAAAAGCTAATTAAAGATGAAAACGCGTATCGTATATACGCTCAAAACATCAAAGCCTTTATAGACAAAGGCTATGCGGAAAAATGTTCGTCACCACCATCCAGTAAACGATGTTGGTACCTACCACATTTCGGAGTCACTCATGTGCAAAAACCTGGAAAAATTAGGGTGGTCCATGATGCTGCGGCAAAGGTCAGTGGCGTTAGTTTGAATTCACTTCTATTAACCGGACCAGACCTTCTTCAACCTTTACTTGGTTTGCTGTATAGATTTAGAGAGGGACGAATAGCTTTAACTGCAGATATTAGGGAGTTTTTTATGCAAATAAAAATTATTGACGAAGATAAAGACGCTTTACGATTTCTTTGGTTTAAAGAAGGTCCGGGATCGGAAATAGTTGAGTATAGAATGACTTCGTTGATATTTGGCGCAGCGTCGTCGCCTTGTACGGCTATCTTCATAAAAAATAAAAATGCCAAAGTGTATAAATCTGCTTATCCAGAAGTTGTCGAGGCCATAGTACAAGACCACTATATGGACAATTATATTGGTAGTGTAGATGATCCTCAACAAGCAGCTAAATTAGCATCAGGCATAGTTGAAATTCAGGCTAAAGGCGGGTTTGAGATGCGGGACTGGGCAAGCAATGATCCCGTTGCTCTTTCTCGTGTTCCAGAACACCTTTGGCTTCAAGATTTGTCAAGTAAAGATATAGTATGTACTCCTAGTGCTCAAATAGATGTGCGAATTTTAGGATTAGTATGGAATCCTAATGTTGATACGTTGACATTTGGATTTCATATTCCCACAGAACTGACACTGAAATTCACTAAGCGAAATGTTTTGAATTGCCTAATGCGCGTATATGATCCCCTAGGTTTACTAGGTATATTTTTTATCAGGGGCCGTATAATATTTCAGGACATTTGGCGGAGTGATGTTGAATGGGACAGTTTAATATACGATAAAGATCGTCTTAATTGGGAACAGTGGTTGAAGGACTTGGCTTTAATCACAGAGTTGAAATTCCCTCGTTGGTACCTACCCCACACTAGAATTTCTGAGTGTGAACTTCACGTATTTGCCGATGCAAGTGAGCAAGCTTACGCAGCAGTCGCATATTGGCGCTTCCTGGACTCCAACGGCAACGTGAAGATAACACTAATTGGGAGTAAAACTCGAGTTGCACCACTAAAAGTCACGACTATTCCGCGATTAGAGTTGCAAGCCGCCTTGATCGCAGCTAGGTTAGCAAATTATATTTGTAAAGAACACCAAAAACAACCGACCCGCATCTTTTATTGGACAGACTCTAGAGCCGTACTCAGTTGGATCAAAAACGATGCCAAAACCTTCAAGCCATTCGTAGCTCATAGAGTCACGGAAATTGGTGAGATGACGAATGTAAAAGACTGGCGATGGTTACCGAGTGGCTTGAATGTTGCTGATGACGCGACAAGATGTGAATCGGTGACAGTATCTGCTGACCATAGGTGGGTTAGAGGCCCATCATTTTTACTCTTACCTTTTAATGACTGGCCTCAGGAACCAACACCCTTGACTCCTTTGACAAACGACGACAGAGAAATAAAACGAAAATACACCAAAGAGTTTGTCAAAGAAAACGATCAATATTACTTTTGTAAAATAGATGTTAGTGAAAATATTATTGCAGCAGACCCACTTCGAGTATCGAAGTGGCTCACACTAATACGCTCCACGGCATTGATCCGTCAATATAGTAGTATCTGGAAAGCTAAAACTAAAAATATTAAAAATAACACATTTGTTCCGGATTCTGGTCTCCCTAGTAGTAATGTACAGCCAAAAAATGTATCTTTTTTACTAATTAAGAATGCAAAACATATTTTGTGTAATGATAGGGAAAGTAGGGACGTAGCCCCCCCCCCCCCCCCTCCCTTGACTACTGAAGATTTGAAGTATGCTGAAACCATCGTGCTACGTAAAAGCCAGTTACTTTCTTTTTCTGAAGAATGGAAGTGCCTTCAGTCCTCGCGCCCCATACCACGCCAAAGCCGTTTAAAAGATTTATCTCCGTATTTGGACCAGGATGGGCTAATGAGAATTAAAAGTCGTATTGGACTGGTAAAATTTATTAGTAACGATTCTAAATTCCCAATCATATTAGATGGCCACAATCCAGCTACCCGATTGTTACTGCATCATTACCACCAGAAGATGGCACACAGTAACAATGAAACAGTAATTAATGAACTACGCCAGAGGTACTGGATCATGCCGTTACGCAACACAGTGCGCAGTGTAGCAAGGCAATGCCAGTTCTGTAAACTTCGCAGAGAGAAGCCGGTTATTCCTCCTACAGGAGATCTACCACTGCAGCGTATGGGATACAATATGCGGCCTTTTACATTTACTGGTATTGACCACTTTGGGCCACTAGAGGTGACTATTGGTAGAAGGCGGGAGAAACGTTGGGTCGCCTTAATGACATGTCTGACAACTCGCGCCATCCACCTTGAAACCATTGCAAGTATGACAGCTGATTCGACAATTATGGCGCTGAGAAGATTTTTTTCCAGAAGAGGATGTCCGTCAGAAATCATGTCCGACAATGGGAAGGCTTTTGTTTCGGCAGCCAAGCAATTAGAAGACTTTGCTACAAATCAAAATGTTAAATGGACTTTTATACCACCATCTGCACCTTCAATGGGAGGTGCTTGGGAGCGTTTAATAAAGACAGTAAAAAGTGCCCTTATCGTCACATTAACAGAAAAGGCGCCTCGAGAAGAAGTGTTGCAAACTTTGCTCATTGAAGTGGAAAGTATTGTTAACTCTCGTCCTGTAACATTTGTATCAGTAAGTTGCAGTGAGGAAGAATCATTAACACCCAACCACTTTCTTATAGGAACTTCATCACCAGCTACTCTTGCTAATGTCGACACTGGAGATTTAGATGCTAGGGTAATGTGGAAGAGAGCTACCTGTTTAGCAGAGATTTTTTGGCGAAGGTGGCTAAAAGAATATTTACCAACTCTGTTACCACGTAGAAAACCTAATGATCCAGTACAAAATTTAAATATCGGTGATCTTGTCTTCATAGTAGATGGCAATCTTCCACGAGCGACTTGGCCTCGTGGCATAATGACGGCAACATATCCTGGTCATGACGGCGTGGTCCGAGTTGTTGATGTAAAAACACAAGGAGGAGTTTTTCGGCGTCCCACTCGAAAACTTGTAAAACTTAACACGGTGAAATCTGATTAGAAGATCCTTACTGCAAGGGGGGGGGGAGAAATGTGGCGAATACTGGCCACATGCTTTTTACTTTTCTTTGACGTTGGGAGATCTGTCGATAATTTGACTTGATTTAAAATGTCACAAGATGAATTGTACAATATTGTAATAAATTGCTCGATATCACCGTGATTTGTGGTTTTAATATAATACAGTCCACAAGGGTCGGAGACAACTTCATAGAATGATTCGATTAAGTTTTGGCCATTTTTACGTTACTTTTCGTTAAATACTATCTATGCCTTAAATTTTCAAGCTCTAGCATTTTCTCGCTACTACAGCTTAGAAAAAAGTAATGCTATGACAATAGGCAAACATAAGTAGGTATGACTCGATTTGGTATTGGCCAGTTTTTGATTTCTTTTGTGTTCCAAATTTTTAAAGCTCTAGTTGAATTGAAAGTACTCTAGACTTTTGATGAGCTAAGAGTCAGTGAGTGAGTGTCTAAAATTTGACCATTTGGTCTCACAAATCTTGTAAACTATTCCAGTTGATGTCAAATACGTTATACGATTGTTAGGTTCTTTTCGTTACGGAATTTCTTGATTCGGTCGCCGCGCTCAGAGCCCGAACAAAAGCTATGCAATAGCTTAAAGAAAATTGTCAACTTAATAAAATAAATTCTTGCTTTTCATTTTTCATTTTATTATTCATGTTCACCACAACAAGCTGCAAAAAACACTTACTCCAGTCAGTCGCTAACTAAGATTAACTGAGACGGAGAAATTGGTCCGATCACGTTACCCACACGAGGAGTGGCAGGGACAATCTAGGGTAGTAGAGCCCTACTGTACTGCCAAGGAGGCAATTCAGGCTATTGCCCCTAATTGCCTGCACACATTACGATGGTAAAGAGGCAATTCTAGGTCATCCCTACACCCCTACACCATAGGTTGCCCCTGCGGTAAGTGTGTCAGTAGCGGGCTTAAACTGACTGCTGTTATAATGTAGCGTGTACTAAAAATACGGCCAATTGCGAGTTAGACTCGCGCACCGAGGGTTCCGTACAGTACCATTTACTTTATTTAAAAACACAAACAAAAAAATATGTGTGCTGCTAAGCGGTCGCCCATCAAAGTACTGACCAAGCCCGACGTTGTTTAACTTTGAATATCGTTTCTAACAAACATATGTTACTGTTTATCTTAAAAATAAGCTAGATGACGCTGACGGGTTCCGTTCCTAAAGGGCGTCAATGGAAGCCTATTACTTACTAAGCCTACGTTGTCTGTCTGTCTGTCTGAAGGTGGCTTTTTGAGCTATTTACAATCTAAAATATCTCACTCTCTCTCTCTTTACTCACTAACTAAAATTCTTTTGTTTTGACTTTATTTCCAGCCGAATTCCTAAAATCTTATTTTTGCACTGCTCAATCACATTTTATTTTGCCTACTTATCAGTCAATTACAAACTGTTTATGTACGAATGTACTTATTTAATATGTTAATCAATAACTCGCACGCACGAACTTAAACATTTGTTGTGATAAGAGCGGCAACGGTGCGCGCCGGTAGGACCGAAGGCGGGGTCAAGCGGTTTTTTTTTCTGACTGACTATGCAGTTGTCTGTTGCAGCCATTACTGTTTCACCGGTCTTTTTGGGGCGAGACTGAAGGAGCCTCAGCCCATATAGCGCCCAACACTCAAGAGCCTCGGCTTGGGTTGTCGCTCGCTCCCTTCGACCGGCGTGAGTCTCGAACCCGAAGGTAAATCACCGCCAGGAGGGGAGTTCCCCGTTACGCGGGTGAGAGCTGGCAACAGTATTTTACTTTATATAGCCCAGAGGCGGCGCCACATATTTTGCTAATTTTCCATACAAAAACTTCTGTTTCACGTGTGAGACTGTGTCGAACTTTCTCTTTCACACTCGTTGATTTTAGCTGTAAGTCTTTGTACTGAAATTCGTGTGTATGGAGCGCAATTGCTAGCGCCCCACTTAGTGACGCAGTCTCAGTGCAATTCCATACCAAAGCTTGAGTTTACTGTGTGTGTACGGAATGTTTTTAGTGAAATGCTATATTAATATATAGATAAACCGAAGCATAATAATCAATTATTTTAAGTAAAATCTAAAAACATATTGTTTATCAAGTAGATTAAATATTATTTATGGGAGTGCGCTGCGCCAGCGCTCCTTATCGAGCCGCCTCTGAATGGGTACTATCTTCATTTACCTAAATTTATGTTTATAAACATATTGATTGTTTTGAAAAGAATAGCGATATTCATAATCGTTATACTCGAAATAGACACAAACTTGTTCTGATCCACACAAGGCTTAAGAAAATAGATAAATCATTTAAAGGACAATTAAACTAAAGAAAATACAAAAAAAATTGTAAAACAGAAACAATGATAAAAATGCATTTTTTTGTTTGCTAATATAATTTACTTTATAAATTTTATTGATTAATTAAAAAATTTAAAGAGCGACTGCTGAAGAGTTTCTTTCGCCGCTTCTTCTCACCAGAACGCCATATTGACTTCGAAACGGTAGTAACTACTAACTTATAGTTTATTGACTTCAAAAAAGTGATCTGATTTTCTATTTTTGAGAAATAAAGCATTTGAATTTGAATTTCCGAAGGGTCTATCATTTTAAACCGAAAAAGGTAGAAGCCTGAAATTTTCATAAGATATGTATTATAATGGCGAATTAATAACTAAAAAATAATAGAAAAATAAAAAGGAAAAAAAACGGTGGGGGGGGGGTTCCATATAAGAAACACGTTTTCGTTTTTTTGCTCTATCTTAAAACAGTAGAACATATTATTCAAGCTTAACACTTACCGTAATTATAGTGTGAGCTCTAAAGTATAACAACAAATGATAAAAACCGGCCAAGTGTGAGACAGGTCCAAACCATTACCATCCTACATTACAGTATCAGCGCCATCTAGCGATAATTAAGAGAAACACTAACACTCTTGGTTGGTGGAAATGATAATTAAAGTTAAGTAACGTCTGGCTTGGTTAGTTATTGGATAGGTGTCCAGCGGCACACTTTTAGTTTTTGTTTGTGTTCGTAAATTACGTAAACCCACTTGACCTTTTTCTTTTTTTAAATAAGTGCTCCTGCGCGAAATCATGACAATATGTACCACTACTGCTATTTTATGTTGCCTATTTTTGTCTGTTTTGTATGTAGCCGCTAATGTTTGGTAAATGCTTATCTTGTTATTGTCTGTGTTGTGATGCCAAATAAAGAAATGTCTATGTCTATGTCTAAATCAAGGATTAAGGTAGTAATATACTTATATAATTTTCAAAACAGTTTCGCTTTAGAAACGTTTTCGCTTTTTGTATGAAAACGTGCAACTTTGCAGAGTTTTGTTAAAAAAAATATTCCTATTTATTTCAACTAGTTTGAGCAGTTGATTAATATGCAAATAGAAACGGAATTTTAAATTTGAAAGCTAGTTACAATTTTAAAATACTGTTTCAGACGATTGGTGCGGCTTTGCGCGTACGTACGTACCTAGTCTATGAGTTGTGGTGTGGTAAATAACTTTAGTTAGATATTGTGTATTGTACTGTCTGAGCAGATAATAAAATGATAATGGTAATGACACACAACTCCGCCCACTGATCCGTAAAAATACTCACAACTAAATTTACTGCAAATTTGTACCCATGCTAAGTGAACGTTAAAATGAATTGCTACCTTTTAATTTATATATCTATTTACGTTGTTCACCAAGTGTTAGCTGACGATTTAAAGAATATTTGCATTGACAAATTGTGCATAGCAAAGTGTTGTGCTGCGAAGGAAAATCTGAACATAAGTCATAATTGTGTCGATTTCGGTTTGAAGAAGAATTTTTCGGATGTTTTTGTGTATGATGATAATATTCAAAAAATTTCCAAGAATATCATAGATGTGTTTAATTTAGTGCCAAGAAGTATTTTGAATGTGAGCTTGGAGTTCAGAGTTTTTAGTGAGAACGATACACATTTCAACCCATACTTGCTTGAGGTAAGTAAAAAATAATGTTATAATCTATAAAGAATATTATAAATGCAACAGTAAGTTTGTTTGCTAGACCTTCCTTAAGGTTGCAACTGAGAATCTAACTAAGCTAAAATTTGGTGCAAGGATAGTTGAAAGGACGAAAAACTTTTTATTCCGGTAAAAACAAAAGTTCCAGCAGGAATAATAGTAGACTATAGCTGGCTTTCACTTAGACGAACTTAGCTATAGCTTGCTTTAGCATACTTCTTTAATATAATAACGGATGTGTCGGGTAGAACCGCCGGCAATAGCTAGTGTTTCTATCAAATTAAGGTTGACAGTGTTTGAGTGTTGATTTCAATTGAGTGTTTTTGAAAGTGTGTTATGAAAGTAAGAGTGTTCACTACGTGCTAAGAATACTGTGTTACGAGATAACAAAAGTAATTTAGAATTTGGTTTATTTCCGATTTTAATTGTGTCAATAAACTACAAACAGACACATGTTTGTCTGTCTGTATTTGGTCGATTGTACAACGTCATGCGCTCCATCCAGTGTCAAGGATAGAACAATTTTATTTAATTGTATTAAAAATTAGGCCAAGGTTCCGAAGACATAAAAATTCGTGCAAGGGCATGTCGGCATGTTTACTTCGTGTAGGGTTAAACATCTCAGGGGATAAAATAGGAGATAGAAATTTATATATTTAGGTATGTCAATATAGCTGTTTTACGTTTTCGAAAAACATTCCTCTAACGGAAAGTAACTATTTAGGATTTTTACGTAAAATTTAAATAGGTTTCTTCTTTAAATTTCACGCGGACAAGGTTACGGCAGATGCTGGTTTATTTGTTAGTAATCAAAATAAGTTTGTATCACTTTATTTATCAAAATCAAAAAATCAAATGAAAATGCCTGCCGCATCCAGCCACTACCAACGTCAACTTTTTGAGGTCGTTGGTCCACCGGGCCGGAGGGCTTTGCTTCGCGTTTCCATTCGCGGTCTCCACTCTAGAACACGTCTGCTCCATCGGCCATCGGTCCTCCGACAGACATAGCCAGCCCACCGCCACTTCAGCTTCTCTATAGTACAAACAAGAATATACGTAAAAGAAAATTTTACAAACAACCTTCCATTAGACCCAGGTTATCGTTTAAGACCAGAGTGCTTGTCAAGACAAATCAAATAAGCCCAAACTTGATGACTGCTTTGACTCGTTCCGTTATACAAGTCCTATGGCCACCTTCCGTCTCCATCATCAGACCAGCTGTATGACATCATTATATTGTATTGCCATCTGATTTACATGTGCCTGCAAAATTTAAACTCAATCGAATACCGGGAAGTGGGTTAAATTTAATTTACAAGATTTGATTACGGACAGACAGGCGAAACTAAATAACAGCTTGTAATAATATGCATAACAAGTTGTTAATTAAGTCCAACTGGTGTCTTATAAATTAGTCAATAAACTGTTTCCTTAGGTCTTTTATTTACATTTTCATGACAGCAATGTCGTTTACTTGTTAAACAAGTTTTTTTTATTTTTTTTCTTGAAATGACCTAGCTTTGGAATATACTTGAATGCAATGACTTTTATAAATTGTAAGAAATAAAGTAATAAAAATATGAGCTTTGAACACAAGGCAGCACATCAACCTACCCACCCCTAAATACCTATAGCTACAACTTTTAGCTATATATAATTGTGGGAAAGGGACTGAACATTTTTCGGCCCGCCAAAAGCTTCCGCGTAGTATATAGGCTATTGTTGGGCCAAGAAAGAGTTATAGAGTTGAGTAGGGTAATGTGCTGACTTCTGTACTAGTTCAAGGGCCAGCATAAAACAACATAGTGTTTAGACTAATTTTCTTCCACTTCCATTTTGTACCACTAAGGTAAGAAACAAGCACACGGTTCGCCTGATGGTAAGCGGTCACCATGGCCTATGGACTATGGGTATCACTCGCGCGTTGCCGACCCTTCAAGATAAGGCCGTAAATATGGATAGACATTGTCGACATAGAGGTTTCAAAATTTATTTTATTAACTTCTGTAGAGGAAATTTATTATAATAGGTCCGAAAATAGAAATCGCTAAATTAACGTTTTCTCTTTTTGTGACCTGGAGAATCGTTTGCCATCATCTTTAGAGTAATGTCTGTGCGACTCTGTGTGTGTGTGTGTGTGTGTGTGTGTGTGTGTGTGTTTTCGTGAGTTTAGTGTTAATCGGTCCAGCGGTTTGTTTTTTAAGGCTAAAAAACATAGACACCAACTTCAAACTGTAATCCAGATCAGATTTATGGAAAATTATTTTTACCTTTTTAGTGCATCTCTTTGAAGCCGGTTTTATTTTTTTCTTTTGAGTGACGAATTGCTTTTTTCGTGCACTAAAACGTCTCTACTTGTATCAGCATTTTAAAGTATCATCATCATAAAAGGCGTTTCACCAATTCCAAATTAACACCAATTTTTTTTTTTAGCAAAAGTTTAAGTTTTAAATTAAAGAAATTTTACAAATCCATCTATATATGACGGAGTCATGCCCGAACATACATAAAAAATATAAACATCCGAATTAAGAACGTCCTCCTTTTTTTGAAGTCGGTTAAAAATATTTTCAATTGAAGTTGCTCGTGCAGTACTTGCTTCTGAACGAATTCGTTCGTTTTTATATACGAACCCTTCGTGCGTAGTCCGACTCGCACTTGGCCGATTTTTTTTTCTTAACATAATTGAGGAGTTGCCTTTGAAATCCTACACCGATAACGGAATTAAGGGCGGGTGGAACCGCGGGCAAATTTGGCATCGAGATAGTCTGAGTTTCGGGAAAGGACAAAGGCTACTTGAAAACGTCAATAAAATTGTGAGTCGGTTATTTTTTTTGTTATTGTATGTCTTTACAAGGAACCAAGGCTGAGAAATATCATTACATCCGAGCGCCGCGGCATAAGTAATAGGGCGCGCATTTTATTATGCTAGCCTTCGACCAATCAACACCATGGATGATGCGTAAGCATGCCATTAATGGTACACGTACCACTAAAACTGCGCTAAAACGGTGGTAGTTGATCGATGATATTAGCAATTACTATCTAAATACGTTTTTTAGTACACCTGAACATAAAAAACCGGCCAAGTGCGAGTCTGGCTCGCACACAGAGGGTTCTGTACAAACTTATTATATGTAGATATTTATTCCACCATGAGATCAAGTCTCACAGGTTAGTTATCAGTTTTTAGATTTTTGCCTATATTTGTGGCAACATCTTGCTTCTTGCCATATTTCATGATTGTAGGTCAACGGGAAGTACCCTATAGGTTTTGATTTATTTGTATCACCATATGCGACAAAAATGGCTGTATTTCGGGCGTTTTTAAAGTGAAAACTTCTTTAGCGGCGTTGTGCACTTTTTTTGTGATGGATAAAAATGTACAACTCGCGTCAGGATACGTGACCTGATCGAAAATTCGTACCGTGCGGCGAAAATGTATGCCTGCTAATGTTTTTTTAGTATATGGCGATTATGAGTACAGGGAGGTTGGATACTGGATTTTATTGCACGCCTCATAAGCGGAGCGGTGAGGTAGTGCTCTACTCTCGACATGTCAAAAAACCCAGTCTTTCGAAACTTAAATGACGTTTTTTTTTTAATATAACACTTACAGGATAATATGAGTGCACTAATATGAAGTTAAATAATCTGTCTAGCACAAACATACATTTTATAAACAATTAATTTGTTTAATATAATAAATAATAACATTAAAACTAATCATTCTTGGACGTTCGGGAGTCTGTGTTTATGTGACCATGTATGTGGCAGGGAAATTGGTCGAAAAATTCATCTTACCGGAATACTTTTGTTTTTAATATATAAAGTATTACACTGTGCTGATTCCTAGTTAATATTAGCGTTCTAAGTACTGTCGTTTAATTATAATTTATAAAAAACTAATATACCACTGTATACTGTATATCTATATAGGTATATATTTTTTATTTTTATTTTATAGTATATTTTTTCCTCACCTTATTTGTTATTTTATTTTAAAAAACTTGAGTTTTTGTTTTAGATTTTTTTTTTTAAATGTAAATGACCGCTATGAGCTGTGCACTTTTGGATTTTCCAAATTTTTTTTCACTTCTGCCGGCACTCCCGGAATGCAACCCGTTTTTTTTTATTGCGTTGATATAGAAACTTGATATTGAAGCAAACGACCATAAACCTAAGTATTTGATATTAATTTCAATTTGATACCTTTACGCGTACCTGAGAAAAAGTTTCTTGATCGACAGACAGACAAACAGACAAGCAGACGGACAACAAAGAGTCCTATAAGGGCTTCCTTTTTCCTTTTGAGGTATGAATCACTTATAAACAAGAAAATCTATTGTCCGAGCAAGCGCAAAGATCTCCGTTTCAACTTGGGCAAAAAATTTTTCATATTATGTCCGGCTGTTCTCCTCTACAGGTCGCATGTCTCAACCGATTCTGGTGGGATTTCCTGCGTCACATCGAATTACAAGGGATTTTAATCAGATTTCGGAATATAACTATGATTTTTGGTTTTTGGCGACCCCATAGCTTTCGTTCGGTACTTTACTTGCATTCGATCGATAATAAAATTAGGTAAAAATGCCAGTGAACGTTCACTCTCCATTTCATATATAAAACGTATTTTGTTATGAATGGAGTTAAGGTGATCTAGGTACTGTTCTAGTTCCTGCCTAGTTCCTTCAATTAAGCAGAACACGTCATCAACATATCTCTTCCAAAGTCGAACACTAAAAGTTCCTGAGCTTAAAGCTCTTTCCTCAAAATGTTCCATCCAGATGTTGGCTAATGTTGGTGCTACCGAACTACCCATAGCTACTCCATCAATCTGAAGGTAGTGCTATCTTTGGTAAATGAAAATAGTTTCTTTCTAAACAGTGTTCAAGCAAAACCAAATATCGATCAGGGATACCATTTAAAACTAAAAAAAAACCATTGCTATTAATCGTAATATTATTAACATTGTAACGTGACAACTTGTGCCTTTCACTTTTTATGTCTGTCTCTCTCGCTCTTAGGCGGGCTAACCATGCCGCGTGCCTCTCACTCGCTCTCATTGTGAGCGCATAACGTGAGCGGAGCGTAACGCAGTTTCTTGAAGTGTCACCCGGCAAACCAATTTATAAGACGTTGTCACGTCAAAACTAAAAACTACAGAAATGAAATATGTGGACAATGCAGATAACACACAGTTATCGCGTTCCGTAATCCTTCGGCACAATCGCTGTGATACCTATATCCATTTTTCTTTTGTTGCACACAAAAGCTAACACTGCTGTGAATTTCTAAATGGAGCTTTCCTGAAAAAAAAGCTTTTACAAGGTTTTCTAAATTAAATCAGAAAGGTAAATAAGATCAGGAAGGTATTTAATTTTACCGAAATCATTTGATAATACGGAAACAATTGATGTATGATTTAATACCTACGAAATTATTGACAACAGTAGCTACCAAAGACATAGGATTTTTTCACTACGTTCAAAAGACCAATAAAGCGTGGAAGCGAGAAATCCAAATTGAGTGCATAGAGCCCGAGACAAAATAAGACAGAAGAAAATAGGTGCCTATGTCAATGTCTCCCGCGATAAGATCAGGTAAGGTCGTCATTTGTTTACTGTGACTGGAATTTTCTTTTTTCTTTCCGTAATCCGTCATTATTATTTAAAATATTTTTAAGTGAAAACTTCTTTAGCGGCGTTGTGCACTTTTTTGTGTGGGTAAAAAATGATAAACTCGCGTCAGGTAACGTGTCCTAATCGTGGAATGCGTAAGACGGAAACCGTAATGCCACGCCTATTATAATTTTTATTTTTAGTATTCGCGATTATGAGTAGTACAGGGAGGTTGTTTGTTTGTTTGTTCGTTCGTTCGTTCGTTCGTTCGTTCGTTCGTTCGTTTGTTTGTTTGTTCGTTAGTTCGTTAGTTCGTTCGTTCGTTCGTTCGTTCGTTCGTTCGTTCGTTCGTTCGTTCGTTCGTAAGATGTCACTCGCGTTAGGACACGTGACCTTTATTTACATTAGGTTAGTTTTTATTTTTAGTATATGGCGATTATGAGTAGTACAGGGAGGTTGGGTTGGGACAGATTGAGCTGTCAAATATACAACGTCAAAAAAGTAAATGAACAAAAGTTATTGTTTTTAATAAATAAATATGGATAAGAAGTGATGGGAAGTAAATAGCGAGTATGTTTTTACTTCTGCCGGCACTCCCGGAGTTTTTTTTTTTTTTTAGATACAAAATCTGTCTTTTAGTGTGAGCCAATGTTTATTTGCAAGACGGAATAGTCAAAATTACTGCATTGTTGATTCAATATTTTATCTAATACAGATGAAAAATCAACGAAAAAAACGATTTCAATCGTAGTTTACATGTTTATCTATAGACTTTATACCATATTTCGTTGCTAAATCAAGATTTGGAGGATATTTTGTGTAAAATATATAATCGTTCAGTTACGATAGAGATTGGCATAGCGCTGACGTCATGCGTATATATAATAAAGTCTGTGAGAAGCTCTAACTGTGGCATAAATAGAAACACGTTCATTAAAATTATGATAAAAAAAGTATAAAATTATATGACCACAAGAGAACATAGCGTTTCTCTTAAGGCGAATGGATTTTTTTTAAGTAATCCTGTATTAACATTGTGCTGTGAGTAAATGTGAAGTCAGAACAGATAATAATTCGAATAAGTACTCATTTCACAGGTAAATTATGATAATTTTACTGCATTGTTGTCATATGCATATTTTATCAGTTTTAGTTGAGAATTTTACGAAATAAAAAATAATTTAAATCATAGCTTGCATTTTTTTTGTCTATATTTACTGAGTACCATTATTTCGTTGTTGAATGAGGATTTGGAGAGTATTTTGCGTAAAATATGTAGACATTAAGTTACCATAGAGCTTGACAAGGTGGCGACCGACGGCTTCAGTATCGATATATGTAATTATACATGTATAGAATATTAATAAGATAATTATCCATAGCCATCCAAAGGTGATCGGACATTTGTCCGCATCGTACGCGCCGTTCGAGCCACATTTAAAGAATTCGTATGAAATGCAATATGTATTACGCGCACGGTGGGGGTGAATTGTAAGAGGTTGAATGATGAAAAATAATATAAAATACTTGGTTTTTATGACGGTGTTTTGTTCACCAGAAGTCTACTTACAAATAGTTTCTATATTTAATAGTCCTTTACTTTTAGTATTATTACTAAATAATGTTAAATTTGTTAAATTTAGATACTTTCAATAAAAACAAAATTGAGACGTATCAATTAAATTTGGTTTTTATTCTTTACAATTACTCAAACAAAATTCTCTCCACTTGGACTTTCTCCAACGAGCATACCTGATATAGAGGCTAGGAGTGCTAACTACACGTCCGAACTGATATTCCGTCTCAGTGGATGCGCCTCTTGGCTATTTGACCACTCTCTCGCCCGGAATCAAGTCTCATGCACACTAACCGTTTCCTCTACGCCAATTAATTGGCGTTGTGTGTGGCATTATAAGTCAGCAGATTGTGATGGATTGCGGGATTTTTATGCATCGTACCCGTGGAGGCAGCTCTGCTTCAGCTCGGAAGATCCTGACATCTGAGCAGCCGCAGTCACTGAGACAATCTTCGCTGGCATGGAATGTTACATTTCTAACCCTCGAGTAGCTGCCGATGTCAAAAAAAGACCGTGGTTTAATAGGTCTTGTAAAGAAGCTAAAATTCTCAAGCAAACTGCATATGAGGCTTGGACCACGGTTCGATCAATAAGGATCTGAATACGTCTGAGTTAAAACGCAAATTAAATGCAGCCTCGAGGTTCAGTAAGAAAGTAACCGCCAGAGCTAAGTTCCAATTCATCGGCAAAATAGGTGGGCGACTTGCAAGCTATCCCTCTCGGAATCGTGCTTTTTGGTCGCTTGTTAAGCTGCCACGGGAAACTATTGTCAGTGGTCGTTTCCACCACAGCGCAAAACCGATTCTCCCATAGTGCTAGAGAGAAAGCCGATTTACTTGGCAGTCTCATTGCCTCAAAATTGAATATCAATAACGAAGGAGCTGTACCACCATGCGGTAAGACTATTCCAGAAATCTCCATAACACAGTGGGAGGTCCGGCGGGCGTTAAGCGTTTCAGGATTCAACCCGATAAAGACACTAGTCTGCGCGTTCACTACTAAAAAAATCCCATTTACTGTGGTCCTACAATTCCAGAACACTGCACTTATCATCTCCAAGTGTATTGGGATCTTTGGTGTTGACATCTCCAGCTATATCCAATTTCGCGACCATTTGGAAACCAAGGTGAAGCTGGGGTCCAAGAAACCAGGAGTACTCAACAGAGCAATGCTTCACCTCAAAGCAAAGTGCACCTGGATACCAGCTTAGCTCTTTTAATTCCCAAACTCACAAGTCGTATCGAACCTTTAAGTCTGAGGAGAGATTTTGCCTCCCTGTGTGTGTTATACCGCTTGTATAATATGTTCTGTGTTTTGAGGAATTGTTTGAAATAATTTCCACAGCTACTTTCTACCATCGCTCCGCTCGCCATCGACAATGAATTCATGCTGTTCGTAACCTAAGTGGTCACAAACAGTGCGGTTTGAGAGGAACTTACTCCCGCGAATGCTTAAGTTGTGGAATAAGCTCCCTGCTGAGGTTTTCTCGAGGGCCTACGATATGGGGTTCCTTAAGAAGAAAGTGATTAAATTTTTAAATATACTATAAGACGTGATTATAGTCCTAATAGTTTAGGTTCTAATGGTATGTTTACACTCTTACATTCAACGCTATGTTATTGGGCACATGTACGAGCACAAGCGTGTAAACAGTTTGCTTTGTCCGACAACACGTTCCGAGGCTGCGTGGCGCGAGTGTAACCGCGACATAGGTAATATTTAATTTCACCAGCGCGCTAGTTTGCAATAATTTTATGCAGGTAAAATTATCGATAGTGTTGTTTGACAACACTATTCCACTCACTCATTTGCAATTTTTTTTCTTTTTCGTTTTTCATTTGGCATGGTTGATCTTGTACATTCTATATCTATGGTAGCTACAGTATTATTGGGTACTCACATGAATTATGTCGCAAACGTGGCTATCGTTTAAGAGGAAGCTAAATCACATACATAATAGGTAGCTATTTATGATTCACATGCCGAAATAGGTTATTACGAATAAGTTTTCAAAGGCACTTCGGAAACTATAAATCTAAACAATTTATTTCATGTAACTCAATAATTGTCAGATAATCGTCTCCCGAGTGTTATAGTAGTAATAGTAGTAGTAGTAGTAGTAGTAGTACATAAAATAGTCAAGCGCGAGTCTAAAGGAAGGTAAAAAAAATAATAAGAGCTGCAAGTTAAATATTTTGTATGTTTTAGGTGCACTTATTTCTTTTCTTTTAGTTCTTAATGTTTTTACAGTCAGGTGTCTTATTTTTAATTTTTGTTATTTCAAATGTTAAACTTGGCCCATGTCGATGAGCGTTCAGGCATAAGTTAAATACAACAGAGAATAATATTAAAGACGTAATTCTCAAAGCATGCTTACCCTTAAGTTGGCCGTAGTACCTAAGTACCTCCTTCTAGCAGATTTTCCCGTACGTATTCTTAACAATAACAATTTAGTTCCCTGATACATATAGAACACCATACTTATACCGTTTGTTTGTTTATATAATTTTATAATAAATGTAAATATTTGACTTAACAATGAAGCTGAGTTTAATACTAGGATTAACGCTGGTCAATTTGTGTTTCTCTTTTAAAACACATAACCTGGAAGAATTTATTTTCGAAAAAATACCATTATCTAAATGTTGTGAATTTAAGTTATATTTTAAAGAATATGAAAACATCACAGTTTGTGAAGACATTGGTAAATACTTTGATTTCTCAGATTTTCCTATTTATGACAGTGATCTATACGTTACTAATAAGAGGGTAAAATACGTATTTGAATTTTCATCAGTGCAATTCGATATAGATCTATCCTTTAAAGTTTATGCTGAAGATGACTATTTGTTTAACAATTATTTGACTGAGGTGAGTAACAAAAAAAAATTTTTTTTAAATAAAACATATTTTTAAGTAATTACTAAATTTTTAGCTTTGCTTTGACATTTATTGAGCTTGGTTTCTAATTTTTTTTAAATAAAAAAAACTTTTTAAAGTTGCTCCATACAAGAAATTTCGGTGACTTTGCAAAATATTAAGAAATTATGGCTAACCAGAATCGTTTGAGTTCAAAACGCCGAGCTCATAATTTTTTGTCCTTTTTAGGGTTCCGTACCTGAAAGGTAATTAGGAACCCTATTACTAAGGCTTCGCTGTCCGACCGTCCGTCCGTCCGTCTGTCCGTCTGTCCGTCTGTCACCAGGCTGTATCTCATGAACCGTTATAGTTAGACAGTTGAAATTTTCACAGAAGATGTATTTCTGTTGACGCTATAACAACAACTACTTAAAAACGAAAACGAACTTTGAAAACGAAATATTTAAGGGGGCTCCCATACAACATACGTGATTTTTTTGCTCGTTTTTGTAGATAATGGTACGGAACCCTTCGTGTGCGAGTCCGACTTGCACTAGGCCGATTTTTTTAAAAGCTTTTATTTAACTTGCAATGTATGTTTGTTTTGTATGAGTATACTATATGCGTAACATCGATCTCCATAGTGATTTCGAGCTTCCGACCATAAAAGCCTTCATCAAGGATGCGTCTAAACGCTACTTTGAGTCGGCAGCCCTCCACCCCAATCCCCTAATTAGGCAATCTGCTAACTATGCCCCCAATAGAGGGGCCTTAGGACCATTTAGATATCCGAGGCACGTTATAACAGATTCTGACGATGAGATAACCAGCAGGCTCAAAGCTCAAGCGCCTTCCGCGCTCGCGTCCGCGAACACAGATTATACAAATATATACAGAATACGACGGAACATTAGACAGTTTAGTTTTCACACATACACACACACTCGAGCGCGCGGGTATACTAGGTTCACTAATATACCCGGGCGCTTCGACTAGTTAGATTAAAATAATAATAGGCGAGGGCTGAAGAGTTTCTTGCCGTTTCTTCTCTTCAGAACGCCTTTACTATTTTCCGAAACGGCGATAAATTTAAGTTAGATACAAATTTTAGTTTCTAAGAGCGGTTGCCCAAGCCGAGGTTCGTGTCTAGGACACCCTTGCGCAAACCACCCCGACTTTTCACAGAAGAGTGCAAGCAGCACCGCAGCAAAAGTTAGTCCGCGTGTTGTTGTACAGGCCAACAACAGCAGACATTAGTTAGAAATAAAAAACAAAAAAAAAAGTGAAATTGGTTCGCTTTTATAATCACAGATGGCACTGTACCAAATAAAAAGAAGCTATTTAATTGTTTCGTCAGCTTTTAAATAGAAAGTGCTTTTTGTTTTTATTTTCCTCTAAACAGGCAAGAAAATAATAATCTCTGCAAACACGAACCCTTTCACTACGTTTCAACCCTATTTTTGACTATGCATCAAGGTTGTTTCAGAGCATGACTAGTGTAAACAAATATTTAAGGGGGGCTCTCATACAACAAACTTCATTTTTTTGCCGTTTTTAGATTGTATAGTGCTTTTCTCAAACATGCCTGTAAAAAAACTAATTATATTGACAACTGTATAGAGAATAATAAAAATAGTTCAGGTAATTTAGCCGCAAATTCGCCGCGTTCAAATGTCGATTTCTGTTTTTACTTTTTTAAATTAATTTAATGGCGCATTCTTTTTGTTATGCCAGTCTGAAATTAAAATAAAACTTGATGAGCTTGATCTCTTAAGTTATCAATGTTCGAGTTTAAAAAAGTTAATTCCATTTTCATATTTGACCGATTTAGCGCTCGAGTGGTTAAATATAAAACATTGCGGGTCGCTCTCTGATACTGTACTGTAAGTACGATTTATCCCAAAGAAGCTTGTGCAAGATATGGTCGCATATCTTAGCATATTTATGAAAAGAAATTTGTATTAAGAGTATACGAATCGGAGTGCCTCTCAGCGTGCTTCAGACAAACGAATTTCTCACTTATTTTTGACACTTGCTGATCAAACACCACGAAATTTTTAAGACATGATCTTGTATTAAATATCTAGGTCTGCAGTATACCAGTTTTCTATTAAATTTTGAAGCTTAAAAGTTATACAGGATTCTAGTTTTTAATACAAATGGTTTCATAAAATATTTCTAGTTAGTAAAAAAATTTTACAAGATTTTGGAAAACCACAGACATAGGTATTCTGCTTAGGATTATGACTACGAAATTTCACAGTAATTGATCAGTAAATGCCAAAAACAAATGAAGATTCTTTTGAATGTATCCATCAAATGAAGGCGCCGCAAATCGTATCCTCTTTAAGATCTAATCCTTACTTAGTGATATTACTGTCATTGCATTGGAAACTTGGCCAATATTTCGTTTAAACGTTGACATTCAGCGATAATACAATATCTATCAACGGAAGGATGTGTGATACCATGTACAAATATAGCTACATAACAGTAAGTTTGTTATTATTTTGTATTTGCTTTCGAATCTTGCAGTTTTAGCAGATTCACGTTATGTGTTTTTAGGGTTTCGTCATGAAGTCCGTCCGTATGTCACGGCCTTATAATTCTTTTGTATTGACATTAATTCTAATGAAATTTTTGTAAAAAGTGTCTTTTGTAGACCATACAGATACGGCAACTGGGAAAAAAACATTTTAGGGATTTTTCGAGCACCCCATCTGTATATTGTATTGTTGGATAGGGCTTCCGGAATGCATTTGAAGAAGAAATTAAGTAACTTTTGCAACTGATTGGCAGCTAAAGTTTAAAAATTTGTGTCCTCCTCTTTTTAACCGCGTATTTAACCTTTAAAGGAAAATTTATTTAAAAAAATCATTTGCCAACCTTTTTAGCTATAAGCAATAAATCGTATTCTATGGAACCCTTATTTAATTCGTGTGCTACACGCACTGAGCCGGTTTTTTAGAATATTTTCTATGCATATTTATTAACCAAATACTACTTATTAATTAAATATTATAATATATATTATAATATATATATATTATAATAGATACATAAACATGATTATTAATGTATGACACATAATAAATACATACTGTTTCGCATATACAACTAAATGGGATGGTCCACTTGTACTCCAAGCATTTCAGCTAATAAAAACTTCCGTCGCGTTTGTTTGTGATGCTAAAGTTTGTTTCCAGGCAGAATCTAGAAACCATATTTCGGACCTCAACTCGACGTGTTTACAGGGCAAGTTACCATATTTTATATCTCTATATCTCTTCAAATATCTTAATTCAGTTGTTATTTCCTTGTTTTAGAGTTTTCTTTCCCCCTAAAAACCCCATTACGTAATTTGTACTACAGACACTTTAGAATATTTTTTGTATGATTCGTTGTTTCTGACAAAGGCGGAAATAATTTAGCAGCAGAGCGTTGTTAGCTGTGACCCAACTTAACACCTTCCTCTTCCTTTATGAGAATGATCTCATCTGCGTTCAGGGTCACTCACGGTATGCTTTCCTTCTCTTCAGATACAGTTTCTCATCTTAGATTGTCATTTGCCTGATTTGCAAACTGTCTTCAGCAGTCTCCGGACCAACGGGAGTTTTAGATTGTTTCAAGCAGGCGAGCTGGTAGATTGTATCGTCGCATACCGTATCATATGTTGTCTGACATATCTGACTGGATCCTTAAAGCCTTGAAATTTGAAGAAGAATGACTAAAGTTATGAAAATAAATAGATAAATGATATTTTTTGAAGCTTGTGCTACGGATATCAGGCAACGGATGAAAATACATATATATATATATATATATAGTTGTAAATAAATACATATTTTACATAGAAAACACCCTTTCTCAAGACAAACACCAATAATTAATATTTGTCTTGTGCGGGAATCGATCCTACGCCCCTCTATTCGAGTCGGGTCAGTACCCATAGAGCCACGGAGCCGACGAATGAAATTAATATTTAGACTGTGGTATTCGTTTTGGCTATGGAAGGGCAATTATAATAAATATGAGAAAAAGCACACACAAGGTAAGCGGATTTGGTTTTAATGTAAATGTTTATTTGGACACTTTCTGATAGAGAAGGAAATGTATTCTGTTTTTTTCCAAACGCGTTCCAAAGCATCAGTTATTATAACAATTATTATTGGATTTAGAATTAAAGCTATTGACACACTGTATGAAATTCTTAATGCGCCACATCAAAGAGAGTCAGCATAAAATGTCAAGGCTCGTATAATGTTACCGTTTTTAAGGTTCCGTACCTCAATAGAAAAAACGGAACCCTTATAGGATCACTCTTTTGTTCGTACGTCTGTCAGCGCGTGGAGGTATCAAGCAGAAATTAATATTAAGTACACAGTTCCATTGCATCCCTTTTAGAGTTGTAAATATCAAACTTCTAAACAAGCTATAGGGTACTTCCCGTTGACCAAGAATCATAAAATGAGGCAAAAAGCAATGCCATAGAGAGTAACGAAAAAAAATCCAAAATCCAAAATTTGTATTTACATCACAAAATTATTTTGTATTTTACGATTATATATTTTTTGCAGTTGATAAATTAACCGCGACCTGTGTGGATGTATGGGGACAATAGTTTTAAAAGTGAGGTCTGTCCCTAAATACAGTTTATATTTTCGTTAGAGCAATTTCGGTACTTTTATTAGTTAGTTACCTAATCAATATTTTGTTGAACGTAGCTGTACATTACCTAACTGCCTACATTGTTACACTGTTACACGCACTTATTAATATTTTATGGTATTTGGCTTCCATTAAAAATATGATAGTTATTCTGTGCGTCTTAAAAACAGTTTTTTAGCGATAAAAAACAAACAGCTGGACCGATTTTGCTGATGCGACCGATATATGTGTATAGGTATATATTTATACACATATAATTACGCTTTTATTGTGTTTATATGATGTTTATTTTTATATAACTATATAAAAATAAATATCATATACAAATATATTTTTTTTTATTTATAAACATATATATATATATATATATATATATATATATGAATTGGTATATATAAAAGCATTTTTATTGTTAAAAAAAATTTCTACAACAAAGTCAGTCAATCGGTTCGAAAACCAAATTTCTTTCTAAAACATTTTTTGATTTTGCATAAATATATCAACAACTATTACAGTATTAACTTCTCTTGGGAAGTTATTGTAATAGGTCCGATAATCGAAATCGATATTTTTGTGTTTTCTTTACGTTTCATGACTCGGAGAATCATTTGAAATCATTTTTAGAGTGATGTCTGTGTGCGTGTGTGTTTGTATGTGTACTTTTTTTCTGCTCGGTTTTCTCAAAAAAGAATGACCCGAATTGTTTGATGACCATATCAATCGATACGCCACGTCATGACTTAGATCTGAAAAGAGTCTGAAAAAAATCGGTCCAGCAGTTCATTTTTTATCGGAACATTAAAAAAAAAAAAATCCCCAGAAAAGTTGCTTGTACGGTACTTGCTGCCGAACCGATTTTTTTTTAATCGAATTGAATCGAAGTTACTGGAAAAAAGTAATCCCACCAAAGACATTTGCATGTAAAATATTGCCAAGAAAAGTTATCAGATATCATGTAGAGCCAAGCTTCTAACTCTACAAGCCCTTACTGTACAAACTTTTCACTTTAGTCAAAATATGTGACTTGGCCGTTTTGCTACTACAAGAACTATTGTATAATAGAAACGTAATGAATAGTGAATATTTTTTTACCTTAAGTCCATGTGACGGTAGCGAAACGGCAAAGCCACATATCTTGAGTAAGGTGTAGAGTTTGTAAAGTAAAGGATTATAGAGTTACGGAGTGTAGAGTGAGAAGCTCTACATGAAATCTGATATTTTTTTTGACAGTGCGAGCCTCGTCTTGGCAACATTTTACATGAAAACATGTTTTTGGTGGGATTTCACTTCAAGTTGATTATGACGATTGTGTTGCTTTTTTTACAAAGGGTTATATTATAAAAAACTATATTCGCATAAGTCGATTGGTTTACTACGTCCTCAAATTTTGAAGTTTTACCTCTGATACCAGGTCCTACGCCATTGTGATTTCCCATCCCTAAAGGAGTTTACTTTTGTTAATACTTGCCACTACATTTTAATTTTTATCGAAGTACATAGATATAATAAAATTATTCTCATAATATAAGTATAATAATAATATATATACATAATATATATATATAATATGTATAAATATACACTTTTATCCCCTAATTTAAGGGGTCCAGGGATATTTCAGCTTTTCACCAAATCTCAGCTTTCTAGGGCTTCAAGAAGTACCCTAAGAATTTTGATGATCATTAGTGAGTAAGTGACGAAATAGGGCTTTTTATATATCAATAAAATCTAAAGTATAAGAGCTGCGCTTTAACGTTTACTAAGTCCAGTGTTGATCATATCCTGAGAATTTTGTTTATCTGGCATAATCCTAACCCAAGTTATGAGGGTTCAAAAAAACGAGAGCCTTAGACTTAGAGAAACTTAGAGAAAAGGTAGGTAGTGCCCTTGCGCTTCGCTTGGCTCATCATGGCGGGGGCACTACCATGCCCCCCGATTCAAGTTAGGTGCATATCCTATTTACTGTTAAAAAAACATAGTAATGTTTACATATAATTGGCTTACTCGGACTTGTAATCACGGATTGAACGAACGCGTCACGTAACTAACCGCAATACCTAAATAAACAAGCATTAAACATTAAAATATTCCTCAACATTAGGTATATTCCTTGAAAACAAAGAAACAACAAGATAAAACTAATGAGTCCATTCAATAATGAAGGCTAACGTGTTCTCGGGATATTTCTGTGTACCTTGTGGTGTTTCGTGTTGTATGCTTCGTGGGTTTCTAGGAGTTCAGGAACAATACAGTTCAGTGGATTACGAAGATCTTGATAATAAAATAAAAGTTGTTCTTCATTGTTAGTTTTGTATTTTATTTGTCCTCTTAAAACTATTTACAACAATTATAGTTACAAGGTACAGATCCTACCAAAAGTGAAATTAGAACTGACTAGAAAACAAATTCCAATCTAAAAATAATGTGTGAATTATTTTGTGCATCTTTTTAAATTCTGTTTTTTTAGGGTTCCGTACATCAAAAGGAAAAATAAACCTTTTATGGGATCACTTTGTTGTCCGTCTCTCTGTTTGTCAAGATCCTTTTTTTCAGGAACGCGAGACGGTATTAAGTTGAACTTAAGATCAAATACTAAGGTCTACGGTCCATTGAAGCTGTAAAAAAATCAACGCATTAAAAAAATATTGCCGAAATACGGCCACGGTTGCATATTTTGGCATTTACAAATAAATCAAAACCTAAGGAGTACTTCCCGTTGCCCTAGGAATCATGAAATTTCACACGATGCAAGGTTATTATTACATCACAAATATAGGAAAAATCCGAAATTTGATCATTTGTAAAACACATATAACACATCAAAAATAAAGATTGTCAGTCTGTCTAACAAGACCTTTTTACTCAAAACGCGTAGAGGCAACAACTCAAAAAAAATATTAAATATTAAGGTCTACTTTTTAGGGTTCCGTAGCCAAATTGCAAAAAACGGAACCCTTATAGATTCGTCATGTCTGTCTGTCTGTCCGTCCGACATGTCACAGCCACTTTTTTCCGAAACTATAAGAACTATACTGTTGAAACTTGGTAGGTAGATGTATTCTGTGAACCGTATTAAGATTTTCACACAAAAATAGAAGAAAACAATAAATTTTTGAGGTAAGTAGATGTATTCTGTGAACCGCATTGGGTTCCCCATACGTGTGGCGTATCTTTGGATAGGTTTTCAAAATTGATATTGAGGTTTCTAATATAATTTTTTTTCTAAAGTGAAAAGTTTGCGTGAGGGACAGTTCCAAAGTGGTAAAATGTGTCCCCCCCCCTTGTAACTTCTAAAATAAGAGAATGATAAAACTAAAAAAAAATATATAATGTACATTACCATTCAAACTTCCACCGAAAATTGGTTTGAACGAGATCTACTCGAGGTACGGAACCCGCGAGTCCAACTCGCATTTTTTTTTTAATACGTCATAAATCGTAATCCGCAATTTACCTTTCATTCAATCAACTCAAATAAAAAAATAAAAAAAACATTTAATTTTTATAGATGTACGGAACCCTTCGTGCGCGAGTCTGACTGGCACTCGGCCGATTTTTTTACACTTGTTGTAGTATAATGTACTATTTTTTTGCGATTATAACTTATTCGCAGATGGTAGACTAACCGCGACCTATGTGGATGTATTGGGACGTCAGTTGTCCAATGGCAACGTTAAGTTTGTCCCACAATACCGTTGACCTTTTACGAAACCCTCGGTATGCGATTCCGATTCGCAATAGACCGGTTTTTAACTGACTTCAAAAAAGAAGGAGGTTCTCAATTCGCCTGTATTTTTTTTATGTTTGTTACCGCAGAACTTTCGACTGTGTGAACCGATTTTGATGATCCTTTTTTTATTTGAAAGCCGGTGCTTCCCATTTGGGGTCCCAGTTCTGATAATGGCATTCATGAGAAAACCATATAAGTCTTAAATTTTTATCTTGATCATTATTAAAAATTTTGTTACGAGTATGGATGTTTTTAGTGTACGTCTTTGAATTTGTCACTCAAAAGTAAAAAAAATATAAACTATTTAACAAAATAAAAACAACTGACTTCAAAAAGATGCACTAAAAAGGTAAAAAGAATAGTTTATTTCCAAAAACCTGATCTGAATTAAAGTTTGAAGTTGGTGTCTATGTACCTTATAGTTTATAACACACTTAACTTGCATGAAACCAACTTGAAACTGTAAGTCAGGTCAGATTTTTGGAAATAAGTAATTATTTTTAACTTTTTTTGTGCATCTTTTTCAAAAAAATTTTTTTTACTTTTAAGTTACATAATAATCAGCTTATTTTCATGTACACTAAAAAAAACCCAAAGCGATTCAAGTGTGCCTATAAAACTTTTAAGATTTCCCTCGACTTCTCGAGGATCCCATCTATATATCCTGACTTGGTGACCGTGGGACCCTCTGGAAAGTATACCCTTTCAAACAAAAAGAGAATTCTCCGAATCGGTCAAGGCGTCTTCATGTAATGGGGGAACATACATAAAAAACACCCTTCCTTCTTTTTTTTGAATTTGATCAGTGCAATTGATTGCTTCGTAGCGATATTAAGCAATAACAAATAAACAGACTTACACTAATATATATTAGTTTAATATAATAGGAGCGCCTCCGTTGCCTACAATCTTAATATATATAAATCTCGTGTCACAATGTTTGTCCTCAATGGACTCCTAAACTACTGAACCGATTTTGATCAAACTTCGTAAATATCTGTTATTTGATCCAACTTAAAAGATAGGATAGTTTTTATCTCGATATGTCAAGTGCGAGCCGGACTCGGGCACTATAGGTAAAAACCAACTTTCGCCGGGTACAGAGGGACGGCAGCGGAACAACGTTCGCCGGGACAGCTAGTAATAGAATATTTTTTCTTTCCTTTACTTGAATCCAACTAACAACTTACGTCTCTGTTTAATATCATATTTATTTCAGCAAACGTTGATTTAAACTACATAAAATTTAAATAACTTCACACAACTGCCCTTACGTCACCCATAATCTGTCATTTACTTCATATTGATATATAACTAAATTAACGAGTATTTTAAAATTTATAAGTGTTACGTTAAACTTATTAACTTTTAAAAAATATTTTTACAGAATGGAATATTATATCTTGAGAAGCCAAACTCATTTGACAGATGGACCCCGAGAGATAACCAACACTTTTGTATTGACTATGAAGTCAGAGGAGAGGGAGAGAATATGACCTATCGACCAGCTTTCTGGGTGGTTTTTAAAGATCTAGAACCAGAGGACTTGGAAGAACACCAGGAATGGAATACCTTTGTTACGTTTGGTAAGAATTTGGTTCAGCTACGAACTGATAAGCCGAGCTGTAATCGTGACGGGTCGTGCAGACGACTCTGAAGACTGATCTTCTGCCACACTTCATCATCATGTTCATCATATCAGCTTACATATGGACATTGATGAACAGCAACTCTATGCCACCTTTATCTAACATTATCCGTCCATCTTTTAGGCGGTTATTCTATGTTGTTTTCGGGTACGTGGTCGCTACACGAGAACCTTTTTCTCTCATCTGCCATTGATACTTGGAGCTATGTGCCTAGCCCTCTGCCACTTTAGCTTTGCAACCTGGTAAGCCTTGCTATGCCGATGACTTTAGTTCTCCTACAGATCTTTTCATTTCTTATTCGATCACTTAGGGAAACTTATAGTTCTCTCCATCGACCCACTTATCAAAAGTAAATATAGTAAAAAGTAATAAAATAATAATATTTGCAACCGTCCTTATATCTTTTTATTGTTTGTTTTCAGCTCTCTTTGTATCGTGCTTCTTCCTATTAATAACTTTGGGGGTATACTGTATCCTGCCAGAGCTCAGGAATCTCTGCGGGATGATCCTCATGGCGTACGTTTTCACTTTGCTGGTGGGATATCTGTTGCATGCAATAACGAGAATACTCGTACTAAGTCCACTAGAAGAGTTAACATGTCTTAATTTAAGTAAGTATCTACTATTTTCGGAAATAAAATTATGTTTATGTTCGGACGTGAATTATTGTAGCTCACAGTTAATATAATACCTTTAAACGAGCAATTCTTGTATTCTATACATATAAAATGCTTTGTCCTGAATGACTGACGGATCAACGCACAGCCTAAACCGCTGATCGTAGAGACCTGAAACTTAGAGGGTGTGTTCTTTGTATGACGTAGGCATCCGATAAGAAAGGATTTTCCGAAAGGGTCAAGTGCGAGTCGAACTCGCGCAATAAGGGTAAACCGATTGTAATGAAAGTTTGGTAAGTTGTTATACACACGCCGGGGAATGTTTCTGAAAAAGAAAAAAAGGTAAAGTGCGAGTGAGACAGGGTCAAGTGCGAGTCGGACTCGCGCAATAAGGGTAAACCGATTGTAATGAGATTTTGGTAAGTTGTTATGCACACGCCGCGGAAGGTTTTTGAATTAATACAACCCTTTCACAATATGTTGGTGCGGCAGTTGTTTTAAAGAAAGAAACAACCGGGTCAGCTAGTATATTTATAATCTGAATCTCGGAAACGGCTCCAATGATTGTCATGAAATTTAGCAGATCTAGCTAGGTTTTTTGTTTAGAAAACGTCATTTCAGGCAATGATAAACTGATAAATATGACTCTTTCTGATATGTATTGGCGAGAAATACTATGAATTTTACCGATACAGCAATACTAAAGCTACTTGACAATAGATGGCGTTGTTAAAAAAGAAACGATCGAAGCTCGGTCCTCCAGGTACTAACCATAATATCCGCCTTTCATCAAGCCTCAAATAGAAGTTAACTAGTATGATATCAAAATTATAATTTGATGAACAAATTTTAGGTGAATGATTCATATATTTTTATTACAGCGTTGTCGATATACTTCTCATTGCTATCAAGTTTCTTCTGGATGCATGTTATGTCCTTCGACATCTGGTGGACATTTAGGTAAGTAACTGTACAAATTCTGACAGTTAATAAACCTGTGCCTAACACAAGGGATTTACATGGCATGTTGCAGATGTGGTGTAAAAACATCGCAACTGTCAATTACCATTGTATAAGGAATTATAGGACCTTATTGATTTTTGTACAAGACATCAAACAATCACTAACCCATAAATTTTACTGCACTTCAGGTATGCTTGTCCACTGTACAGTGTCTCGTGGTAGAAAAACAAAATACACGGATTCGTGAGTGCAAAAAATATTAAGATTTATAGAGCAATAAATAGCTTATTTAGTGCTTGCCCCGCCTTAAAGACACTCGTTGCACTAGTCTCTCTATTCTCTTTCTCTCTGTACTCTGCAACTGCTAAGCTTCTTGGGGTATCCACGACTGTCGCTATTTTTGATGATCACTTCCAACTGTAAAATAGCGCAACTGAAAAGCAAGCGCCAAGCGAAACGTTTACGACTGTAATACCGCGTTCTTAAAAGTACAGCCACAGGGTTTAGAGGATTAGGTAATTATACAATTTTATGATGAATGGAGGAAATCGAACCTAGTCCAGTAACATTCACCAAATGGAAGTGCCACATTTATCAAATTTGTTTGTTGTTTTATGACAACAATCACAAAACCATCTGCAGACTGACTTATAGTCAGTAAGAGTAATCAGACAACGTGTGACAATTTGGACTGCAGTGGACTACGGCCTTAGCCTCCTTTCTTTAAGGAATGATCACGAGACAAATTAGTCTATTAGTTCTTGAGATATCAAGAAGCAAAAATAGCTAACCTACATATATACACACCCACAGACAAACATCACTTTAAAATGATGACAAACAATTCTGCAGGTCTTAAAACGTTAAGAAAACGCAAATTTTACGATTTCGATTTTCGGACCTATCACAATATCTTTCCTCAAGAGAAGTTAAGAATAATTGTAATTTATTCAGTAAAAAGTATTTAGGTATATGGCGCTTTGTAAATGTAGAGGTTACCCATGAAATTTATTTAGCTTAAATAACTTTATAGGCATTTGAATAACTAATTTTCCACTAATTATGTAATCACAGACATCTTTGAACACATATAAATCTACTGAAAGTTACGAAAGTTTTTGTAGAGTGTTGTAAATATTAGCACTATCGTCAAGTATGGAAAATAAAGTTTCAGAAATTGCACTGTATAAGTCATGTATAGTTGGGTTAGGTTCAGTTTCTCT
This sequence comes from Apoda limacodes, assembly GCA_946406115.1. Classification (NCBI taxonomy): domain Eukaryota; kingdom Metazoa; phylum Arthropoda; class Insecta; order Lepidoptera; family Limacodidae; genus Apoda; species Apoda limacodes. Next base: position 8,265,191 of record OX291552.1, on the reverse strand, counting down.
TGTGTCAACCGATCGAGCGAAACGTTCTACTCGATTTTCGTACGAGTTATCTGTTCAGTTATATGATTTTTTTTTTTCATACTTGATCTGCCTAGGCGCCCAATTAACTGGCTAATGTCACAAGATAGCTGCGACATATACACGAAGTGAGAAAATCGCACGCACTATTAGCTATGTAGTTAAGATACAGTTATTTTATTATTTAGTAGCTTCAAAACTCCTAGACACTCCTAAACGTTGTCAACTCAGTATACTTCTAGTTAAGACAAGCTGTTACTTTGTAAAATACACACAAGTAGGTACCTATTGTAACTTTGTTAAAAATATACAACAATATTTAGTTGTTCAGTGATTATTATTTACTTCAACTTGCTGCTGGAAACGATAACGACCACATTGTCGTTTAATTTTGATTACTTTTAAGGCCCTAAGATAAGTGATAGTGGCCATTAGATTTTTCAATTTGTATTCATCACCTAAGGAATTTTGAAAAAGTGCTCGAATTAAAAGTTTAAAGTACAATTAAGCTATTTTTAGAAAGTTTAAGTCGCTATATATTATGCATGTGTCGGCTAGAAAATTAGCATAAATAAACTTTCCAGCCTGCACGTCAATGATATCTAGCAAATAAAATTTTCTAAAAATTGCTTACTTGTACATAAAACTTTTAATTTGAGCACTTTTTTGAAAATGAGTTTGTCTTAATGGAAATTAAAAAATGTAGTGAGGGCACCACTTTCACTTATCGCAGCCCCTTAAGCAAAGTCATTTTAATGGGGCCTGTGGCTTTACTTTAGTGACTTCCATCAATTAAAAACAATAAATGAAATTTTACGTCAGGAATGGTCAGTCACGAGTGGAAACCTTTTTTCTCAAAAGAGAGGCCTGTGCCCTGAAGTGGGGACAAACAACCTCAAAAATGTTACGTATGTTTTTAAATGAGAGGTTACACAATGATTAAAGAGACCGTCGCGTCGGTCCAAATCCTGAAGGTAAAGCTTTTCCGTTTTAAGTGTTTAAAAAACTAAAATTATTTTTTATTATTTCAGAGGATATGCCAAAGCACGACCAATTCACCGACGCGGTGAACGTTTCAAATTCGCGATGTATGGATTGTACGCTTGGGGCGTACCCTTTATAATAACTGTGGCCATGCGCTTCCTGTACGATGCTGACTTAAGGCATATCCCGTGGTTTGTCAAGCCCAATATTGAATGCTTCTTAGCAGGTACTTACATTAATTAATCAAGATACGTTTACTGGTTTAGCTATTAAAATAGTAATAATACGTTGGTGTTTTGCATCTAAGACCGTATATTATACAAAAAATATATTCGAAAACTCAACAGCTTAATTTACAAAAATCTAGTCTAGCCACAGACTACATAGGGATCCCAGAGTCTAGCTTAAAAAAATACTATAAACTTAAGCCAATAAAAGAGCTCCTTGACATGATGTAGCACCAACCGATTTTTTTAAAAGAAAGGTTAACATTAATAAATAAAATGTTTTGACACTTGTTAATCAGCACATAAAGATCAATTTACTAGTCATCACTAAACATTATCAATATCAGAGTAATTAATATTACGACATATTTGAGTTGTGGTTCAGACAAAAAGAAAAGCTATTCCTAAAACAATAAAAACATAAAAGTATAAAACACAAACAGTTTCTTTTACGCAACTAAGACAGGTTAATTAATGGAAGAGTAAGATAGTTATTATTGACAAAAAAATTGAAAAATCGGCCAAGTGCGAGTCGGTCTCTAAAATTTATACTTATCTATAAAAATGTCAAAAAAAACACGTTTGCTGTATGGGAGCCCCCTTAAATATTTATTTTATTTTAATTTAATTATTTATTTTTAAAGTGAATATATAACTAAATATTCTGTGAATATTTCAAGCGTCCACCTGTTGCCGTTATCAATATCGAGCAAAAACGAGCAAAAAAATAACGTTCGTTGTATGGGAGCCCCCTTAAATATCTATTTTATTCTTTTTTTAGTTATTTGTTGTTATAGCGGCAGCTGAAATACATCTTCTGTGAAAATTACGACTGTCTAACTATCACGGTCCATGAGATACAGCCTGGTGACAGACGGACAGACGAACCGACAGCGAAGTATTAGTAATAGGGTCTCGTTTTGTATTCTTTGGGCACGGAGCCCTAAAAAATGGACACACTTACTTTTACACTATCTTTTATTTATTTATTTTAAAATACTTTTTCATTACAGGTTTTTCAACCTAATGCGTTACATATTACATATTGATACATCAAGTAATAAAGATTAACTGAAATAAATTTACAATTTACGTAGTTCACTGATTATTTGTGTTTGAAAGACCCTTTTGGATACAAACATGAAATATATTGGTAGTCGTAAAGTTGAAGTTGTTGCATCGCATCAGTCTTATACGTCTCCACTGTTTGGGAAGAGCAATCAATCAAAACGTCACCGAGGGTGATTTGTGCCATGGTCCACACGTGGGCCCCGCGTGGATTGTGCACTTCATATACTTTTTTTTTCTGACGTATGACGGTTTCCTGACGATGTTTTTTTTCACCGAAAGCAATTGGGATAAATGCCAATGTACTTGAGTAAGACTTATTGGCACATGCCGGGTTTGAACCTCCACCACTCAGGATACATGGTGAAATCGAAACCCATTGGCCACCACCGACCTAGGTAGCAACTACCGCACGAGTAACACCCTTAGTGTTTCTTAGTATTGTCTGATATAGGGTGGCAGAGACACAGATAAAGGTATCATAGAATGATAATGCTAGAATGTTCAATATTGGATATAAAATGCAAAATTGACGATTAAGTTCTTGGGCAAGTCATGTATCATTAGCCTAGTGAAGATAAAAAAATTAAAAGTATCCCTAGAAGTAAAGTGTGCAAGTAATGATAGAAACGGGGAAGATAAGCCCCTTATTGCTAATATTAACTCTTTTTTTATTTGCAGATGGAGAGAAGTTACTATATCTGTACGTACCGATGCTGATACTTATACTGTGTAACTGGATATTTTTCGGGATGACTGCGTTCAACGTGTGGCGACTCAGCCGAAATACTGGAGTGCTTGACAGTGCCGCCGCTGGGAGACCAGCTGATCACCGATCACAACGCAATAGGTAACAAACAACAAACTTGAGCCTAATTGAAGATAATCTAACTTGCTTTTAGAAAAGTTACACTATAGATCGCACTTGAGTGTTATAAATCGTAGACATTTTGGACATTTCCAAATATGTAAAGTGTACTTTTAAAGATGTTTATCTTTCTAATGATGCACTTGTGAGGTTGTGAACTCGCTAAAACATGTTTGCTATAGGTATATTCAACAGACGAAAATGGATGCGTGACTCAGTACATGTAGATAATTGATCCAACCAGTTAAAGGTAAACGTGTCATCTTTATTTTGCTGAAGTGTATCTAAGTAAAAAAAAACAGAAAAAAATCGCTCCAAATGTTAGGTTTTCTTTTACGTAATTGTAAGGATTTTAAAAAACCAAACATTAAAATTGTACTATTCAATTCTTTGGTTCGCAGCAATTTAGAGTTCTGTTGCGTAGTAATAGTGATCCTTACTATTCAGTACATAAAAAAAGACTCAAAAGTGTTCAAAAGCGTTTCTGTGGCATTTATCATCTGGTTAAAAAACTTCCAAAATATGAGGATTGGCGCACACTAAAAAATGCAAACCTTGGCTTGTGGAAGACAAATTAGTGACAGTCTTTTTACTATAAACTGATTAAGGGCGACTTGGATGTTCCGGATTTATTTCCTGACGTTGGGTTCTCTGCTCTATCTCGCATACCCAGACCGGGAAAACTGCAACTTTTTCAGTTTTAAAGAAGATACATTTATGTAGAATTTTATTAGAATGTAGCCGAATATGGCGGAATAATTAAGATGTGACATATATTTTTGCCATTTGGTTACGTAACCCTAAAAACATACTCATTACGAAATAATTTATCATCGTTGAGACTCTTTAACAGTTAATTAGCAGTAACTCGTTTGAAGAAAAACACATTAATTAACTAGTCAGTATCCTTGGCTGAATTATGAATAAATATATTTTTTATTACACTTACTAGTAAACAGTGTCATAACGTGCTCGTAAAGTGGGTTCTAAGAACTTCATTACTCTCACGGTCTTTTTCTTTGTATATTTTGCATTCCTTAAGGCAAAGCCGAAGTTTATAAAACCCACGGGCGATCTGATTCATTATGAACACACTATTATATAAATATAATCCCCTATTATATCACATATTCTGTGAAAAATTTAGACTTCTACCTATTTCGGTCGAAAAGAAGCCTTTTAATGGTCGGACAAACCGATATCGTTCGTGTTTATTTCTTATTAGAATCTACGAACTTTGTAAGTTGTTTGGCATATGATTTGATTTTAACTCATGTCGATTTGTTTTTCATTGTTGGTTTCAGGTTTATGGTGTACGTGAAGTTGTCAGTAATCATGGGCGTCAGCTGGGTGTTGGAGATTGTCAGTTACTTCACGCCAGCCCTGAAAGTCTGGCATCTGACTGATGCTTACCATGCACTTATTGGACTTATCATATTCCTCATATTCATATGCAAGAGGAAGATTTTCATGAAGTCAGTTAAAAAGTAAGTGTAATTATAAGAAAATACTTAAAAGTTTCTGTGTTTTGAAACACGCTCCAGTTGTATACGCTAAACACTTCTTAATCGGCATCTTAATTCTTCTTTAAATTTCGTATCATTTTCAATATTAATATACTTGTATAGTGCTGGAGAAAATCAAAAAATATCGATTATCACCAGGAATTTTCCGTGTTTGTTACCTTAGTGGAATATAAAAAAAATATATGAAAATTGGAACTTTGTAATTTTCAATAGTATTTAATTGAGAAGGAAATCAAAAACTAAAAAAAGTGGAAAAAGTCAAAAGGCAGAGTCTAACTGCGCACGCTGAGCAGCCTAAATGCTCTTTTGTTTTAATTGTTTTATATAAAAACGTGATTTCAAACACTACAAGCTTAAATAATAGTGGTTTTAATTATAGGTTCAGAGACAGCAAAAGATTCGGTAAATCAACTTACACTAAGGGACACTCCACCACCACCTCGGATTCAGAATTAAGCACACAGGAAACCCCTCTTCAAGTGTGTTCCAATCCCAACGGTGCGTACTACAAGAACTATTGAATATGAAAATGTTATACTTCGATTATGGTTTTTGGTAGTACAGATGAAACATGCCATACTACAGATGGAACTGCAAGCTGAAAGAACTTTACTTTCAACCAACAACGCTTTTAATAGAAAAACAGGATCTTATCTTAATCATGTTCTTAGCGTGATTTTTATTTAACAAATGGCTTGCCCCATTATAAAGCCGTGTCTCCTGCTAGTTGTTTTTGTTAAATTTTACATCTAACACCTAACCTCTAACAGAAATGTTAATGATTTTGACATTTAAAGTTAAAAAAACATGTTAACACGTTATCCGAGGCGGATGGAAAACATCACCCGCGTTCGCCTGCAGGGGGGGTGATTCATTCATTTTGTGTTAAGTATTCGTTGCGTGTTGTCTGATCTGTGGTTCGCTTTGCGCGCTCGCCCGCCATCTTTGCATTAGCTTGCTACTAATGCAAAGCTGTGCTTCATTATTTAAGTTAATTAGGTATATTCTCTTTGCTGTGCTTTGGATTTTGTAAAATTTTACATTTGTAGATTCTACATTTTTGTCTAACACTAAGTGGCTAAATTTATTTAGACAAAAGCCATCAATTTCATTTTGTAAAACGTGATTATAAATAATCTCTACTAAACCAAGATAGCTACAACTGGTAACACATCTTCCTCGTCAGAGCTCATCTTGCACACTGAGAAACTAACAAAACAAAACGATACGAAAAAATGACGAGGAGACAGTTTGTTAAAGAAAAGTGTTAATGTTAACATGTTAAGTTAGATGTTTTGTTAGAATTTAACAAAAACAACTAGCAGGAGACACGGCTTAAGAGGCTAAAATGTTTTAGAAAATGTAGTACCTCGATTTAAAACAGGTCATTACCGAGTTATATTTGATTGAGTGTGTTTCGCAAAAGGCCTTTTAAATATAACTTATATCTATTTTTAGTGGCAATTGTACCTACCTTTAACAATTATGTGTTTAAAAAAAAGTAAGCAAATAAATTCAAATTTTGGTCTTGGTGATGGCCGCAGTAACAAACAATATGGCTAAAAATTATTAAAATCACATGGATTCGATACAAATCCAATTTATTTATAATATTTTATTAATTAAATTAAATCTTAACGATATTACTTTAATTGATTTAAATAAATCTGCGATTTGAAACTGGTATGATATTATTTCTCATGTTTATAAAAGAGCGAAATGTTTCAACCTTAGAGATATTATCCAAATTAAGTTACCAAATACGATGATTGTGATTACTTTTTGATAAATTCGAAATTTTCCTTAAGATTAGCATAAACAGCAGCCAACTTATCGATTTTTTCACTTGACACATATATATTGGTCAAATTTTATCTACTGATTGTCTGTAATTGCATCCGATAAGACAACCCACATTTAATTCAATTTCTTTGAAAAAAAAAGTAAGAGATACTAAGCGTATCTTATAAATTGTCCTCGTCACAGAACTGCGGCATTTCGTGGCAAATTCAAATTTACTGTTAGCAAATGTTGGAATGATTTGCCACCGCCATTTCGCGTCTTAAAAACCAAAACAACATTTATTAAGAAAATGAAACTTTATCTGCTAAATAATCAATCTTTTTAGGCACTTTTTTTTTCTTTCTTATGCTTTGTCAACCATTACAAATATTAGTAGCTCATCACATTTGTATATTTTCTGTTCCGGTTTCTGTACTTATTGTCTTAAAACATTTGGAGAATGTGTGTTTGCAAAATAAAAAAAAACTTTATTTTCAAATATAGAATAGTTAACCTGTACAAGTTTGTTATACAACTACTATTTAGATATAATTTTAATAGTTGTCTATGTTATTTGTAATACTTATCGTGTAAAACCAAAGATTAAACGTGTGTTCGTAAGGACAATAAGGCCAAACAATGTATGATTTATTTATATTTGTATTTAGGGTCGGGTGATAGCAATAAATTAGTAAGTCCATAAATACCAAACTATTTAGAATTAAAAAAAATCATTAATAAATACGAACTTTTTTTTATCCTTGTTTTTATTTAATTGGACATTATCCACATTATACTTTATAAGTTTTAGAATTATTATTAAATCTTTAAGCTTACTTATAAATTTACTTTGATTTAATAAAACCCTTGAACAAAAAAATCCATGTTGATTGAATGAGTGAAAGTAGGTCACCAAATTATCCTTATTTCTTTTGCCCACTTTATCTTTGAACCCTACACACCATCTATCTATAACCTGTTCATTGAAACCATTTCAATGAGCCGAAATATGACACTTATGCCGTTAGTTATATTTTTTCATCTTCTTTATCAGGTTCCTGCTTCAGGTTCCTTGCTGCAGCATCAGCTCAAAGTTACTATTTCTTGCAATATCATTAAAGTAACAAGATACCAAATTTTGAATCGATCGGACCTTTGGAAGTAGCTCATATCCCTTCAGCAACTAGAAAAGAGATTTTATAGATTTAATGATCTTCAAACAGTTGAACAGATTTTTTTGAATCACAGCTATAACACTTTCGATTAAGTCATCTTTCAAACACATATATCGGAATCAAAATTGATACATCAGTTTGGGCGCTATGATACACAGGCAGATACTCAGAATCAAGCGTCAAACTTAATTCGGGCATATTCATTTTGCCGTGTATTTCTGTTCGTTAAAAAAAAGCTGCTCCTAGTAACCAAAATAACAATATCTAAACTACTGTGCCTAATCAAAATTCGGAGTCCTAGTGCATGCAGAGAAAAATACAAACATGTCATTGATATGGCCGTGGCAGATGTGTTCAAACAAATGTTGTATTTTGTTAGCAATAGAAGCAGCAGCTGAACCAAAACAAAATAAAAATATATACCTACTAGGTCCTATTATCAATAAGAATGAGAGTTCATTAAACGGAGTATCCAATGAAGATGCAATAGTCAAAATAGATAAAATACCTTTTTACAGCAAACTTCCTTTATATAAACAAATTAAACTTCTAAATAAAACAGGTATCACAACTAAACCTCTTTATGACAAACTACAACTGCCTATTTGCAAGTAACTTTTCATTAAATATCTTTTTCTTACCTATATAACATCAATTAGGACTCTGGTCTTAGGAATCAAGATTTTTAGAAATTAAGTCTAATAAATCAAATAGCCTTATGAATAAAAAATCTTACAAATCAACAATCTTGGTACTAACAACTGGTTTTAGAAACTTGTAACAGCATAAATTAAATTAAAATAAATGCAAAAACCAAGGTCAACAAAGGTTTGCGTCAATCTCATTAAAACTATTTCTCCTAAACCAACATCAGCAGTTTTTGTGCTTTCTTTGCCTTCATATTTTGTTTTTTTTTTGCTGCGTGTTTGTGTGTGCTTTCTTTGCCATTGAAACAATATAGCTCGTTTAGGGCACAGCATTAAACCCAAACTTTGAATCCCTTTCTGACCGGTTTCAAAGGCATGTATTGTTTGATCATCGATCTTTCTTTGAAGTGTATCATACTCTCATCTACACTTAGGTAACGTGATAGACTAAAAAAAAATTTGAAACTTTCTGAGAGCATAGTCAACATTAGCCTGACTTTGTGTAATCTGTCATATTTAGGATCACCTCGAGGCTTCATAGTCGAATTATCATTAAAGTGCAGAAATCTCAATTCCACTTAACCAGTACAAACGACTAGACGACAAATTGTGAAAGCCCACTATTATCAACATTCCTAAAAATGCGTTTAGTTCATCAACTGCTAAATTCAGGGTATTATTAGAGTAAAGATTGCTCTGGGTTACTGTAGGCTGAAGCAAAATGTTTGGAAAAAGCATCACAAATATAATATAAAAATTTTAATGGTGAGGAAATATCCACTCTTTCATTAATTCCGTGGTATCCTTGAAAACGCCAATTTTTATATTCTTGTGGTGTAAGAAATATTCTATGAAATCTGTAAGGATTAGATACAGAATTTGAATTACCTGGTGTTTTGAATATTATGTAGGTAGCATTGCGGTAATTTTTTCCTTCCCTGCACCACGTCCTTTTTGCGTAAAAATTATTTTAATGGATGAAGATGCATCCCCTTATACTCAAATGGAATGCAAAAATCGGCGAGCGAAATTTTTTATGTATCCATGAACTTTTTGAAAAAAAAAATTTCTTTGTATGTACTTTAGAAAAAAAATTGCTTGGTATGTATAACTTAAACACACGCCTCTCATTTTTAGTTATTTAAGTGTATTTAAAAGAGAAAAATATTTTTACCCTTATTATTTTCCATATATTTGTTTAATTTTTGACCGTTTTCTCATTGTTTTGGTATATTTATTGTTATTTCCGTTTAATTCAGTAAATTATTTTATTAAAATCCTGTACTTTTTAATTTGGTCGGATTATATAAGGCCGCTAACTTCACGCTGGTTACAACGCGGACCGCTCCGTCAGGCCCTTGGTATACCTTAACTACCCTTCCTGGATAAATCTTTACTTGCAGTATTGCTTACAACAACCAGACGACAGAAGTGACGGCAAAATATTAAAAGTAAAAAATACACATATTGTCTTCAAGACAGGAATCTAAACAGGTTACATCTCAGCCAGTCGCCAACAGGCCAATTACAAAATTTATGCATTTAACTTTATTGATCACTATATATTTCAAATATAACGTAAAATATTTGAACCCCTAAAGAAACGAACTTAGCGATATCCTTTCTTATAAACTTACGTGCCAAATTTCAAGTCTCTAGACTCAGTAATTTAGATAGTTTTTAATAACAAATCAATAAATGAGTAAACAAAATAAGTAGGTGCGTCAACGTGTCTCGGTGCTGATAACCCCTGTAGTGTAATAAAACACACAGCACCGAATTACGTCTGCTTACAGACAATTAGCTACAATAGTTTAATTTTAAAGCCAACAGTTCAAACAAACAAAGCGAACCCCTAATGGCCCCTTTTTGTAATGATATCATCAACGTGGAGTCCACGTAACTCCAATTAGTTACAATCGCCTAATCATTAAGGCAATTTATAACGAAGTGGAACATTTTCCTTTTAGAGATATCTGAGGTACATATTATAAAGTGGTAAATAAAAGGAAATTGTTCCACTTCGTTTCAAATTGACATTTCGTTCATTTAATTATTCAAAATAATTTTATAGATTATTAAAATTGCACTCGTCGGGAAATATGCCTTAACACATAACAACTCAAAACATTAAAAATAGCCCCGCCGCTGCAGCTGAGTAGGTAACTCAAGGGATATTTTCATCTAGATGCTTTTTATGTATAACTTTTCCTTTAGCCCTGATTTAAATAAATCTAAAGGCAAATTCGTAAAGGACGTATAAACCCGTGGTGTGCGCATACTCTTCTTACGTGGTGCGCGGTATACAGCTATAACAAAGTTCTTAATTGAGTATAATCAAAGAGTCCATAGATATCCCATGCCAATAGCCCATCGAATTTAGGGCGGGAGCCACTGGCAAAAGCTAGTCTTTCATTTTTTTTTTATGAAAAACAAAAACCTTTTAAACAAAAAAACAAACGGCTTCAAAAGAATGCACTAAAGTAAAAAATAATTACTTACTTATTTTCAAAAATCTGATCTGAATTACAATTTAAAGTTGGTGTCATGAAAGTGAAGTGTTCTACCAACTTCAAACTGTAATTCAGATCAGATTTTTGGAAATAAGTAATTAATTTTACCTTTTAAGTGCATCTTCTTAAAGCCGGTTTTTTTTGTTAAAGTTTTTACCTTTGAGTGACAAATTGCTTTTTTTTCTCGAACACTTAAAAAACAATACTTCGTAACAAAATGTTATACAATCATCAACATAAAAGGCGTTTCACCAGTTCCAAATTACCTCCAACAATATTTTTATTACGAAAAGTTTATGTTTTAAATTTACTACATTATAATGGGACCACCTCGGAAATATACCCTTTTGTATATGCTGGAGTTATGCCCGAACATACATAAAAAAAAAACAAAAAATATAAAGACCGAATTTTTTTCTGAAGTAGGTTAAAAATATTATGTTTCTCTAAAATTAAAAACAAATGGCGTCCACCATTAGCCAGATGCACTACTTGCAGCGCACATTTTCAACATTACCTATGCAGAACATTTTTGTCCATTTTCACAGAAAAATGCTTAAATAAGTTTTTTAGTAAATGACATTGTATGGTAAACTTTTAATATTATGAACATAATTGAGTAAAACCAAATTTAGAAGTCAAATATTTATTAACAATCATTTACATACACCTAGATTTAAAAACTAATAAATGTATTCAAAAGACTAGACATATACCGAGTGATGTAGGTAAGTAAAACTTATAATTGCATATACATTTAAATGCTTATTTGAAATATAACATATGTATTTATTAGGTAAGAGTATCTATCTAAAATCAAGCGTAGATAATATGTATACATATAACTGTATAAGTAAAAATACAAATATTAAATTATGAATTTGAGTGTTACCTACTATTCATTCACAATGAACCAGAAAACCTAGTTAAGTAAATTAATTTAATGTCTTTTTCATTGTTAAAAAAATCCTATGTGGAAAAAAAAATTACAAAAACGTCCGCTAAATGCATTTATACAGCAGAATATAAACAACTAAAAATGGTAAATAAACTATTTAACTTACTTATGTAACATCAAACACTATGTAGGTATGTAGCTAAACATTTAATTGTGATTATTTTAATCGTTAAGATTGTTGTGATTACATACCTTATGTAACAATTTATCTGTTAAAAATCATCAACACTCTTAAGACGACTGTTATCCTCCGAAACTTACTAATTTGTAAGATCGACATTTACAACGAATAAAAATATTATATCCTAAATATTCAATATAATAGTGATTCTTTATTGAAAGTTTATTTGTTGAGGTAGATTAATATATCAGTACTATTTACGTATATAAAGAACTAGCTGGCCCGACGGACATCGTTCTGCCCTTTAAGTTGATATACGCTAATCCAACTCACACTTGACGATTTTTAAGAAGAATATGACCTTCTTAAAGATGCAAGCTATCACTGCCAAATTTCATCGCAATCAGTTAACAGTATGGTAGCGCATAAAATACGAACAAACGAATATACATTAAGTTTTATTGTTCTGTACCTAAGTTATAAGCCAACATTCTCTGTCTGTCTCTCTGTCTGTCCGATCATTATAGGGCTCTATCTTTTAGATCGAATTAGGCAAAAGCATGTTTTTATTAGCTTTTTATTAGCTTTACCTGTATGTTTGTATGTTTGTTTGTAACCGACTTCTTTGGGCGCGATTTTGACCCACTTTAAACGGCCAGATTTCGTTCAAACTTTGTAGATTTATTGAGGACCGATGACAATACACTAATTTGATAAAATTCAAACTAAAAAGTAGAAAATAAATAATAGTTTAAAAAACCTAAAAAACACGCTTTTTATAGAAAACCGAACTAAAAAATAGAAAATAAATTTTAATGAATTTAAATTAAGAAAATAGTGTTAAAAATTTCAATGAATATAAATTAATAATAGTGTGAATAAAAAAAAAATATTTTATTTAAAAAAAAGCGTGGGGTGCATGGTGTCAATAGTTATAAATATTTTATTGACAGATATGAGTAGAGTGATTATCATTTCGATAATATCTTAAAAAGCACCCCACGCTTTTTTTAAAATAAAATATTTTTTTTTTATTCACACTATTATTAATTTATATTCATTGAAATTTTTAACACTATTTTCTTAATTTCAATTCATTAAAATTTATTTTTATATTATATGTGTATACCATAGAATATGTGTTATAATGGCAGATTATCTTACAAATAATGAAAAGGTAAAAATTTAAAGAGGTCAAGAAACACGTTTTTGTAGTTTTTGCTCTATCGTAAAAGCAGTAATACATAATGTATTACCGATTGTTTTGAATTTCAAGCTTTAAACTTGCAGTTAATAATAGAGTGAGCGCGCATAACAACAAATTATTAAAACCGGCCAAGTGTGAGACAGACTCGAGAAATTACCATTTTAAATTACCGTACCAGTGTCATCTAGCGATTATTCAGAGAAACAGTACCTAACACATTTGTTAGTAGGAAACGATATTCTAAGTTAAGCAACGTCGGGTTTGATCAGTCATTGGATGGGTAACTGCTTAGTGGTACACCTTATGTTTTTGTTTGTGGTCGTGAATTACGTAAATGGTGGCACGGAACTCACAGTGCACGAGTCTGACTCGCACTTGACCGATTGTCATATATAAGATAAAAATACACCAATACAGTTAAACAATGCTTATTTACAACAGTCTTAAGTTGATTTAAAAAAATTACATACAAAGATCTATTATTATCATTTATACCAAAATACATTCTGGTAATGAATAACATAAAACTTAATATGTGGGTATGCAGATTGAATATATTGTTATAGACAAAACCAGATCACCCCTTTTTAAAAATAAGACAACATATCACTTTCTTACAAAAATATCTATAAAATATATAACATAACAATAATACATATCAGCTGCAATAAATAAGCAGATTCAATAATGCAATGAAAGTTTGCAAAAGAGTAAGAAAGGGCCTGCTCTGTACCGTGCGCGCGCCCGCAGCGTGCGTCTCACAACGTGATGTTCTATAGAATAACGCTACATCACGTGGGCGACGCGCATCACATAACCGGGCGTACGTACGCGTGCGTTCTGTCTTTTAATGTCTATAAAATTTAAAATTTAGTCGACTGTACTCGCAACATTCGCGCGACCCTGCATCGTGAATGCGCCTAAAGTGGGAAAACGCAGCTGGCGCACGCACGATACAGAGCAGGCCCACTCGATTTTAACTCAATAATATTTTTTAAATTTAAATAAGTACCATATTCATATATTTTTTTTGTAATTCAAGGATGATGATGATACTAAGACTTTTCAAAGTAAGTTTTGTATGGAATACCACAGTTACAATTATAATTACAATTTTTCTTTTACATACAAAAGTAGAATATCAACTGTAACTTAGTGAGCCTAAGAAATGGAAAATCCAAAAACGACATCAAAACTAATATTACTTTATAAAGTCCAAAACACTCAAAACGTCTAAGCCAAAGCCATATACCTACAATACACATATTTAGTATACACTTTTTTTTGCTTTGTGCAGTCGGGTAAATGACTTATATTTAAATTTACATCTAAAATTTATTTAGCACTCTTTCGTCTAAGAGGTAGTAAGATAATAAGGCAGTTATTTATTTCCCCTATCATTGTCAAGCATAGCATGTATCCATGTTATCCCAATAATTACAGTATTACTTTTGACAGCTAAAATCGAAATCGATAAATAAGTTTATAAGAAAATAGGTAATGGTTCTACAATAAACAATTTGCCATATACAGGTTGTAACAAAATAGGCGAATTACTAGAAACCTTAGAGTGTGAGCATTTAGTCAACAGTTATGGTTTATGTCCCAATCATTTAAAGACAATCACAAATACAAACCTTTTACATAAATAAAAGAAACAATAACCCTAAAATCAGTATGTCGTTTTCATGTAATGGTGCTAGATGAGCACACTTTTTTGTTACACGGTGTATAATGATAAAAGTTAGTTCTGCATAAAGTTCATCTACATTTAACAATAATTTCGTGGTGAAACCAATTAGATGATGATAGAATGGTCAACTAAATGATTTTTATGGCAAATACAAATGCAAAGCATAGTTTAGTTTCTGTTAATACACATGAGTTTTAAATAGATGGCTAGATTAGTTTGTAACAGATATTATGGATTTCAGTTTAGCTTTTTGTAGGAATATAGCAAATAACAATTAAGCCCTTCGTAGAGTTTATGCTAATCTAATAGATAACTACAGTTCAGTTTTTGTGATAAACAAACATCTTGTATGCATAAAGCGAAACTAAGACAGATATATGGAACGAACAAGTTTTGATGAAATTGTATGGATAAAAAATAAACAGCGGTAAAGGCATTGCTATCGATCGAGATAATGAGGGTTTAATGAAAAATCATTATTTAGAACTTGGTAAAACTCATGGTGAGGTGTAAATGCTGATCTAGTGATAGATCTAGTGTGGTTCTTAAGGAAATGATTAGAATTCAATGAATTACAGTTCGTTTTGAATACAATGATAATAGTTTAGGTCATAATGGGGCTGATCTTTATATAGTTTGGGTCTTGATGAAGGATCACCACTAATAATTTAGGTCTTAATGAGGTTGATTCGGATTCAACGGAAAAAAAATTGGGTCTTTATGAAGCTGATAAGGGTATCATGGATTATAGTTTGCGTCTTGATGAAGGTAATTATTTTTTAATACATTAGTCAGATTGTTAAAAAGCTGATAAGGATTCAATGGATAATAGTTAAGGGCTTAATGGTGCTGTTAAGGATTTAGTGTAGGTATAAAAGTTCAGGATTGGATGGAGCTGATAAAAGTTTAAAGAATAATATTATGAGTCTTGATTAAATCTTAAGTACGTTCTATTTAAGATTTGAAAGATAAAAATGTTGGTCTTAATGAAGCTTATTAGGATTTAATGTATAGTAGTTTAGGCCTTGATGGAGCTCATGCGGACGTCATCCCGGCTGGTGCACGTGCGCGACGACGAGGTCTGAGTCCGAGACATGCTGTTCTCACCACGGACTTGTTTGTATCTGTACACAAACAATTCGATTAAACTATTATATTTAAGTAGTTACATAGAATCAAAAATGTGTAAGACTCATAGACTTCATCACCGTAGTTAAAGGGTCATTTACATTATGTTAAGAGGGTGATATAGGCCAGAAAGCTAATTTCTGTGATACAAATGATTTGTAATATATCATAATGTTTTTATTGCATTAAATACAATAAGAAAATCATTCAGAAAGGTAATGCACTAGACAAAAGCCAGTTTTGTAAATTTTTTTTTCCTCTTTTAATGGTACACGCTTTAGCCTATATCGCAATCTTAAGGAGGAACATTAGGTGACAAGTGCAAGTATTAATATGAAGTGATATGTTAAATTAACGTATAAACAAAAATCCTAATAAGTTCGGTTTCTACAAATATATTGTGAAATGGCAATAATACTTATAATAATAAATAATTATTATTATTTAGTATTACTCTTCCGAGACTGTTAGGGTTAAGGCCAATCTAGAAAATTTAGAAATTTTAGTTACAGCCAGGATTGTGAGAATCCTCTCTCTGGGGTCTGCCATCGGTGGTTTTAATCCATAGGATTCATTTTATATTTTTTAAACTAAAACTTTTTATGTAAAACAAGTCAAAATAAAGCAATACTGTTCACAGTGTGTCCGTGTTTTACCAGTTGTGTTACTTGTCACCTACATCCTACTGTTGCTACTTAGCAAAGGGTAAATGAGCGTTGAGGTTGGTGTTTATAACAAACGTTCAGTATTGTATCCATATTATTTGATTGTAGTATTTGCTACAATGTACAGAGTAGTAGTATTTTTAACCGACATCAAAAAAGGAGAAGGTTTCACAATTCAGGTGTACTTGTTTTAGAGTAACCTATGTTGTATAATTTGGATACTATAAATATTTAAACAAAATTTGTTAAAATTGTCAGGTGCGAGGCTTGTAAGTGTTTTAGAGTTAGAATTCCTATTATGTTAGACCTGAATATAAATCATGCATAACCCATCATAATGTAAAGTAGTAATATCAAAACAATGTTGACAATTGACGAAAATGTGTCCTAACTTTAGTCAAAAAAATTTAGTTCGGCCACCGCAGACTCAGTTTACTGAGTGTGACTTACACACATTTTGGCAACTGTAAGTTACTAGTGATTGCCAAAATTTGTGCAGCTCGGTGAATTTCAAAAAATATTTGCTAAATCACATCTCAATTCAGTTGCAAGATTTAACAAATAAGTTGCGATGCAGTTTCGCAATCGTCAAATCCTACAATCTAGCAATTAGCTACAGTAAGTCGGTATTGTAAGACAGGCATTCGGGTGCATAAATCATAGTTACACGACGCGACGATGGCATCAACGAACGAAAAGCCTTCATTCAAGATTGCGCTTTAAGATATTAAGATTTTGCACCAAGTCTTAAATAATTGCTCGAAATTGCGTTGCTTATAAATCATTAATCATTAATGTATCATTTCTTAAAGCCACATATTTGTATGAAGGCTACGTTGACGTCGAAAATTGTTTGTTGCCATCAGTTCGTGAACCCATAGGATAAGTTAGTAATTGGGTGTCCAACAACAGTTTAAAACCACTCCAGTGCGAAATTCAACAACGAGCAAAAATAACTAGTCACTTTCATAAACGTCGATATTTTGTATACAAAGCTGCATGAAAAAAAGTATCTTAAAATAGTAGTTTAGGAAACTGTTGCATAATAAAGGGTTTTAAACACGAGCATTTTTATACCTAGTTACGTGCAGTTTCATATACTACTTTATCTACTCTCATACATTGGGATTCAAATAAAAGATCAAAGGGTAATAAGTAGTTGTAAACGATGTAGTTTTTTTTGCATTTTCCATGACATAAAGTCTCGATAGCATTATCATATATTTTTTTATCACATGTATTCAAAAAGAGCTGGTTGGGTCCTCGTAAACAGGGATTAAAGTAGCACTATGAATCCCTAAGGACGCAAAGTGCTTTCAATTTGGAATATAGATTATAGAGTTGACGGCACTGAGAGCTATGACAGCGCAATATGGCCGTTCACTCCCGAGCATGACAAGCCAATGCGTTGAATGCGGTCCGGAAGTAACGTAATAGCGCATTCATTTTTGGTCAACAAAACGATCGAATTTGCACATAGACAGCATTGAGCGCATTTAATGCGTATAATGCTTGTCAGTAAAATGAACCTAGTGTTATAATATGATTCCATTTTTAAATTTTGCTATTATGTTTGTAAAGTCTGTTTATATGTAATACGTTTTAATGTTCCTTTCACTTCATAGAGTTATCACGAGATAATGAAATATTGTCATCTATGTAAGTAACTAGTTATTTTTGCTCGTCACATTATTAGGGTACTAATTCGATGGTAGGTACCTTATGTTGATTTCTCATTCTGCATGTGTAGGTATATCATCTCATGCCCTTTTGAAAACAACTAACCTTGTTATTTTTTACTATTCGACTTTTATTATTGAAATAGTTTAATTTCTTATTGTTTAGTTTCTATATGCGTAAGCATATTTGATCTACTTATTTATTTACATTATTTACTATTTCTATATTTATTTCTAAAACATCACAGTAAGCAAAATTAAAAAGAGCTAAAACAGTAATTTATTTCATAAACTAATTAAACAAAAATTGTTTTTTTTTCAACGTGATAGTTTTTATTTGTTTTTATACTGTCGGTATCATGAAAACAGTCACTCTTTATTGTATCAATACTGCCCGTTTTTTGTTTACTTAATTTTAAAATATGTGTGAATCTATTTGTTAAATGCCGCGTGTCTCTGGTGCCACTGCTGCTGTGTTGGTACTTTTGTTGGACCCTGGGCAAAAATATTATTACTTAAATAAAAAAACCTAAAAATAAATTAAAAATAAGACATTTAGTTTTATCTTTATCAAAAGGTTGTATATAAAATGTGCTGTTATTACAATGTATCAGATTTACGATAATATTTTACTAATCGAGGTTCCCGGATTCATCACTACATAAGTTACTTACTTTTTACCGGTAATAAACTATTCTTCTAACTATTGTACTACCTGATGACTTCAGAAAATCCTCAAACCGCTTCATATTTAAAAAGAAACTTTATCAATATTATTTAAGCAAAACTTAATGTAGATAAAATTGTTATCAACTATGATAATAATTTCATGATTTTGAATGCATCGTATCTATGTATTTTAATTTTTTCTTATTTGTTAATGTATGTATGTATTTATACTTATGTATATATTCATATTTAAATATGTAGATATTGTTATATATATATATGTATGTTTCGTATATTGTATATTGTTATAAATATATATGTTTTTATTTATGTATGTGTATAAGTATAACTTTAGTTTATATGCTTTTCTTTACGTAATCATTATGATGCACCCATTTTGCTTCTCTGTATTACCAAAAGGTTCGCTGGGAGATAATGCCTGAGGCATTCAGCTCGCTTTTTTTGCAAAACTGTACAATTAAGCATCAATAAATAAAAGGTTCGGTTAGCAGCAATATCATGGTAAAATAAGTAAATATTTGACGTAAGTGCTAATATTATAAATGTTACTTATAAGCATCCCTCAAACCGTAAGCGGTTGAGGCAACTATTTTACTACGAAAGTGTGCATGTGAAATATACGTTACTCCAAACATTGATTTCATAAATAAAATTAAGAAAAAGTATAAATAATCGGAGAGTTATTTTAATATAGCTTTAATTTAGTAACTAGTGGTAACTAATCAATATCTATGGGTAGTTACATAATAAAAAAAATGGTTTACTAATTACTATTGAATACTAGCTTAAAGCTGAAGTCGTTTAAATGCTAATTATATGCATACGAATACACAATGTAAGATTTCCCATTATTTCCACATTTAAGGTGAATTGGATAGAAAAAATATAAATGTATGAGAAAAAATCCACATAATATTCCCTAAATAAATAATTAGAATTAGAATTTTCTTTATTTCATAGAAATAAGGTACCTACAATAAGATCTTATATACATTATCCAAGTTAAATTTTTGAACATAGAAATAATAATTAAAATTTATGAATACAAAGTTAATGTTACACAAAGAATTATTCAAACAAATGTCTAAACTATAATCATATTAACTAATTTACATTCAACTCATTTAGGTACTATAAAATTACAAATGTCAATATCGTTTAGATACTAATTATTGAATGTCAGACCAGTGCGATAACTTTACTCGATATACGTTATAAGTATATTATATTATAAGTCAATATGCATAGTATACGTCAAAAAAAAGAAAATAAAATAATATGAGATAACAGAAACAAAAAATTTAATTAAGTATCTGATGTCTCGTGAAAGTAGCTAGTTCTTTCGGCAAAACTAAGCTTTCATAGCAGATTATGTAATAATAATGTGGTATGTAGTAGGTGATGTTTAAATATTAAAGGGAATCTTATATCAGTATTAAAATTGCGTCTCTAAAGTGTGTTCCTATTATAATTATACTATGTAACTACTAATAATATTTGTACAACAGTTTTAAGTTTTTTGGCGGAGACTAAGGAACAAATAAATACATTAAATTCGTCACAATCATTTAATTCGTCAGATACGGACAGTGTATCAAATACACATGTTCTCTTTTTTCTGTTAAACGTTTACTTCCATCTAAAATACATTTTAACTCAAGTCCATTGGTTTGATTTGTCATTAGGTCAAAAACTTTCTCATCATCATTGTTCTATACCCAAAAATTTAATAATACAAAGAAGTTAAAAACTACAAAACTTAAGGTAGGGCCTGCAATAATTCAAATGGCAATACTATGCATCCATGTGTTCCTACATAAACTAATAATAGTTTATGTAAGAAAGATACCGAGCCTTTTTGTATAAGTCATCATCATATTTTGGTCCAGGCTGTAGGACATAAGCCTCTTTCACGGCGCGCCACTTTTAAGGGTACTCTAACTTCTGATACTGTCTTTCTCCTCTCTAGGACACGTCTGCTCTAATGGCTAAATGACATAGGGCATCATTGTAAGTATCCATGTTACCACTAAAGTCGGAAATTGCGTCGATATCGACATTAACTAAAGCAAGTGGAAACTCCATTAGAATCTCAAACTTGAAAGCTACTTTTTACTTACTGAGTGAATAATAGTTATTTGTTCAACTAGTAGGAAAGTGTTTGTTTTTTGTAAAGAGTAACTTTGAATCCCGAGCTAGCGAAGTAGTCAAGAATTGATTCTTAAATAGACTACAAGCGATTTAAAATATTTTGCTCTCGTGTGAAACATACAACTTTTCACCTCTACCAGTGAGAAAAAAATGGTTTTAAGCAAGTAACACACTGAAGGCAATATTAAGCAATAAGTTTATTCTAATTTACAATTACTAGGAACCATACTCTGCTCCTATCAAAAAATAAACAATAGATAGGTATTAACTATTCTTTTTAACATTAGTACCTAATGAAATTCGCCAATTATTGAACAATTCTTATGCTTTAATGTGTAATGCTAACCTAAGCTTTTAAAGTTCAGCATTACACACTTGCTCTTCTGGTGTTGAAGGAATATCTTCGTAACTAGAATAACTAAGTTTTTTCCAAAAAAATAAAATAAAAAAACATTTTTAAAACAAGCTTCATAATAGAAAAATTAAATATATAATAAATAAAAGAAAATATTTTAAAAAAAAGTAACATTTTTCATACAAAGGGTATATCGTTGAACATTTACATCCCTTCGCCCACATGCTCTATTCATCATTCTGCACAATGTTTGTAAGACGACTTTTCCTATATATACATTAAATTTTTAGACTTCCCGTACAAATTGACCAAACAGCTGAACAATTTCAAAGTTGAAAAATTTAATGTCTATGTTGAAATAACCCATATTTAATCCCTTAAACTTAAACCTTATATGTAGGTTCTAGGGACGTTTATAATATATATCTTTTTAAAATGTAAAATATAAATTTTAAAAGCTTGAGGGTTACGCTTCAATTACTACTGGAGTGGTAGATCCAAATTCAAAATGTTTTCAGTCACTCAGTGAGTAAAAGAGCGTTTTATTCACTGTTGTCGATGAATTAAATGGCCCTTTTTGAGTGACAATGGTAAAATCTAATACCCTTAAACTTGCAATTCTTGTATATATTTATAATCTGAATCTCGAGAACGGCTTCAACGATTTTAATAAGATTTAGTAAGCAGGGATTTTCGGGGCGATAAATCGATCTAGCTAGGTTTAATTTTTAGAAAACGTCGTTTTATCCGTGTTTTCAGGCAATCATAAACTAAAAATATGGCTCTTCCTGACATCTATTGACGAGTAGTAATACTATTATTTTTACCGACACAGCAACACTAAAACTACTTGACAATAGATGGCGTTGTTAAGAAAACACTTAAGCTACTTGACAATACAGATGGCGTTGTTAAAAAAAAGAGTAAAGCTCGGTCCTCCAGGTACTAGTAGATTATACAAGTAAAAAAATGGGGATTTTAATTTGAGGGACTAAGTTGGATCCTGAGAGCAGAGAAGGATGCTAGAGTAGAATCTTGAGCAGAGCGGGGGTTACAAAGGACTGAAATTTTATTTTTTTCCACGAGTTGTAAACCCATTTTTTTTTACTTTTATTACTTACTTTTTAGTTGCTATATAAATATTTATCACATTTTAGTATGTATTCGAGAATTATAACCGGGTGATAAGAGAACAATGACATAAAACAACCACAATAAGAATTAAAACAATTTAACAATTAGTAAGGTTCAATAGGAAAAATATCAACTGGAATTGGCGGAGTGCCTATGTTTTTTTTACTTGTAGGTAAAGCTATGGAATGGAACCAGGAGGTACTTTCAACACGTTTTATTTATTTTTTGTTTATAATTCGTACAATTCGCGCTTGTTCAAAATTTAAAATGTTTTTTCAACTCTCCAGAGCCAAAAGGGTGGTTTTGCTGTCCAAAAACATTGGGCTATTAAATAATTAATAGTGTTTATTTAAAACAAATTTACTTTGTTTTCGATGAAAGTGTCATACAGAAAATTTCTGATCGCACGTCTAAAAAAAAAGACTTAAAGTTAGATTGTTTATTAACGTATAAATTGTATTTCTTACAAGCTTTATATTAACTTGCTTTGTCCGTATGTGAGTTGTCCGTTCAAAATTTGCAAACCATTTTTCAACCATTTGTTGGTATCCGATTGAGCTGGAATTTTGCATACACCTTTAGTTTTGGTGTCAATACAATGTGCAATACTCCATATTGTAATAATTTCAATATGGCCGCCGCTCCAAGATGACGGATTACATATTTTTTTTTCAACCCACTTAGTATGGGTATCAAATTAAAGGGCTTGAATGGTAGAAAACGATAAAGTTAGCAACAACTTACTAAATTCAATATAGCCGCTGCTTCAATATGGCGGATTACAATTTTTTCAAACCCTTAATGTGGGTATCAAACGTAAGGGCTTAAAGAATAGAAAACGATAAATAGGTCCTAGTGACGTACATATTTACATCTTTTTAAAATGTAAAATATATATAAATTTTAAAAGCTTGAGGCACTGTTGTACGCTTTCCGTTATACAGGTGTACTACACAATATCAGTACCTCAAACTTTTAAAATTTATATATATTTTACATTTTAGAAAGATGTAAATATGTACGTCACTAGGACCTATTTATCGTTTTCTATTCTTTAAGCCCTTACGTATGATACCCACATTAAGGGATTGAAAAAATTGTAATACGCCATATTGAAGCAGCGGCTATATTGAATTTAGTAAGTTAATAAACAATCTAACTTTAAGTCTTTTTTTTTAGACGTGCGATCAGAAATTTTCTGTATGACACTTTCATCGAAAACAAAGTAAATTTGTTTTAAATAAACGCTATTAATTATTTAATAGCCCACTGTTTTTGGACAGCAAAACCACCCTTTTGGCTCTGGAGAGGTGAAAAAACATTTTTAATTTTAAACAAGCGCGAATTGTACGAATTATGAACAAAAAATAAATAAAACGTGTTGAAAGTAACTCCTGGTTCCATTCCATAGCTTTACCTACAAGTAAAAAAACATAGGCACCCCGCCAATTCCAGTTGATATTTTTCCTATTGAACCTTACTAATTGTTAAATTGTTTTAATTCTTATTGTGGTTGTTTTATGTCATTGTTCTCTTATCACCCGGTTATAATTATCGAATACATACTAAAATGTGATAAATATTTATATAGCAACTAAAAAGTAAGTAATAAAAGTAAAAAAATTGGGTTTACAACTCGTGAAAAAAAAAAAATTCAGTCCTTTGTAACCCCCGCTCTGCTCAAGATTCTACTCTAGCATCCTTCTCTGCTCTCAGGATCCAACTTAGTCCCTCAAATTAAAATCCCCATTTTTTTACTTGTATAATCTACTAGTACCTGGAGGACTGAGCTTTACTCTTTTTTTTAACAACGCCATCTGTATTGTCAAGTAGCTTAAGTGTTTTCTTAACAACGCCATCTATTGTCAAGTAGTTTTAGTGTTGCTGTGTCGGTAAAAATAATCGTATTACTACTCGTCAATAGATGTCAGGAAGAGCCATATTTTTCAGTTTATGATTGCCTGTAAACACGGATAAAACGACGTTTTCTAAAAATTAAACCTAGCTAGATCGATTTATCGCCCCGAAAATCCCTGCTTACTAAATCTTATGAAAATCGTTGAAGCCGTTCTCGAGATTCAGATTATAAATATATACAAGAATTGCAAGTTTAAAGGTATTAGATTTTACCATTGTCACTCAAAAAGGGCCATTTAATTCATCGACAACAGTGAATAAAACGCTCTTTTACTCACTGAGTGACTAAAAACATTTTGAATTTGGATCTACCACTCCAGTAGTCATTGAAGGGTAACCCTCGCCCCGCTCAGGATTCTACTCTAGAATCTCACGCAAAGCTCGGTATTATACTCTAGCATCCTACGCTGCTCTCAGAATCCAACTTGGTCCCTCGAATTAAATTCCTTTTTTTTCACTTGTTGTATAATCTACTATTTTACCATTGCCACTCAAAAAGGGGCACCCTATTCATCGACAACAGTGAAGAAAACGCTCTTTTATTCACTGAGTGAATAAAACGGTTTTCAATTTGGAACAAGCAAGAATTATGTGAAAAGGTGAATAAAACGCGCTGAAAGTACCTAAATATACTGGCTGGCTACTATTACTACTTTGTCCTATTCATGGTAATGGTAAAAAGTAGAGTACACAACTCGTGAAAAACAAAAAATTTTCTCGATCCTTTTTTTAAATAGGTACCTCATAGTTGGCTCTGTATTTATTATGATCATAAATAACCATAAAACGATCTTAATTAAGTTACACATCACAAATGAAACCCATAATTAAAATAAAATGATAGTGATTGTTAATAATCATAAGTAGGTAACTGTATCAATAACAAACCTCTTCTTAATAAGTCTGAATATTTTTCTCTTGCAGACGAAGATGACGAAAATGATGACCCCAATGAGAACGTTGTACGCGTCAGTGTAGCACCAGAAGTTGTTCAACTCGGGGTACAGAGAGCTGACGACTTCCAAGATCCAGTTGATGCCCATCACAGCAAACAGTTTCACGTAGAGTAGTAGCCTGGCGTATAAAAATTTACTATAAAAGACAATATTTCAAAATTAGGTAGGAATTACCATTAACTTTATGACAAATAGTGGTAGGGAATTGTATATAATTTCCTGTATTTGTGATGTAACATATTGCTTGTTGCCGATTTCATGATTCTATACGTTAACGGAAAGTACCCCATAGGTATTGATTAATTTGTGTCACAGTATGCGACCAAAAAAAGTGTGAGTGTCAGCTCCGACGCACGACTGCAGTTTACTTCTCTCTGTCTCTTTCTCACTCTCAGTCTGTCTTCCTCTCTCTCGGTCTGTCTTTCTCTCTATCTCTCTCTCTCTCTCCCTCTCTCTCTTTCTCTCCCTCTCTTTCTCGTAACAGTTACGCTCGATTTTATTACCCATATTTTTTTCATGCCACGGGCATTATATCGTTTAAACTCCAAAAAATGATGATCGCATTTTAACTTAGAAGGTTACTATTTATTTATCTTTTCCAAGACACCGTTTCCACATAATAAAAGAAAGAGAGTTTTCCAGTTCTTAAGCCATTTCCGGAATATTTGGAACGATTTTTAGGGTTCCGTACCCAAAGGGTAAAAAACGTGACCCTATTACTAAGACTCCGCTGTCCGTCCGTCTGTCACCAGGCTATATCTCATGCACCGTGATAGTTAGACATTTGAAATTTTCACAGAAGATGTATTGCTGTTGCCGCTATAACAACAAAAACTAAAAAACAGAATAAAATAAATATTTTAGGGGGCTTCCATACAACAAATGTGACTTTTTTGCTCGTTTTTGCTCAATATTGAAAGTTTCACAGAATATTTAGTTATATATTTACTTTAAAAATAAATTATTAAATTAAAATAAAACAAATATTTAAGGGGGCTCCCATACAAAAAACGTGATTTTTTTTTGCCATTTTTATGGATGGTACGGAACACTTAGTACGCGAGTCCGACTCGCATTTGGCCGACTTTAAAATATTAAACTCAAACACAAACGGAACCTCTATAAACAAAATAATTTTACCCTCTAGGGGATGGTTTTCTACAAACGGTTAATTTTCAGTGAAAAAGCCAAGTACCAATTTTACAAAAAACCGGCCAAGTGCGAGATGGACTCGCGCACCGAAGGTTCCGCACCTACCACCATTTGTGTATTCTACAAACACATTTTTTTTTATATTTGAGTTGATTGAATGAAAGGTAAATTGCGGTTTACGATTTATAACGTATTAAAAAAAAACTACTGACTAAATCTCGTTCAAACCAAATTTCGGTGGAAGTTTGCACGTACATCATATATTTTTTTTTTTAGTTTTATGATTCTCTTATTTTAGAAGTCACACATTTTAAACTTTGGAAGTGTCTCTCGCGCAAAGTATTCAGTTTAGAAAAAAATTATATAAGAAACCTCAATATCATTTTTGAAGACCTATCCATAGATATCCCACACGTATGGGTTTTATGAAAAAAAATTTTGAGTTTCAGTTCTAAGAATGGGGAATCCCAAAAATTTATTGTTTTTTTTCTATAGTTGTGCCCAGAATCGACTAATTTTGCAATCCACAACGTATCATCCCCCCGATCGACCCCCGTCGTAAAACTATAGTTAGGCGGCCTCGGCACGTACTAACGGCCCCAGATGACGATCTCGCTATCCGGATAGCAAGATTAGTCTCAACGACCTCTCCCAATAAGGGTTCGTCGGCGCCCACAAGGATACACGAGGTATCAAAGAGTGCTGGGGCGCTTCTCGCCCCCACTCAATCGCAACCGCACCCGCGTAACGGGGAACTCCTGGCGGTGACTCACCTTCGGGTTCGAGACTCACGCCGGTCGAAGGGACGCCCCCGAGAGCGACAATCCAAGCCGAGGCTCCCCCCGCGGTGAGCCCTTGAGCGTTGGGCGCTATACGGGCTGAGGCTCCTTCAGAGACTCGCCCAAAAAAGTCCGGTGAAGCAGTAATGGCTGCAACAGCCAACTGCATTGTCAGTTTAGAAAAAAAAAATTAAAATATATAGTTCTGTGAAAATCTTAATGTGGTTCACAGAATACATCTACTTACCAAGTTTTAAGAAGTGGCTGTGACATACGGATGGACAGACAGACAGACAGACATGAAGAATCTATAAGGGTTAAGTTTTTTGCCATTTGGCTACAGGACCCTAAGAAACCGATGATAACCGATAAGAGATCCGAGAATATTGATGATGACGGCGAGGCAAGGATTTAAAGGTAATAGAAAAAACCAGCTGAGTGCGAGTTGGACTCGCGCACCAAGGGTTCCGTATTTCGGTTTACAAGAAAAAGCTCCGTAAAGGCCGGACAGACAGACAGACAGCGTAGGCTTAGTAATAGGGCTCCGTTGGCACCCTCTGGGCACGGAACCCTAACAAGTCATGCAAACATTGTATGAAACCCATTTGCCCTGATAAGCTCTGCTTCTACCTACCTATTTGAATAGCTGTATACCTAATCACCTTGATTGACTCGACTTGGAAGTAAACAAGTTTCTATATTTAAATTTAGAGAATATCCGAAAACGGCATTCAGTATAAAACCGGATTCAAAAGACGATCGACCAAATATAAACACAAACTTATACGCATCATCACTTTAAATAGAGGTCACCACTAACTGGTACATGTAATTCTGAACCTATGATTGGATTATTTGATGCCCCATCTGTTGATTTGCCCCACTGCTTGGGCACAGGTCTCTCCTAAGAGATATAAGGCTTAGTCCATCTTATGCTGGCCCAGTACGAATTGGCAGAAGTTGTTTGTCAAGCAAATGGCTACTCGACTGTGACGGTAAACCTGTCTCGCTCACCTCTGTTTATCGTTCCTATGTTTGTCGTGTGTAGCACTCTCCTTTGACTTCAGCACGGAGGTCTGATGGTTGATTCTGGCGATCTTAAGAGCGGTCAGAGTGAAGAATATTAAGTTTGCCACACACAGCACAACTATTGGCCCGTACAAATACAACAATTTGCTTCTACCTGTAAAAATATTATAACTATGTTGTAAAATAGCTAATTTTACAATACTTTTTGTATAGACATTCACTGTAACTGTTTCGTCCCGCTCGTTGCTATGTGCAACGCGCTACAAGACGAACGTAACGTTTGCTGGCCACACTGGTTGTCATGTTGTTGTTGTCGGACCGAAAAATAACCTAACGCAAATATTTTAATTGAATGGATTTTAAACTTATTATTTAAAGCATTTTTCTTTGCATTACGCTTGTACAGCAGTAAGCGATTTGTTTAAAGTCTTTCAGTGTTTTTAGTGTTTGGACTAATCACGATCACGAAATCAATTTGTACCTTCAGTATATTTTTATTAAAAGTTTTGTATCCTGTCCCTACTTTTATGTTCCTCTCATACTTAATTATACTCTCATATTAGCTGTAATTTAGGGGTCCTTTAGTTCCCCTTATAGAATATTAGGATCCATGTAGGTGCAACAAACTTACATATAGGAGGTAAGTAATAGTCATTCCTCTAAAGTCATAACATGGGTTAGGTTTCGCTTTATCTTACAACGTCATAACAACGAAATAATACTTAATTAATTAATGACAGTGTTGCAAAATAATACGTCAATTTTTGAAAACACACAATGTAACTAAACATAATTTTATTAAAATAGTATCAATACCCACCAAAAATGAATAGCCCAAAATGAAGATTTTGAAAACTTGCAGTGAAACTTGTGAGAATTTTTTAAAAGTTACTAATTTTAAACGTGTAGATATGTAATAACCGGTGTAACTTAATGACTTGGTTTTAATATTAATTCCGTTTTATTTTTAACAAGCCTTTGCCCGCGGCGCTAAATTCGGCTATCGGCGTGCAATATTCCTTGATTGTTACAAGAAAGTTTATTTTGAATAACTTGGCTTCTAGGCAGTGTAAAAAGATAAAACATGCACCAGATTTTAAATTAGACCTCCAGCAATACAATTTTAAAACCGCATCCAATTTCGTGCATTAGTTTTTGCATGATGCGGGTGCAAACATACAAGCAGACACACAGAAAAACAAATCAAATTTTAAAGATGTACATTTTGGCTTCTATTGTCTTTATAAAGAATCTTTATATTATCTTTTCTTGAATATCTTCTATGTACAGCTAGTTACAGTTTTATAATATGTAAAGACTAGTTGACCTGGCAGACGACGTTGTTCTGCCCTTTCAGTTCCTGTCACAACCCCGTGACATCGCTCGCCCGCACTATGACTTCGGTTCTTTTCACTTTTTTGTATTTGCTCAGCTGCTAAGGGTAGCGTTATGTTTCATTACAAATTACCTTCCTCAAAAATTGGGATAACAAATGAAAAAATATTTTTTTAAAGAGATTAGCGCGTTTCAACAAAAAAATCAAACCATCCTTTCAGCTTTATATTAATAGATTACTATTGAACTTAAACTGAGAGCTTACCATACAGAAAACAGCCAAGGTCCCTTAACCTGGGCAACAGTGGATGTGCAGGCAGTCCAGAAAACTCCAGGGATGCCATCAGGATTGTCAGCGCCGTTGGAAAGCCGAAAGCGTACAGTGAGTAGGCTTGGAACCGTGCCCTGTTTGACCCTAGGGACATTCCTCGTTTACCACTGGAAAAGCAAATTTTATTTCATTATCTCTGTTTACAAAAGGGGGCGGAACGACTTCATCTCAAATCACAAGAATCACCACACAGCACCGAGAATGAAGAATTGCTATTATTAGAAAATTTGGTTGTTTCATAATGCTATCGATTAAAAAAATAAATAGCTATAAAAATGCTGTAACTTAATTACTGAATACTGATTATTTTGAGTTTTGACAGACTGGAAGGAGGAGGTTTTCAATTCGGATGTTTATATTTTTTTTTATGTATTTTCGGGCATAGCTCCGACATATATAGACGGATTTGCAAAATTATTTTTTTCTTTAAAAGAGTATACTTCCGAGGTGGTCCTATATTAATGTAGTGAGTTAAAAACTTGAATTTTAAAAAAATATTGCTGTTAATTTGGAACTGGTAAAACGCCTGTTTATGTTGATAATTCTATAAAATGTTGTTATGAGTATGGACGTTTTTAGTGTACGAAAACAGCAATTGGCCCTTTAAAAATAAGAAACAAACCTTCTGAAATACAAAAAAAAACCGGCTTTAAAAAGATAT
The DNA here is from genome assembly GCA_946406115.1 of Apoda limacodes. Taxonomy (NCBI): domain Eukaryota; kingdom Metazoa; phylum Arthropoda; class Insecta; order Lepidoptera; family Limacodidae; genus Apoda; species Apoda limacodes. Next base: position 8,234,442 of record OX291552.1, on the reverse strand, counting down.
TCTAAATAGGTAAAAATAATAACTTATTTCCTAAAATGTGATCTGAATTACCGTTTGAAGTTGGTGTCATGCAAGTGAAGTGTATTATAACCTGTTATGTATATAGACACCAACTCCTAACTGTAATTCATTTCGGAATTTTGGAAATAAGTAATTATTTTTACCTTTTTAGTGTATCACACTTCAATTGCATGAAACCAACTTCAATCGGTAAGTAAGTAAGATCAGATTTTTGGATATAGGTAATTATTTTTACCTCTTTAGTGCATCTTTTTAAAGACGGTTTTTTTGTGTTAAAAAGTTGTTTAAAAGTTTGTTTTTTGATAATTTATTTTCATGTGTCATTCAGTTTAAACAACCACAAATACTCTTGTACTTACCACAATGACTAATTCTAGAAGGTCACTGAATGAGGCGAACGAATTAGGTAACCGTCAGACAATGGATTCATTCAACAAGTGAAGAGTAAATTACTGCATAAAATACAAAGTGGTCGTTTACCAGAAACAGTGACGATATGGTAGGAATCTAAAACTTGCCGTTACATCTACACAATTTAATTATCATTAGGTATTAAATCAACTGCAAGATAATAAATCTCCTTCTCAAATTTTATTTAAAAACTAAACAACCGGTTGTAATTTTGATGGAGACCACTCTATAGTTCTCGTAGTTATGGTTACTTAACGGTACCTTAGCCTAGAATTTAGTTTCACGTTTAGAAAAAAAATGGAAACGATACTAAAACTTATGTACACCTACGATTTTTTGCAAGCAGGAGCTGAATTATCCGACATTTATCAGATGAACTTGTTTAAAAATTAAATTCTTGAATAATTAAATTAATTTTATAATCTTCAGTTAATTTGCTCATAATGTTATATTTACTCCAGATCGAATACCTAGAGATATTTTATCTTTAAATTCCTGTTTTATTTGAAACGTATAATTTCATTTGGAAAATCTTTGGTAGCTTGTACATGACACCAACAAGATGTGATATCAAGATTCTGGTCATTTTATACATAATAAAACCAGTTCTGATGCAAAACAAAATTACTTAAAAATTAGTTTATAAATGGTTTGACGTCAGAAATGGGGATTCCTACCTGTACGTAGTTTGCGCACGTCTTTTGAGATAAACTTAATTGACTGCTTATTTGACTACGTCTATAATGTGTCTTACACGCGTATAGTTTTAACTCACGTTAATAGTGTTGACTAAAACTAATTAGTAAGCCTTTTGTTACTTGATTGATGCTTAGTTATCAATTTGTAAGAAAACATAGAAAAGTGCCATCTGTGGACCTGAGCAGAACTATTTTTTTCATACAAAATCTTACTAGACGTCACTTCACGTAACAATACGTAAATAATAGATAACTCATGCTAAGCACTGTGTACTGTTAAACTAACGAATAAACTCTTATAAATCTGATCAGTTGTCAGTGAAAACTTAACATTTTTTTTTTTTTTTTTTTTAATACCACTAAGGTGGCAAACAAGCTTACGGCCCGCCTGATGGTAAGCGGTCACCGTAGCCTATGGACGCTTGCAACACCAGGGGTATCACTTGCGCGTTGCCGACCCTTCAGAAATCTAAAAACTTCTTTCTTAAAGAACTCCATACTGTAGTCCTTGCAGAAAACCTTGGCAGGGAGCTCATTCCACAACTTAAGCGTTCGCGGGAGGAAGTTTCTCTGAAACCGCACTGTACGCGACCATTTAGGTTCTAAAGTGTGAGAATGAATTCCCTGCCGATGGCGAGCGGTGCGATGGTAGAAAGTAGCCGTGGGCATCATTCCGAACAATTCCTCAGAACACAATCCATTGTACAAGCGGTAGAACACACACAGTGAGGCAAAGTCACTCCTCAGACTTAAGGGCTCGATACCGCAAGTGAGTTTGGAATCGTCGACAATTCTCACAGCCCGTCGTTGAACCGAGTCAAAAGGGCCAAGCTGGTATCCGGGTGCACCTGCCCAGAGATGGCAGCAGTACTCCATATGGGGCCGAACCTGCGACTTGTAAAGTAACAACCTTTGCCCCGACGTGAAGTACTGCTTCGCTCTGTTGAATACACCAAGTTTTTTGGAAGCCAGCTTCACCTTATCTTGTAAATGATCTCGGGTTAACCTGTATAAGACGCTTATAAGTTCTTAGAGTGTAGATATAAGCTTGTCAAAATTGGCATTGGTATACCTGAAAGTCCACCAAATATCGAAGCACATCACGTTCAGCCAGAAGAACGCTGATAGCAGGAAGAAGTAAATGATGAATGCTGCAACAAAAAATAACTATTAAAGGCTAGTTAAACTATTAAACCTGGAGGAACGAGCTTGGCTCGTTTTTTTTGTAGCAACGCCATCTATTGTCAAGAAGCTGAACAACCGCCATTTATTGTCAAGTAGCTTTATCGTTGCTGTTTCGGTAAAAATAATAGTATTACTACTCGCCAATAGATGTCAGGAAGAGTCATATTTTTCAGTTTATCCTTGCCTCAAAACACGGATAAAACGAAGTTTTCTGAAAATGAAACCTCGATCGATTTATTGCCCCCGAAAACCTCTACATATTAAATTTCCGCGATTCAAATTATAAATATATCTATATACATATATACACGAATTTTTTTGTTTTTTTTTAGTTTATTTTCTATTCTTAATCTTTTTAGTGCATTGCTTATAAGTAAGATACGTAAACAGATTTTTCCGCGGGTGAAACCGCGAGGCACTATTTGTTTACTTTCTAGCAAAGTATTAATTTTTTTTTTAAATTTAATTTAACATCAAAATATTTTTGATTGCAAATGTTCCGAAAATTCGTGCTCCGAGGTTGGCAAACCAAGTTGCAGTCCTTTCCTCTTTTTGTTTTCAGATTGCATTGTGCATCTTAAAACCTATGAGTACCGCCCTTTTTTATTGCTTTGAGATTTTCTTCTTAGATACACCTACGTCAACAAATTTGGCATGGAGATACTTTGAGTCCCGCGGAAGTACAAAAGCTACTTAAAAAACATCAAGTGTGAGTCGGTTTTTTTTTCTATAATTTGAGGAGTTGCCGTTGAAATCCTACACCGATAACCGAATTTAGAGGGGTAGAACTGCGAGCTAAAGCTAGTCACAAATATAGGAAAAATTCAAAAACTGATAATTAAGACATAAACCTGTGGTGAGACGTGATCTCATGATGGAAGAACTATTTACCATAATAAGTTTGTACGGCAGCCTCGCTAGCTAGACTCGCACTTGGCTGTTTTTTTATTTTGCATTTGTAAACAACAAACTTGTGTCAATGTATACTTTTGTGTTTGTAATAATTTCAACTTGATTCTATCACGCGTACCTGAGAACAAGGGTCTTGACAGATAGATAGACAAAGTGTTCTTATAAGGGTTTCTTTTTTCCTTTTGAGGTAATGAACCCTAAAAACAAAAAAAAAATCTTATATGATAGTCTCAGAGTCCAGGAATATTCAGTGGTTATTGTTTTGTTCTATACATTCCAAAAAAGTGGCGTATCGATTGATATGGTAACGAGAGCAATTTGGTCCATTGGTTCTTGAAATATCGAGGGGCAAAAAAAGATAACATTTATGCACACGCACATACTACATAACTCTTAAAATTATGGCAAACAATTATCCAGGTCTTAAAACGTAAAGAAAACGCAAATTTAGTGATTCTGATTTTCGGACCTACATACTATAATAACTTCCCTCAAGAGAAGTTAATAATAATTAATTATTCGACTATGATAGATGTTACCCACTAAAAGTGAGAAGCGTCAGTTGAAAAGACTGTTAGTATTGATTTATGGTAAAAACAGTTAAGCAATAGGTAATTTGAAATTTTCGCGTTTGTTATGTACTCGTTATAGATAGTGAACTGGTCTTAACGCGATGGTAAGTGTATGGAAATGTACCTTTTCAGCAATAGGTGCGTATACGTTTCGATGACTTATAAAATTATAACGCGGTTCGAATAAACGTAATTATGACGGTGTGCTGCAAAAGAGAACTGTTACCCTCGAACGTATTACAAATTTTTGAAGTGAAAACTTCTTTAGCGGCGTTGTGCACTTTTTTTGGTATGGGTAAAAAATGATAAACTCGCGTCAGGTCACGTGTCCTAATCGTGGAAATTCGTAAGACGGAAACCGTAATGCCACGCCTATTATAATTTTTATTTTTAGTATTCGCGATTATGAGGAACAAGTACAGGGAAGATGGATATGGAATTTTAATTCTATGACAGATTGCGATGTCAAATATACTACGTCAAAAAAGTAAATAAACAAACATTATTATTTCTTGACAATGTCAAAGACATGTCTTGTGACATATTTGAGTGTTAAGCGCGAATCGTGTGTAAAGGTTTTCACTTCTGCCGGCACTCCCGGAGTGCAACTCGTTTTTTTGTTTTCATCTCACTGGGTTGGAGAGGCTTACAAAGTAATTAAATTTAATTAAAAAAAATTAAATATAATTTAACAAACAAAACACACCGGCTTCGAAGAGATGCACTAAAAAGGTAAAAATAATTACTTATTTCGAAAAATCTGATCTGAATTGCAGTTTGGAGTTGGTGTCTATGTATCTAATAGTTTAAAACACACTTCACTTTTATGACACCAACTTCAAACTGTAATTCGGATCAGATTTTTGGAAATAAGTAATTATTCTAACCTTTTTAGTGCATCTTTTTGAAGCAGGTATTTTTTAAAATTAAGTTTTTATAATTCATAAATTTTCTAGATCTCAAACAGCTTTTATACATACTTGATATAATTGTCTAGAAAACTTATGAATCAAAAAGTTTTGGCTGAAGTTACTCGTAATAAATAAATAAACTTGTAATTGCTCGTTTGTAGTTTTTGTAGCTTATATTTTGAACAAACAGCTTTTATACGTACTTGATATAAAATTATTTGATCAATGAAAACAGCTCAAAAAAAAGCAATCAAGTGTTTGAAACCAACAAACCACTTATAGTTTTCAGAAAAAAATTAAAACATTACTGCATGAAATACAAATAGTTATAAACACAGAACCGAAAATGATAAAACGTAATCTCCTATATTGCATATTCTCATTCAAACTTCCGAGAGGTTTTTTTTTCCCTTTCTACAGTCGAGACGGAGAAAAAACCGGCCAAGTGCGAGTTGGACTCACGCACTGAGGGTTCCGTACCTACCACCATTTACGTACTTAACAAACACAAACATAAAATATGTTTTGATAAGTTGATTGAATGAAAATTGAAAAAAATTGACGTATTAAAAAAAACTACTAATTAGATCTCGTTTAAACCAAGTTTCGGTGGAAGTTTGCATGGTAATGTACATCATATATTTTTTGTAGTTTGATTTGGAAGTGTCTCTCGCGCAAACTATTCAGTTTAGAAAAAAATTATATAAGAAACCTCAATATCATTTTTGAAGACTTATCCACAGAAACACCACACGTATAGGTTTGATGAAAAAAAAATTTTTGAGTTTCAGTTCTAAGTATAACCCCTAAAATTTATTGTTTTTTTTCTATATTTGTGTAAAAATCTTAATGCGGTATTCACAAATTACATCTACTAACCAAGTTTCAATCTTATAATTATTATAGTTTCGGAAAAAAGTGGCTGTGAAATACGGACGGACAGACAGACAGACATGACGAATCTATAAGGGTTCCGTTTTTTGCCATTTGAACCCTACAAAAGCTGGTGTGATGTGTTGTGAAACTACTAAGGTAACGTTAACCTAAAAACATGACCTTCTAAGTAAAAGAAAGATGGTAAATTATTTAAGAAAAGGAATGTTTTCCTTATCTAGTGTTCCAAGCTTAAAACTATCATTATGTATAGATTTCAAATGTGTAAAACTCATAAGAGTGTAATGATAGACTTAAGAAGTTCAAGTTGCTTCGAGTACACAAAAGTTGTACTTGATCACCTTGAGATGCTCCACTTTCGCTTTCTTAACTGTCACTCTTGTAATTCCACGAATTGTTTGACTTTTGTTGTGTCACTTAGCTTGTACCCCGCAGTGTTACTAACGAAATCTTTAATGTGCCGTCTTATCACCTATACACGACTAACTTTGTTTCTCCTTTATTCTGGTTGACCACCTATGTTTTTGTTGTTATATCTATTGTTTTTGTTGTTATAGTTATGCTCTAACATATACTTGGCAAATTTATAAGCCAAAAAATTAACTGTCACTCGCTGCTTACTGCACGTGTATTCCAGGCTTTACAGTTACACGCTATAACTACTTACTCATTACTATGCAAGCATTTGAAGTGATGTCATCAACGGTGAGCAGGATCTGCATGGTGGCCAAGAAGCTGAAGCCGACGAAGAAGCTGAGCAGATAGGCGATCAGCACCCAGCCATGCAGGTTGTGCAGTTCTGGCAGCCAAGCGTACACCGCCACCGTCGCCAGGATAAACACACAAGAGATCAGCATACCTGTACAAAAAAGCACAGTCAAAAAAAATAAAATAAAAACAAATTACTTCGCCAGTAACTTCGAAAACCCACTAGAGTAAAATTAAACATGCTTGGAAGGTTAAACTAATTTTTTTTTTCTTGAAAATGAATGCCAATGTCATTTGCTCACAATAATTGTTAATGATATACAAAGTTACCAAAAAAACCTTTACCTTCCAGACGCTAGAATTAGAAGATAGCTATGAAGATTGGGTAGGTTTTTTTTTATTCTTAAAAATAAAATGAGATACTATACTGATTGGGTTCATATTAATAGCTTCATTAACAATAGTGGTACTTCTACCATAATTATATGAATATTTCCAACAAAGTAATTAGTAATGCTGGGAGTGTTTGATATTTTGTCTTTTGTACCTCTGGGACACGACCGAAGAATTTAGTGGCGCAAACCGGTAGGCGCTTAGCCAAAATCGGTTATGTTGTTAATAAGTTTTGTTTTTTACGCGACAACGGCGAAGCCAAAAGGAGGAGGGGTATATGTTTTTAGCCGGTATGTATGTGTGTTTATCTGTTCCTGCATATCTTCTTAAATGCTCATAATAAATGAGGTATCGTTAGAGGCGCCTTGATGGTCTGCTGGTTATAGACTATGATGATATATCACACTCAAGTTCAATATGACGCCCACTAGAAGACATAAAGTCCTGTATTGAAAAATCTTATAATTAAGTGCTAATGTAGATTACAAATACATATATCATTTTTATTTAGTATTTTTAATTATTTATAATATGATATAATATATGACGGAAAGAAATAGAGTTTTGGAGGAATGTATCTGATCGTGATCCGGATTGAATGTGTAATGGCCGCCTACCGGTTGGCAACCCTGAACTCCCGGTATGCATCTCTATCAAACGGAACGGGGATTTCCCCATCAATTTTTTATGGACGTCAGTATATTGTCTTAATGCAGAGCATAAGGCAGAGTTAGATCCATTCTTGCAAGAACATATAGAGCACCGAGAGCTGCAACCAAAGTCGGAAATATCATATTTATCTGAAACAGTGTATATAGAAATTATTGAGATCATGGGGAAACAAGTAATCAAACAGATCATTAATCAAATAAATAATGATACAAAACAAATCGCGTATTATTTTGTAACAATTGATACAAAATAATACGCGATTGTGATGGATTCAACCCCAGATTTATCTCATAATGATCAGGTAGCTATCGAACTTCAATACTGTTTTCGTGGAAAAGTGTACGAAAGATGTGTATCGTTTATTTAATGTTTTACAAGACTTTTTGAAAAAAATTGGATTACCCTTGGATAACTGTAGGGGACAGCTACAATGGTGTACAAGCATTACTAAAACAAAAAAATAAATCTGCGAATTATGTGCCATGTGCTGCACATTCTCTTAACCTGAAGAATTCGTGAAGATTGGAACCGAAATCGTAAACTTTTTTGGAGTAGTGCAAAAAATATACGTTTTCTTTTCTGCTTCAACCCACAGATGGCAATTGTTAAATCGTGAAATAGAACTGAAATTTACATTTAAATGTTTTAGGTATGACTAAACCGTCTTGCCACTACGACGCTGTTAAAGCTTTAAAATATAAATATTATAACATAATAAAAATTTTGAAAAGTTTTATCGAAAATAAAGAGGAAAAAGCTGATTTCCGAAAAGAGGCAGGAAATTTATTTAATAAACTGGCAAAATTCGAAACTGCAATTTTGATTATTTTTTGGAAAGAAATTTTGGAAAGCTTTAATTCAGTTTATAAAAAAATACAGAGCCCTGGTTTAGATATTTGTGAAGGATTTAAGTGGCATATATAGAGAATTAATACAGACAAATTTAAATTCACGACTTAACCATTTATCCGGTTTGTCCATAAATGTTAATTTAACTAAGAACCTAGAATGTGAGGAGCAAATTAAAGAATTTGCCAAAGGAAAGTGCAGAAAGGTTGCTTTGTAATTTGTCAATTTATTAACGGTTGTATAACACTAAGGCATAATATATTATAATATAAATAAAATATTTTGCCGTCTCATTTTTTTCTATACTTTGAGTAATTAAGTAGTATTAGCCCAGGGCCCTAAGACCACGGTCCGGCCATGGACCGGCTGCTGTGCAGACGGTGTGGATTCGAGTCCCGTACTGGACAACCATTTATATGACAAACGTATGTGTTTGTCTCGAGTCTGGGTGTGTTTATGTATGAAATATATGTATTTACAAAAGTAATATATATGTATTTGTATCCGTTGTCTGGTCCCCATAATACAAGATTTGCTTACTTTTGGAGCTAGACGGCGCTGTGTGTAATGCCACTCTACTACTGGACTAGGCCTAACCTAGTATATTTCCGAAATGAATGAGTGTGAGCCACTTACAACCAGCAACTTTAGTAGGTTGGTCAGATTTGAAAAGTCTCGAGTACTCTAGACTCGAGAACTCGAGTTCAGAGGTTTATGCATGTTTTACATATATTTTTAACCGACTTCAAAAAAGGAGGAGGTTCTCAATTTGTCGGAGACTTTTTTTTTATGTATGTTACCCTATTTCTGGAAACGCCTGGACCGATATGAGAAATTCTTTTTTTAATTAAAAGTTTACGCTTTCCAGGTGGTCCCATATTATTGTAGTGAATTTAAAACTAAAACTTTTGGAGAAAAAAAATTATTAATGTTAAGTTGGAACTGGTGAAACGCCTTTTATGTTGATGATTGTATACTTTGTTACGAGTATGGATGTTTTTAGTGTACAAGAAAAAAAAGCAATTCGTCACTGAAAAGAAAAAAAAGAAAAACTTTTTAACAAAACAAACAACCGGCTTCAAAAAGATACACTAAAAAGGTAAAAATAATTACTAATCTCAAAAATCTGATCTGAATTACAGTTTGAATTTGGTGTCTATGTACATATGTAACAGTTTATAACACACTTTGCTTGCATGACACCAATTTCAAACTGTAATTCAGATCAGATTTTTTAGAAATTAGTAATTATTTTTACCTTTTTAGTGCATCTTTTTTAAACCGGTTGCTTTTTTGTTAAAAAGTTATAACTTTACAATTATCGAGTCTGGTGTAGGCAGATACTCAAGATTGTTCACACTCGGGTCCCTGAGCTGCGTTTGCTGTATTTCGGTCCACATTAGATGATCCCTACCCTACCCCAATTCATCTATTTCTTTCTTTGATCTTATATAGGTAATTATTCTTTAATGTAAATCGGTATAGAGATAACTAGTTTTTGCCCGCGGCTTCCCCCGCGCTAAATTCTGCTATTGGCGAAAATATTCTAATCAAACTTTACATTCTTTTAGTAGCTAACGTGCAAGGTTCAAGCTATTACCTAATTACATTTCATCGAGATTGGCTTAGTAGTTTAGCCGTTCATAGGTAACAAACTTACAAAGACATTTTTGCAATCATAATATGACTAGCTTTCATCTGCGGTTTCACCCGCCCTAAATTCGGTTATCAATGTCAGATTTCAACGGCAGCTTCTCAATCTTAGAAAAAAAACCGACACACACTTGTAATTTTCAAGTAGCCTATGTCCATCCTTGGGACTCAAACTATCTCCATGCCAAATTTCATAGTAATCGGTACAGCGGTTTCAGCGTGAAGACGCAACGGACAGACAGACAGACAGTTACTTTCGCATTGATAATATTAATATGGATTAGCTATTGCCCGCGACTTCATTTCCGCTAAATTCTTTGATCGACGAGGGATTTCCGACTTACGCTTAGCATTTTTAAGTATTCTTTGTCCTTTCCCAAGCTGCAAGCAATCACTTTGCTAAATTTCATCTAGATCGATTCAACAGATTAGCTGTGAAAGGATAACAAACAGACAGACTAACATTAGTAACAAAAATTAGTATGAAAGTATGGATATGGATAAAACCATTTCATATCGATTACTTTAGTTCTATGTAATTCCTAATTTAAGCCATAACAACCTATAAGAAAAGTTAACTGTTTATAATAGCAGGGCTAAACAGTTAACTTTTTAGGACCTAATATGCTGTCGCTCTGCCAAATTTTTTCGTAACGTAAAAACACAATCAACTATTCCCTTGCGTATCTCAGTACCTACTAATTACAGTTATTAACTAAACTCATGTTATTAATTTACGCCCTATACTTTGCTTTTATCAGTTTATGCTTTTAACATAAATTAAAAGTAAGTAATTAAGTTTGTCGTCGCTTACCACTACTTTCCCGCTAATTTGGTGACTCATTTCCACGAAACTTTATGTTTCACAACTTGCAAGGTCCCGAGATGTCGCTTAGTATTGTCCTTAATGACCAGACTTATTTGTTTTATAAACCTATTTGTCATTTATTACTCACTAAAGTCTAAATGTAAACCGGGGTTAATTAATCTTATAGCCCTATTAGTTTAATTATTCATAGTAATATTATAAATTCAAAAATTACTTGTCTGTCTGTCTGTCTGTTACCTCTCCACGCTTAAACCACTGAACCGATTTAGATGAAATTTGGTATGGAGATAGTTTGAGTCCCGGGAAAGGACGTAGGCTACGTATAAAACAACAACAACAAAATCTTTATTTCATCATCTTTAAGTAAAATAGATTTAACAGTATTCGAAACCCCCTCTTAAGTATAAAATACCTGTGCTAGGAGACTTCGCTCTTCCATATATTATTTACATCACATTACTAAGTTTTACATAGTTAAGCATAACTGTATACAAATATTTTTAAGGTTTTAAATGAATCTAAATATGTGTGCTTATGTAATGGTGAGTGTCTGAGTGTGAGTGTTTGTGTGTCTGTAGATGAGTGAGGGTGTGTGTGAAATAAGTTTTATTTTAGATATGCCATATTATTTTATCTCTTAGAATCATGAAATTTGACACAAAGCAAGATCTTACATCACAAATATATAAAAAAAACGAATTTTGTTAATTTGTTATTGTAACACATAAAAAAAAATTTTTGTCCGTCTGTCTGTCAAGGCCCTTAATATAAAATAATAGTCTACAATCACTTAAAGAAGCTTTAAATAAGTAATCAAGTTTCTAAGTCAGTGCAATAAGAAAATATGCCCAATATCAAAACCTATGGGGACTTCCCGTTGACCTATAATAGTGAAATTTGGCAAGAAGCAATGCCATGTAGTACTCATAAAGTAATAAATCTGAAAACCGTAAATTTGTTAATCATCACAAAAAAAATATATTTATCGATTATAAACTTATTTGCAGTTGGTAAACTAACCAGAGACAACAGTTGGCCAACAGCGAAATTAAGTTTGTCCCTCAATACAGTATACTTTTTACGGAACCCTCGGTGTGCGAGTCCGACTCGCACTTGTCCGGTTTTTTTAGATTCTTAGAACCCATGGTTTAAACGTTAAACATTCAAAAGTAAAGTATCTTCATTTCTTTTGTGCCTCTTTGACCCATCCCTGTAAAATTGCACATCTTACTTCAAAAGATCCAGCACTCCAAAATATTTCGAACTAATTTTCCCGCTGATCAACTGTAAGTTTTTCAGTACATTTTAGTCGACAGAGACAAATTAACAGGTTTCCTTTAAATTTTTTCAGAACAACATTTTTTCCCTAGGCACTTATGTAGTCTTAATTCATGTTTGCTCGTTTTTTTCTTATATTCCTGATTTGATTTAGGTACTTTCTTTTACGACTTCTTTTAGGTCGTCCTTTAGTTGCTTCTTTGGGGGAATGTCTTAACTCTCATTATTTTCTGGCATATAATCAGGATCTTCCACATTTACTTGCTGTATCTCACTAGCTACTCTTTTCAACTCAGAAGACAAAATACAATCTCCTGTTTGAAGATGGGCTTCATGATCTGCTGAATTTTTTGTGGCAGCAAACACTGGTTCTATAATTCCATTATAAGGGTCTAATATAATGTCATTGGCCTCGGATTGAATGTTCTCCGTGTGATCAATAAACTCAATAATTGTTGAATTAGCTACATTTGTATCAGCCATTACATCAGAAAATTTAATTAATTCAATTGAAGGTCTAGTTCAGTCTAGTTTCAGAAATAATGATATTCGGAAGGGAGATTTTTGCTGCCGAAACTTCTAGGAACTTCTGAATGGTACTGTTCTCCAGCGAAACGTCACTATTTTCTTTTTGACGTTGTGGCTTATATTTGCACTCGGGCACTCTTTATTAAAAGGAGAAGGCAACGCAAGGCTTTCTTCATGAGGTGTTACAAGGTCTACAAGCATGTGGCCTCTTGATTTTGGCAGTGGCATTCTAAAATAAAACATAAAAATAAATATATATACTTACATAGAAACACTTTCATACTCGCATATATTGAATTATATATTGAAGTTCACGACGTAATTCACTCATTCAAAGTTTTACAAAAACATTTCAATTCATATAACTTATTATTGAATTATTTAAACAAACAAGTAAAAAAGATAATATTTTAGAAATAACGTGTTAAGCTTTACAGCATTTATTCAAGAGCTAGTCAAAAGTATAAATTTTGTTTTGCAATAACCAGCCAATCAAAAATATTAGAGTTTGCTAATTTTAAGTAGTTACATTATTCAATACTGCCATGGTAATAATGTAAAAGGTAGTTTCGTGGAGTTTTAGATACTATTGGGTCATTTTATCGGTGAAATAACTTCGAAACTTACAAAACTTGATTTCTTTATATATATGTAATATTTTGACGTACCTTTGTAACTCTAGGTTCCCCTAGCCTTCTTATGCGTTTCACACTAAAAATTTCTTGTCTAGTTATACTTTATTTATTTAATTCAGACCAAAGATCTTTACACTGACGAAGAAAAGCACTTGCAAGAATTACTCAATAGCCCATTAAGTTCCTTGATTTTTGATAACATTTAAGAGATGGGTCTTATCATAATCAAACAATGTTTTAAGTTCCTAAATATATTATTGCAAAACGTTCTACCCCGTAATCAGATTTTGTTCTAATATATTGATACGTATATATAATACTTGAACCATTCAATCAGGTTAAAACTTTATTGCAAAACGATCTTTGTCAGCCAAAGCAGCGTTTTACATCATAAACACAATTTTCAATTTTTTGTGGGTTAACACGTTATTGCTTATCAGCGCCCATTACATAGCTCGCAAAATAGACACTTGTGAAAGTTTGGATATTCTGGGTATAAAATTTAGTGATATTTTTAAGGCTCCGTACCCAAAGGGTACAAAACGGGACCCTATTACTAAGACTTCGCTGTCCGTCTAGCACCAGGCTGTATCTCATGAACCGTGATAGCTAGAAAGAAGATGTATTTCTGTTGCCTCTATAAAAACAGATACTAAAAAACAGAAAAAATTAAAAATTTAAGGGAGCTGCTATACAACAAACGTGATTTTTTGCTCGTTTTTTCTCGATAGTGATAACGGCAACAGGTAAACGCTTGAAATATCCACAGAATATTAAGTTAAAAATATTCACTTTAAAAATAAATAATTAAATAAAATAAAACAAATAAAGTCACACTCGAAATTACACAAAAAATATCATTAAAATCGTCCCTGCTGTTAAGGAGATGATCAGGGACACACCGACTGCAGCGCCATCTACTGGGTCCAACTGTGTTTTCAAACCTTGCACTTGAACGTACACAAAATATATCATTAAAATCATCCCTGCCGCTTAGGAGATCAGGGACACACCGACTGCAGCGCCATCTACTGGGTCCAACTGTGTTTTCAAACCTTGCACTCGAACGTACACAAAATATATCATTAAAATCATCCCTGCCGCTTAGGAGATCAGGGACACACCGACTGCAGCGCCACTTACCGGGTCCATTTGTGAATTAAAACCTTGCAGGAACCCACTCGCACGTACACAAAAAATAGCTGTGATATATAGGCGGATAGAAGAGTTTCGTTCTTACTATCTGACTACGGAACCTTAAATATAAAGGTTGCCCAGGGGCCCAAGGGCGTCATAAAGGTGTTGGAGACTAGGTATTTATAAAGTCAGCAAATAAAAAAGGAAACGCCAAAAGCAATATTGAACGAGGAAAACAGTCTAATCAATGCATATGCCAAATACCAACATTATACAAAAACAACGATTACAACATACCTACCTGTATCTAATTTTATTTTTTCCAATTACCTTATAATCGACTTTACTTTGACCTTCTAAATTAACTGATGCTTTCTATCATCTTCCACGAATTCATAAGGAAAACGCTATGCACAGTAAAGGTTAACGCTCACTTATCAACCTAGCGTCACCCAATCAGCACCGCCTCGCCTCATTGCCTAGTCGTCTGCCTGCCGTCCATCAGCAGCAGTCAACGCATTTAGCTCCCTCCCGCGGACCGCACGCTTACCCCGCCGGCTGGTTGACAACACGAGGCCCAGGGGCAGATCCCGAGTTGAGGCGGTCGTGCTTATAGGTTTGCATTGCGGTATGGAGATTCATACAAAGAATGCTGAACCGCTCGAGTTCAGGCGGTGCTGAATGAGTGCTGGATTGATAATAAGTGTGCGTTAACCTTAAAGCGTAGATAATAATAGTTGTATTAGCATGCTGACAGGATGATGGATGACAAATTCAGCGTAAATGTGCATTGTTGAATAAATGACAATATTGATTACGTTGTGTCGGGGAAAGTGGGCTAAAGAAAGCAACTCTAAAACAATGCATGTCGCTAACGACACTATAACCACACCCCGTACTCAAGAGTAAGAATAAAATACAGAGGTCCGACAAACGGCGTAGGCTACGCAGGGCAATGGCGCGGTGAGGGTGGGGCAGGGAGTGACCCGAACTACCCTCAATATTATCAAAATGTCCTCATAATACTGAGGGTAGTTTGGATATCTGTGTATCTAATCCTTACTCTGTGCTCTGGGGACACTATATACAAACCCGGGATATTCGTGTCCATTGAGTGACAATCATAAAAAACTATACATTTACTACTCCACTGTAGGGCGTCATCGAACTAGTGGCCACTCTACTGCTGTCATATGACAACAGCCATAAATAAATAGTATGATGACACTCACAAGAAGCGCTAAGCAGATAATGATGATCCTCTTTATCCTCGGTGAAGCAGACCAGCGCATCCAGCCTCGTCGTTCTCACACCCGGAGTGTCCTCATCGATGAATGTATCAATACAGTACTTGTCCGGCGTTCTCACGAACCACGGTGGGATGTTGGTCGGAATCTCGATGTACAGGTTACCATTCTAAAAAAAAACAATAAGTTCAGTTAAGCAGTCAGTTAGTATGAGGAGTCGTGGCCCAGTTACATCATCACGTCTGTCAATTCCCACAGGTCTAGCGTGATGGTTTATGACCTAAGCCTCTTTTATCAAAGGAGAGGCTTGTGCCTCTGTAGTGGAGACAAAAATGGCTGAGGCAAAAAACCAATCAGTTTAATCTAAAATATCTTACATAAGCATAATGAAGTTTCTTCTATTCCCTGTAATGGAAGCATATTTTTGTTTCTTTCTATCTGTATGCATTTATAAAAAAAGAAACTGACTGCCTGGCTGATTAAATGACATATCATACCACAACCGCTGGGTCTAGAAACTTCAAATTTGGCATATTGGACTTCGGGCTCCCTTAAAAAGGATTAGGAAAAATTAATCCCTTAAGGCGGTAAAATAGGCGTTAGAAGTTTATATGGAAATCCATCATTTTTGAAGCTTATAAGCAAAAAAATGGTATTTGGCCTTGAAGTTGAAAATTAATATGTCAATCTTAATGTTTCCTCGTTTTTTGGACTGTCCCTAGGGAACAGAATAGGGGATGAAAATTTGTATAAGAATTCAGATTTCATTTTATGTAAAACCATGAACAGTTGAAAGCTTTCTTTTTCTTAATAGTTCACGTGGACGAAGTCGCGGCCCTTATAATAATTTGAAAAAAGAAAACCATTTGACATTTGCACTACCCACGGAATAAAATCGTAGTTTCTAAATTGAAACTTTTCAAGTATAAATTATGATAATACTAAACAATTAAGAAAACCTGTATGTATTTTAATCTTAAACTTAGAAAAATTGTAATGTCAATAGAAACCTACAAAAGATAGTTTTAATGTCGCAATGATGTAAAATACATCAATACAGAGTTTTAATAAAAGCCCTTCAAAAACTTAAATAATAGTCAAGTAAAGCCCCTAAACATTGGTGAACAACGTAGCCATCGACTACCAATAAACAATTTATTTTTTATTTTTGGATACCAGTGTATGTCCGAATAAGAAAAAATACCAAAATTATCCGGGGCATAACCCAGTGAAATTGTATATAAAAATAAAGATACACGGGTTTAACTTAACATACACCAAATTCAAATATTCACAGTAACATATGAACTTTTTTCAAGTAGATATTGAGACTGAATTATCTGATAGTAACCTCCATTATATTAGTCAAATATCTATTTTTACCACTCAACAGATTCAGTCTGTACAAACAACCTTGTACTTATTGTTTATATTTCAGCAGATTGTAATTCTCACGCGCTATCATAGCTCGAAATACGGAAGCAAAATGTATCGAGGGGATCGGTAGCCTCACAGATAACATAATACCCTGCAGCTATAAAATACTGTAGATAAATATTATATAGGTATGCAGATTTTAGGATTGTCATAGGACGAAGTCGTCGAGAACAAATGACAAGACGCAGCTACGAAGCTCAATAGTAGGTACTTTTCATCACACTTACTCGAAACAGTGTCATAACGTGCAGGCAAAGCGGGTGCTAAGATCTTAATTACTCCCCCGGGCGGCAATGAAGAGCCTATTCTATTAAGTATGTATAGAAGCGTTTGTTCTTAAAAGTTTTAACTTGAGCCAAAACTTTTAAATTCATAAATTCTCTTGTCTCGTGACCATATTAATCGAAACGCCACGTCATGATTTATATCTAAAAAGAGTTTGAGCAAAATCGGTCCAGCGGTTTTTTTTTATCGCTAAAAAACTGATTTTTTTAAAGACTCAAAAAATATTCTCAAGAAAAGTTGCTCGTGCGGTACCACACTAATTTTTATTTATTTAATTGCAAATGTGATAAAAAGAAGTGCACTAGTACCTAAACAATAAAGAAGTGGAAATACCATGATTATAATCATTCATCAAACATCTTTAAAAACCTAATAAACACCAAAAAACTACTAGTGATATATCAACTATGTAATCATAATAACTCGGAATAAATTATAGTAACACTAAGTTAATCTTGCGGATTCTAGTTTACGTTTTTATCGACGTTTTTTTGATGGAGGTTTTTATAGCATGAAATATTACGTATAGCTGTTAATTAACTTATAGGTATATCTACTGATAAAATATTAGCCTCAACTCTTTGACAAAAACAAAGGCTGTTTTTCTCTCCTTCATAAATTCAATTAACTCGAAATTTGCTAGTAGATTAATTGCTTGCCTAAACAGTTTGTTTGTTTTTTGTTTAAACGCGCTAACCTCTGGAACTACTTGTCAGATTAAAAAAAAACTTTTTGCTTTTGACAGCCCATTTCTCGAGAAAGGTTAGAGGCTATTTAAATTCAGGCTTGAATCCATGGGAGCTGAGCAGAAATAAATAAAAAATTAGCAAGAATCCTAATCAATCATTTTGAAGCCGGTTGATTTTTTTTTTGTTAAAAAGTTTTTATTTTCTACTTTTGAGTGACGAATTGCTTTTTCCGTACACTAAAAACATCTATACTAGTATAAAAATGTTATACTACACTAGCTGACTTTTAAAATAATAATGGGAAACAAAATGGAGGTCAAAATTTAAAAGTAGAATTACTAGGACAAATAGGGAACTATTACATTTACTTTTACACTATATTTAGAACTATTCCTTTTTAGGGTTTCATATTCAACATGGAACTTTTATAGTTTCGCCTTGTCCGTCGGTCTATGGCTTAGAGTCTTAGTACTAGATATAGAAAATGTTTGCAATTCCATTATTTGTGGTCACTTAGACAATTAAAATGTATTGAATCTTAGAAGTTTCTAATTGTAAGCAAAAGGAAAAGAGTATGAATTGCGGAAGTCAGAGAAGGTCTTCAGCCAACAGGCCAAGAAGAAGAGAAAGTGAATCTTGGTCTAAGATTTCGCAGTAAAGACCAAGCCCGTTCTTAGCCCAATGGCATAAAAGGAATCTTTATAGTCTTGTTATCCGACATATAGTATTAGTTATACATATTGATTAACAAATAGATGATTATTGTCGTTCTATCATTAAATTTAATATATATACTATAATACTAATCGCTTCGCCTAGCAGCGTGCTTCATAAAAACTAATTTCCTTTTTGACACTTAAAGAAACACTACGAAACATGCATATATATGTTTTACTTAATATCCTTAGATTTATAAAATTATTTTTTACACTATTACTAAGACTTCGATGTCCCTCTGTCACCAGACTGTATCTCATGAACCGTGATAGTAAGACAGTTGAAATTTTTACAGATGATGTATTTCTGTTCCGCTAAAACAGTTAAAAACAGAATAAGATAAATATTTAAGGGGGCTCCCATACAACAAACGTGATTTTTTTGCGCGATATTGATAACGGCTACTGGTAGTCGCTTGAAATATTCACAGAATATTTAGTTATATATTCACTTTAAAAACAAATAATTAAATAAATATTTAAGGAGGGCTCCAATACAACAAACGTGATTTTTTTGCCGTCTTTATAGATACGGGTACGGAACCCTTCGTGCGCGAGTCCTACTCGCACTTGGGCGGTTTTTCAATTTAGGACGATAGGAATCGAACATTTGGGAGTTGAATCAAAGCAGGACATATCCTACATTTGGATACCATACCTACCATGTTATTACCACAAGCGCAATAGTGATACGACTCTCAAATGCGCCATACAAACATTAGGAAAGGAATATTTTATTTTTTTATTAACAGGTATTTTTCGTAAAATATTTTTAGTAGATTGCTCTAAAGCAAATCAAAATAAAGGTCTGACGTATTTACATAGGTAATTTTTTAACAAACTTCAAAAACAAGGAAGTTATAATTTCGTCTTATATATATGTAATACTGTTAGAATTGCAAAATATTCATATATGTTAAGGCATACTCGTAGACTGTGGGCTGCTAAACATATCTGCCTTTCACGAATTTCAATGTATATATGTATGTATGTATGTATGTTTGGCTCCGTATTTTCCAGAAACTAGTCATCGGATTTTAATTTTCTTAGGGTTCCGTAGCCAAATGGCAAAAAACGGAACCCTTATAGATTCGTCGTGTCTGTCTGTCTGTCCGTCCGTATGTCACAGCCACTTTTTTCCGAAACTATAAGAACTATACTATTAAAACTTGGTTAGTAGATGTAATTTGTGAATACCGCATTAAGATTTTTACACAAAAATAGAAAAAAAACCATACATTTTTGGGGTTCCCCATACTTAGAACTGAAATTCTAAATTATTTTTTTCATCAAACCCATACGTGTGGGGTATCTACGGATAGCTCTTCAAAAATGATATTGAGGTTTCTAATATCATTTTTTTCTAAACTAAATAGTTTGTGCGAGAGACACTTTCAAAGTGGTAAAATATGTGTGTGCCTCCCCTGTAACTTCTAAAATAAGAGGATGATAAAATAAAAAAAAAAAATATATGATGTACATTACCATGCAAACTTCCACCGAAAATTGGTTTGAACGAGATCTAGCAAGTAGTTATTTTTGAAGTAAAAACTTCTTTAGCGGCGTTGTGTACTTTTTTTGGTATGGGTAAAAAATGATAAACTCGCGTCAGGTCACGGGTCCTAATCGTGGAAATTCGTAAGACGGAAACCGTAATGCCACGCCTATTATAATTTTTATTTTTAGTATTCGCGATTATGAGTAGTACCGGGAGGTTGGATATGGAATTTTAATTCTATGACAGATTGCGATGTCAAATACACTACGTCAAAAAAGTAAATAAACAAACATTATTATTTCTTGACAATGTCAAAGACATGTCTTGTGACATATTTGAGTGTTAAGCGCGAATCGTGTGTAAAGGTTTTCACTTCTGCCGGCACTCCCGGAGTGCAACTCGTTTTTTTTTAGTTATAAATCGTAAACCGCAATTTACCTTTCATTCAATCACCTCAAATATAAATTTTTTTTTGTTTGTGTTTGTAGATTACATAAATGGTGGTAGGTAAGGAACCCTCGGTGCGCGAGTCCAACTCGCACTTGGCCGGTTTTTTTTATTATATTAGGTGCCGTTCAACAAAGGGAACAGTGGAAGTTGCATCAAAATCCGTTTAGCAGTTTTCAGAAAATCGCTTTTTGTCATTTTTGGCGGAGCTTCTGCTCAGATCACAAAATGGTCGACAGAAAAGTTGTAGATAATCAAAAAATCTACAATTTTGGTTCAAGGTCCTTTTCGACCTAGCCTCAAATTTTACGAAATATTGGCAAAAAAGCGATTTTTTGATTTTTTCCGTTTTTTACCCCAAAAAAATATTGAATATATTCAAAATTTGGACTGAATGTACACTTTTGAGTGCTACAACTTTTCCAATCTGCCCGAACTCTGTAAGTTAAATATTTTTTGAGATATAAACAATTTTCGAAAAAAAACTTTTTTTTTTGGTCAAAAATTTTTCGATTTTTGACTTCTTTGACGGCAAATTTTTTTCGTCTTGAAGTAAAGTTTCATATAAGCAAAAAAAAAAATACCTTTACATTTAAATGGTATAAAAAAAACGCTGACAAAGAAATAATTTCTAAGAATGGATGTAAGCTAATTTCATCGATATACAAAGGTCAAAAAGATGGAGGTTCGTTAAATAAATTGAGATTTCTGCATTATCAAGCTGCAGCAAAGAAATCCACCTTGAAATTAGAAAAGCTTCCTCCAACTGAAGGAGCTGCTGTACAGCATAACTACACAGTATACCATCAACTGCAACTTTGGCTAGGCAATGAGCTTGATATGGATAAAGCAAAGGAATGGGGATGGAAAAATAATCACGGTATACTGATGCCTCAATTTACAGACTTTGATTTAATACCAGAAAAAATATTGAAAATTGTTAGTTGTAATTGCGAAACTGGTTGTGACAATAAAAAATGCGGTTGTCGAAAGCATGGACATGTACAAATTTGTGCGGTGCGAGCCATGGATCGGAAAATTGCTCTAATAGAGAAAAACAAGACTA
The DNA here is from genome assembly GCA_946406115.1 of Apoda limacodes. Taxonomy (NCBI): domain Eukaryota; kingdom Metazoa; phylum Arthropoda; class Insecta; order Lepidoptera; family Limacodidae; genus Apoda; species Apoda limacodes. Next base: position 8,212,771 of record OX291552.1, on the reverse strand, counting down.
TGAAGATGCAAGTGATCTAGAAGATGTCGCCGACGAAGAATTGACCTTCCCGTCGAAACGGATGAAATTAAAGATGAAGATGAAGAAGAAAACGACGAAGAAGAAGGCTATTCTATTAAATCAGATGAAGAAGATGAACCAATGTCAAAAAAAAAAACAAACAAGGTCACCGTAGCATATGGACGTCGTTATAATAAAAATAAAAATAATTAATTACCTAATCCGGAATCGCCTAGAAAGAATCCCTTAAACCGAGTTTCCTTGTAATATAGTATTAGTAAAAAAAATAAACGTCGCCTAAATAATAATAACTATGGAAAAAAGTTTGTATGGAGGTAAATACGCAACGATTTGCTTTAAAACGAGCATCTGTCAAATAATAAACAAACCAGTGTATTTGAACTCTTACATCCGCAATAAAATTTTACTTCACAACGTTTGTTTCTCGTACGTTTGTCTAATTAACGCTTTAGCTCGTTTTGATTTTAATAAAATGTAGGACGACAAAGAAATGGTACTAATGGGAAATTACACTACTTATTTCTTTAGATAGAAATGACCCGCCTTTAACAGTGCGTCTGTATTGAGATAAACGGTTACGAGATAAACATTATTGTCGTTTTTAGCCGACTTCAAAAACGGAGGAGGCTCTCGAATGTTTCTATTTTTTTTATGTATGGTCGGTCATAACTCCGCCATATATAAACGGATATCCAAAAAAAAGCCGGCTACAAAAAGATCCATTAAAAAGGTAAAAATAATTACATATTTCCAAAAATCTGATCTGAATTACAATTTGAAGTTGGTTTCTATGTACCTAACAGTTTATAACACGCTTCACTTCATTGGCGCTCCGCTCCTATTGGTCTAAGCGTAATGACACTAAAGGAATTTTTCAAATCGGACCAATAGATTGTAAGATTAGCGCGAACGCGTCAAACAAACAAACTCTTCAGCTTTATATATTAGTTTAGATGTAGGTCCGAAAATCAAAATTACTAAATTTGCGTTTTCTTTACGTTTTGAGACCTAGAGAATGGTTTGCGATAATTTTAAGAGAGATGTAGTATGTGTGTGTGCATAAATGTTATCTTTTTTTGCCCCTCGATATTTCAAGAACTAATGGACCAAATTGCTCTCGTTACTATATCAATCGATACGCCACTTCATGACTTAGATCTGCAAAGAGTGTGGTCTAGCGGTTTCTTTTTTATCGCTAAAAAACAGTTTTTTTTAAGACACAATAATCTGCCACTTGGAAAACGTTGATTCAATAACCAGTCAATTGTAGGCTTGATAAAGCAGCGTCTTACAATAATACTTTTGTATAGGCGAGCCTGAAACAAACAGTATAAAAAAAAACGAGTTGCACTCCGGGAGTGCCGGCAGAAGTGAAAACCTTTACACACAATTCGCGCTTAACACTCAAATATGTCACAAGACATGTCTTTGACATTGTCGAGAAATAATAATGTTTGTTTATGTATATTTGACATCGCAATCTGTCATAGAATTAAAATTCCATATCCAACCTCCCTGTACTACTCATAATCGCGAATACTAAAAATAAAAATTATAATAGGCGTGGCATTACGGTTTCCGTCTTACGAATTTCCACGATTAGGACACGTGACCTGACGCGAGTTTATCATTTTTTACCCATACCAAAAAAAGTGCACAACGCCGCTAAAGAAGTTTTCACTTCAAAAATATTTCCAATACAGACGGACTTCTAATCATTGATAGAAGTCCGTCTGTACGTCTATTTCATGTTAGATCGATGGTCGATTTGACGCTCCAAAAAGAAGTGTTTGTTTAATAAAAAACATTGGGTATCCGTTGAAACACCAGGATGATTGAAACTTTTTAAAACGTACTTATGTCATATTTTACATTTGAAGTTCAATACTTCGTTGTAAATCAGACTTCTACGTTTATCAACAAAACTAAAACATGTCTTACTTAAATAATACACTGAAGTAACAAAAAAAACACTAAACACAAGATATAAATTTTATAAATGGAAATCAAATGATCGTAAGGCTTGTAATTGTTTGAATTTTTTGAATCAACGTTTTCCAAGTGGCAATTTTCCATCGTCAATGGGTAGCGGTTCTGGCGACAGATTGGTGCATTGGTGTCATGAAGCACCTGGTTGTGTACCCTTCAACGGCCAAGTCACACAACATTAACTATAATAATAAAGAAATCGTAGTAAGGAACCTTAGACTTGGCCCGACTTTGTCTAGATTTCATTACTTTTTAGAGATAAACAAGCAGCTCTATCGAGACTTGGCTAGTTTTTTACAGAATGTTTTTGGTGGGATTTTACTTTGACGGTCTATGAAACTTAAGAGGGACAAATTCAGAGTGATATTTTGTATAAAATAGCTCCTAGAAACAATATGGTGTTGTATCATACTTTTCTTAAAAATTGTTTTTCGTTGGCGGCAGCGGGGTCGGCGCAACAAAGTTGTACGCAGGTGCTCTCGACAAGGCGCTGCGGCCGACTGATGGAAGGCGAGAGCCGCGTAATGGCCGGCCCACGCGACGTTATTTATGAAATGTATTTTTTTTTGCATAAATAAAAATAACAATCTTTCGCAATAAAATAAAACCATAATCGTCTAAAGTATTTATTATGGAACACGTAGACGGAATTTTATTGAAAAAAGTTAAATAACTAGCAAATTAAACTGTTTTCCCCGTAGAAGTATCTCTCTAAAAATGAAGATTTAGAGGAAACTTTGCGATTTTATTGTATCAAGTCAAGTTTATTCAATCGTGTTTCGACTCTCATAACCTACTTATAAAAAAAAATCTGGTTGCCTGTAAAGTCGGTATACGGGCGAAAGTTTTACATGACAACGACTTTGAGTGGTAAAATAATTTTAATTTGTCATAAGGCGGGCTAGTTAGCACAGTTGTGCTCGAGTGGAAGGGACGCGTGCCTTTCACTTTTTATGTCTGTCTCTCTCGCTCTTAGGCGGGCTAACCTCGACGCGTGCCTCTCACTCGCTCTCATTGTGAGCGCATAACGTGAGCGGAGCGTAACGCAGTTTCTTGAAGTGTCACCCGGCAAACCAATTTATAAGACGTTGTCACGTCAAAACTACTAAACTTATGATTGTCATAAAAAAATATATAAAATTCAATTATTTTTTTTTGCCTTAAAATTGATTTTCCGTACAGTCAAGTTTGTCGTTGTTAGGTTTTTTTCGTTACGGAATTTCTTTATTCGGTCGCCGCGCTCAGAGCCCGCGATAAAAGCTATGCAATAGCTTAAAAACTTTTTAACAAGAAAAACAACCGGCCTCAAATAGATGTACTAAACACACATATTTCCAAAAATTATATATTATATATATATTTCTTTTTTGTTGGATAAGGTATATATACGAGTATATCCAAGTTGCTCCCATTTTAATAAAAAAACCATCCTTAAAAAATGGGAAGTTTTATTTTTTCACCTACTAAATTTTCACTCGTAAACCGATTCTGTTAAAACTTGGCACACATATGTACTTCTCATAACTTACTACGACATAATGAGACTTGTATAGGATAATGGAGTCGAAACGCACTCGAGGGAAGTCCTCAACGGTTAACAGCAGCCATCTTGCGTTTGGACTTTTTAATTTATCTTGAACAATAAATATATGGATTTTTGAATTGAAAACTTCTTTAGCGGCGTTACGAACTTTTTTTTTGGGATGGGTAAAAAATGTTAAACTCGCGTCAGGTCACGTATCCAGATCAAAAATTCATAGAAAATTCATAAGACGGAACTCACGTCAGATTTATTTACATTAAGTTAATTTTTGTGATGGGTATAAAATGATAAACTCGCGTCAGACTAATCGTCCGACGGAAATCATAATGCATCGCTATAAAAATTCGCAAGACGGAAACCATAATGCCACGCCTTTTATAATTTGAAGTGAAAACGTCTTTAGCGGCGTTAAGAACTTTTTTTGTGATTGGCAAAAAAATTTAAACTCTATAGGACAAATAAAAAGTAAAAGGAAATTGGGTTAGTAAAAAGATGAAAGTGCGGATTAAAAAAATTAAAATAAATAGTAATATATCCAGCTTCCGAGCTGGGTTGTCAACGGAGACTGCCATTTTTAGTTTAAAGCACACTCTTAGGCACTACACTGATAGAAAGACACCTGTTTATGCATGCTTTTTGGACTTGTCTAAGACCTTCGATCTTGTCGCATATGACGTATTGTGGCAGAAACTAAAAACTGGGCTACCGCCAGAGCTGAATGCACTTTTTAGGTATTGGTATCTTTACCAAGAAAACAATGTGAAATGGGCAGGGAACCTATCAGAACCGTGTGGACTGGACTGTGGAGTAAGGCAAGGGGGCTTGAGTTCACCATTACTTTTTAGTCTTTATGTAAATAAGCTGTTAGAGGAGCTCAGCAGTATGCATGTCGGTTGCTATATAAATGGTGTTTGCATGAACAATTTTAGTTTTGCAGACGACATGGTGCTGCTGGCCCTGTCTGTCAGCGCTAAAAACTAATTGCAGTATGTGAGTCACATGCCACTTCACATGGTCTAATTTATTTTATTAAGAAAACCGAATACATGGTTTTTAAGGCAGGTACCAAAGGTCCCTCTCTTGTCCCACCAATCAAGCTCAGTCCAGGCGAACATGCTGGCACGAAGATTCTCACGATGTACAGACACGGTAAAAATAGTGCTTTTCATGGCATTCTGTACTTCATTGTACTCGGGGAGTCTTTGGTTCAGCTATACCCAGAGGGTAGCTAATGCACTGAGGGCTCAGTACAATAATGCGTTCAGGGCGCTGCTGAGGCTCCCCCGATTCTGCAGTGCGTGTACAATGTTCGCAGCAGCGCGCACAGATGGATTTCACGCTGTATGGCGAAAAATATCTGCCTCTCTGCTTAATAGAGTGCGTGGGAGTGGTAATGGGGTCCTGAGTATCATTGCCGACAGCTTTGTGGACACTTGTACAAAAAACTAAATTTGTAAGGAGTATAAAATATGAAATTTTTATTTATATAAAATTTGTATTAGCTACTAAGTACTAACATAGTTTTTAAGATAAATTGTTACTAACAAAAATTTTTTGGATCGCAATCCCAATAATAAAGATGAATTGAATTGAATATGTACATGTAAAAAAGGACAATTCATAGAAAATTCGTAAGACGGTACTCGCGTCAGATTTATTTACATTAGGTTGGTTGTTTTAGTATATGGCGATTATGAGTAGTACAGGGTGGTTGGATATGGGATTTTAATTCTTTGACAGATTGAGATGTCAAATATACTACGTCAAAAAGTTAATAAATTAGCATTATTATTTATAATAATGAAAGTGCGGATTACACATGTTAAAATGTTATACGAAATGATACGATACGATACGAGGTGAGATAAAAGTAATTGTAGAGCATAGCTTACGTTACACTGGATAGAAGGTATATCTATGTGTTGACGTGTCAATAGGTGATTTTATAGAAAAATAAATAAACAATCTTTATTTATTACGTTAGGTTGTGTCGTAGGTCGTGTGATAGGATAGAGAGCCAGTTCCATAGTAGTAGTGGCATAGTAATATATTACGTTTAATATAGCTTATTACATTATTGAGAAATATAGGTAGGATATTGCTCAAAAATATATAATGGGTCAAGACATGTCTTGTGACATATTTGAATGTTATGCGCGAATCGTGTGTAAATATGACGTATGAGTCGTAATTATAATAAATAAATATGTATACGAAGTGATGGGAAGTAAATAGCTAGTATGTTCTAACTTCTGCCGGCACTCCCGGAGTGCAACCCCTTTTTTTTTTTATACCTAAGGTGGTAAACATGCTTACGGTCCGCTTGATGGTAAGCGGTCACCGCAGCCAATATAACATCATATTTTCATCACTTAATACCTTTCATTTGATGCCATGTTTTTTTTTGTGCAGATGTCATGTACATTATAGCACTTCCTTAATTAAGACAAATTGAACGACACCTCATTTATTAAAATCCATCAAGTCGTTTACGTTACACGAAACGCCAACGATTCGGACATACATACATACGCCTGAAAAACATGGCCTTTTGGCAGTCGGGTCCTTTTAAAGTCGTCACAGATTAAAAAATTTTCGTCAAGGTTTTTTACATATAAATTCGGGTTTACCGATAAAGTATAAACTGAAATGTTCAAATAAGTAGGGCGGTAATACGAAAATAATTACATAGCAGAACTAGTGTTGCAAATAGAAATGTTGGTTTTTCCCATCTGGTTTGGAATTATGAAGAAACCTGTTTGTTGGCTTTTAGTACTGTAATTTTCTCAGAGAACCACATTCATAATCCGGACATAGGTAAGTAATAATATAATAAAACTGAAAAGGTGTCATTGGCAAAATTATTTATTAGGTATGTGGCGATATATTCAAGATAGGTAGGTTATATAATGATGAAGCAAATCAGGAGAAATTCGATGTGTTTCAACACTCTCTGTGTTCAAGGTAAGTTGGCGTCTTACTAAACCCAAAATGTAGAACTTTAAAAAGAAATATAAAAATGAAAAGGTCATGTTAAGTATCAAATTCAGGTTTTTAGTAAGCAACGACACAGTTTGGTACCAAATGCAGATTTTATAAGTTGACAACAAAAAAAAATATATTAAGATACTTGAATATTATAAAATGACGTGTTTGGTACCATTGTTAAAGGTCTTGTTGAATTATTTTCAAACATATACCTACTACATATATAAGAGAGAAGTAAAATTTCACGTAAAAAGGGTTTCGGTTTTTAAACTTTTTATTTTTTTTTCGTCGCTGTGATGGTGAAGTTTTTTTTTTTTTTTTTATACCACTAAGGTGGCAAACAAGCTTACGGCCCGCCTGATGGTAAGCGGTCACCGTAGCCTATGGACGCTTGCAACACCAGGGGTATCACTTGCGCGTTGCCGACCCTTCAGAAATCTAATAACTTCTTTCTTGAAGAACTCCATACTGTAGTCCTTGCAGAATACCTTGGCAGGGAGCTCATTCCACAACTTAAGCGTTCGCGGGAGGAAGTTTCTCTGAAACCGCACTGTACGCGACCATTTAGGTTCTAAAGTGTGAGAATGGATTCCCTGCCGATGGCGAGCGGTGCGATGGTAGAAAGTAGCCGTGGTCATCATTTCGAACAATTCCTCAGAACACAACCCATTGTACAAGCGGTAGAACACACACAGTGAGGCAAAGTCTCTCCTTAGACTTAAGGGCTCGATACCGCAAGTGAGTTTGGAATCGTCGACAATTCTCACAGCCCGTCGTTGAACCGAGTCAAAAGGGCCAAGCTGGTATCCGGGTGCACCTGCCCAGAGATGGCAGCAGTACTCCATATGGGGCCGAACTTGCGACTTGTAAAGTAACAACCTTTGCCCCGACGTGAAGTACTGCTTCGCTCTGTTGAGTACACCAAGTTTTTTGGACGCCAGCTTCACCTTATCTGATAAATGATCTCGGAACTGAACATCGCTGGAGATGTCGACACCAAGGATCCCAATGCTCTTGGAGATGGAGAGGGGAGTGTTCTGGAATTGTGGGACTACAGTGAATGGAGTTTTCTTAGCGGTGAACGCGCACACTTGTGTCTTTGTAGGGTTGAATCGGACCAAGTTTACCCGTCCCCAGTCAGAGACCTGGGACAGTATGGTCTCGATTTGAGACACAAGTTCTCCGCGGTTTTCCTCCACAACGGAACGAGGGATGTTTGCACGACCCGTGTAAAAAGCGTCTCCAGTACTGTCATCTGCATAGCAATGTATGTTGTTCATGTCCAACATGTCATTGATATGCAGTAGAAACAGCGTAGGAGACAGCACAGAGCCTTGCGGGACACCAGCATTAATGTCCATGCTATCAGAGCAACTACCGTCAACTACGGCTCGTATGCGTCTGCCGGACAAAAAGCTAGCCACCCATTTGCACAAACCCTCGGGCACTCCGTAAGATGGCAACTTCGATAGAAGACCGCGGTGCCAGACCCGATCGAACGCCTTCGCTATGTCCAGGCTACATGCCAATGCCTCCCCCTGACTCTCAATGGCTAGTGCCCATCGGTGTGTGAGATACACTAGAAGGTCACCAGTCGAGCGACCGTGGCGAAAGCCATATTGGCGGTCGCTGAGCAGGTCATGTTTTTCTAGGTATCTCAAAAGCTGTGTGTTGATCACACGCTCCATCACCTTAGAGAGGAGAGAGGTAATAGCGATAGGCCTGTAATTCGATGGATCTGATCTATCGCCCTTTTTGGGCACCGGGTGCACATTCGCAGTCTTCCATGAAGACAGAAATTGCCTAGTGTGGTAGGAAAGCGCGAAGAGGCGCGTGAGTACAGGACATAACTCAGGAGCACACTGCTTAAGCACCACTGCTGGTATACCGTCTGGCCCACTCGACTTATGAACGTCTAGAGAGAGCAACGCCCGCCTGACCTCCCGCTGCGTTATGGAGATTTCCGGCATGGTCTTACCGCACCACGGTATAGTAGGTGGTACAGCGCCTTCATCGTTCATATTCGAGTTCGAGGCAAAGAGACTGCCCAGTAGATCGGCTTTCTCTTTAGCACTATGGGCCAAGTCACCATCGGTCTTTCTCAGTGGTGGTAACGACGACTGGCAGAAGTTTCCTTCGGCAGCTTTGGCAAGCGACCAGAAAGCACGACTCCCAGAAGGATAGCTCGCAAGTCGCCCACCTATTTTGCCGATGAATTGGAATTTTGCTCTGGCAGTTGCTTTCTTACTGAACCTCGAGGCAGCATTTAATTTGCGTTTTAACTCAGAAAATATTTAGCAGACTTTTTCAAAAACTAATTGATTTTTTTAGATTACGGGTGATAACTTACATGACAGGTATTTAATTGGGATTATAGCTATATTAGTGCCATACCTTTAGCAATATTGCTAATAGGTATGGCGAATCAAAGACAATAGTCTACTTTATTATTTCAATACAATGGAATGTCTTGTAATTTAGATGATCCAATTTGTACGGTCAATGGTACCTATGTAAATTCGCGGTCAAATGTAAATGAGAAATAGCATATAAGACAATCTTAAAAAATTTTAGGTGAGTTATTGTCGCCATATTAAGTAAGTGTTTAATAGTGTAATTTAAAATACATACATGTTCCGTATTTATTATAGTATTGTATCATAAATGTACCTACGAATATAATAAATAAGATTTTATTATACTTCTCTATGATTCTTAGCTCAAATTTATGTATTTACTGGTTTTTCATCCTTAATTTTCATCCGTAATTATTTTTACATTACATTTACTAAGAACATTAATACTCACATTTTGTTTTTTCCTCAATTCGGCTCTCAAACAGCTAGTACATTAAGAAATTGTGTGAATGAGCTTTTTTATTTTTGGTGATAATTGTATTGCTATCTGTTGTTGAGCTACCAGAATAGGTATTAATGTATGAATAATTTTAGTACTATAACAGTCACGATATCGCTGCAGAGCATTGAGTAGCTGATGTAAGTTTACCTCACATAAAAAATATGTTATTTTTTGAAAACAGATGATCTAAATATATGTAGTAATTTGATGAATTGTTCACGTAAAGTATAGGATTATAGTTTCCACATCGTCATATCGCCAATATAAAATTGTATTATCTTACCTTTCTTAGATGGTAGGTTCCAGACACACGACTCACTTTGACCCTAAATTCATGAGCATTTGTGTCACAAGTCGGCTTTCCAAATGAAATGTTGAAAAGACTTTCTGCTTTGAGCTCCTGGACTCTTTCATATTCATCATAAATCGCAGGATCAAAAGCATCAGATACTGTCTGACACTGTTTCGTATCAGTGTTATATCCCAAACCAAAAGGGCAACATTTTTTTAAACAAATTTTCTTTTTACAAATACACCCTCTAGCGACCTTAGTTTCATCATCAAGATAGTATTCGCCTTTGCTATATTTTATATCATTAAATACTATATCACCATTTGATAAATGTTTGCCACTAGAGATGTCCACACTATCTTCTTTGGTACAAGGATTGTCTTGCAAAGTTTTTGCAATTATTGCAAATAGTATTAGCACTTTTGTCAACATATTTTGTTTTGTCGATTATGTAACAGCCTTTTAATAAATCTAATTTTCAATATTTAAATGCTCGGTACTTAGTTTGTTGTCACTCAACACTAATGAGTTTTAAATGATACTCGAGTCAGCCAGGCTTAGCGTTTAAATGGAATGTAGCTTAGATTTGACATGTAATTACCCGAAGTGGTTACTTCGTCATTCTTTACTTTTAGTCTTTTATTCGTATAGTAAAAACTTCTTCATTCACGTTATTGTATTTACCGCAACAGGTACAGGTTTACCAATAAATAGTTACATAGGCTTTGGTAAAACCAATCTGTGTTAAGTACAGTAAGTAAGTACTTTAAGTTACCGAGTCACGTTCTGATTGAGTCTCTATTAATAATGTATGAATTCGTTGTAGTTATTTATCTTCAATAGGTACTTGAGAAGTCTGAGAACAACGATGCTACCCGTTGCGGATCGTATCTATAGTTTCCATAGTTTTCTGCCAATAGCCAAAAACCTGTTATGGATAAGCCAAATGTTTTATAGTCAATGTGGTACGAAATAAAGCATTTCTTAGAATATAGGTATTTGAATAATTTCCAATTTAGTCTGTATATGGCTTTCAATTTCAAAGCAACAATAATAAGACAATTTAAAATATTCAGCTGTAAAATGTTACAATAAATTAAAACTGTAGCTTAGATTATTGATTATAAAGTAACAAATCACTATCAAATTTTAAACAACACAAAAAACGTGAATACACCAATTGATAAAAGAATGAACCAGACTTTGTCAGCTTGTGCTTGTAACCAAATATAAACTATATTGTAAATAATATATAATAGAACACTTTTAATCACTTTACTTGTTCGTAAACAAGTTTATCTCCAAAATTGTTTTGTTTACTTGTGTTTTTATCTCGCGTCGATGCAGCACATCACTAGCGACGGCGCACAACCTACGCGCGAGCAACACTCGCGAGGTTTAAATAGTGACTGGCTGGCGAAACCGGTAAAGGCTTTTTTCTCGATAATGCTAATAGATAGTGACTTAGGTAGGTGATATAATTGTACGTCATGGAACTCCGAAACAAAGAGGATACAAATACTCCGTCTCCGAAAATGGCTGTTTGAAGTTTCCACTTTCATTTCTTTACTTTTTTAAGCTGTAATATGTGTCTTTTTATATTTATTAGCTTTTAATTAAACTTATCACCCAATAAATAGACGCTAGAATTGATTTATCTACACCAATATTATCAAGAGGTAAATTTTGTGAGTTTGGATCCTATATCTAAGTAATCTCCGAAACGATTCATCTGATTTCAAAAATTCTCGCAGCAATATTATTAGGATTGACTTTTAGAGTGGACATAGGATTTATTACTATTATTAGAATGGTGAATGGTCTTGCAGAGTGGACATAGTCTTTTTTTACTTTTTACTTGTAACTACCATTCGAGTAAATTCTTTTTGTCGTCGAGGAGTTTTGACAAAACAATGCACAACATATTAGATCCGCCTTCTTGAATTAATGTACGTAAAGTTTGCAGAACAATTATCGCAAATCGAAATGAAATAAGTTGCGTAATTTGCCGTGATTTATCGGTGAAAAAATAAAATTTGCCGCTCTTATATTTCTTGAGTTACAGAGTTTTTTGCTAACTTTACGAAAAGTTAGCAGAACACTAACGAAAAAAATGGGATTTAGAGAAAACCAAATAAATAGGAATTTGCCGCTAATTTGCCGTGATTTATCCGTGAAGAAATAAATAAATTTACGTAAAGTAAGCAGCAAACTCTGTAACTCAAGAAATATAAGAGCGGCAAATTTTATTTGAACTCAATCAAACAGCGGGAAGTGGATCAAATATATCTTAGGTACAAGATTTGATTACAGACAACGGGACAGATGAAACTAAATAAAACTTTTTTTTATGGACAAAGTAATGTTTTGACGTGACAACGTCTTATAAATTGGTTTGCCGGGTGACACTTCAAGAAACTGCGTTACGCTCCGCTCACGTTATGCGCTCACAATGAGAGCGAGTGAGAGGCACGCGGCATGGTTAGCCCGCCTAAGAGCGAGAGAGACAGACATAAAAAGTGAAAGGCACAAGTTGTCACGTTACAATGTTAATAATATTACGATTAATAGCAATGGTTTTTTTTTAGTGATAAAAATTACCTCTAGTTCAGTTATACTGATAAACTAATCAGTTTTTTTTCAAGTGTATAGGAATTAATTGATATATCGATGAAACAAATCGGTCTATTAGTTTTCAACTCATGCTATCACAAAAAAAACTCTAATACACAATGTTTTTGAATGAGTAACAGAGTCGCAAATGATTTACCAGGTCTCAAAAGGTAAAGAGAACACAATTCCTGCTATTCCAATTTTCGGACCCATTTAAGTAACTTCTCATCTCAAAAAAAAAGTTGAAAACTTCTCCTTTACGTTCAATGTAACGAAGCGACAAGGGTGTGATCTGAGTTTTGGCTCGGCCATAGCTGGAAGGACAGAAAAGTATATAACATACTTATCATCTTGACCAAGAATTGCCACAGGAATATATAGGTCTGCGAGACACGAATACTAATCTTTTGTTTTTAAACTAAAATTTTTATTTAATCCCACTTTAAATCTATATACCTATTACCGCCGGCGCCACTACTTGGTTTCCGCTAAGAGTTCTTTACCAACGTAGCCCTATCACCAAGCCTGCGTTGTCTGTCTGTCTGTCTATCTGTCGTACCATTACGGGCTCTATCTTTTAGGCCGAAATAACTAGAAGCTTCAGAGAATATGTGTTATAATGGAAGATTATCTAACGAATAATAAAAAGTGATTAATTCAAAATTTAAGCGGGGTCCCAAAGTAACACGTTTTTGTTGTTTTTGCTCTTTCGTAAAAACAGTAACACATACAAGCTTGAAAATTGCAGTAAATAGTGTGAGCTCTAAAATATACCTAACATCAAATAATAAAACCGGCCAAGATTCTCGCGCACCGAGGGTTCCGTACAAACTTATTATACCTACGTAGATAGTTCTTCCATCGTTAGAACAAGTATCTCAAGTTAATGAACAGTTTTTGGATTTTATCCTATAGTTGTGATGTAACGTCTTACTTCTTGCCAAATTTCATGATTCTAGGTCAAAGGTTCATCAACATACTTACCCCATTGGTTTCGATTTATTTGTGTCACAATATGCGACAAAAATAACCGTATTTTGGACATATTTTTTTATTGCGTTGACATAGAAGTTGATTTTTCTACAACTTTTAACGACTAAGATTTTAGTACTTGATATTAAATTCAACTTGATACCTCCACACGTTTTTAAGTAAAAGGGTCTTGCCAGACAGACAGACGAACTTTTTTTATGTGTTTAAAAATAATTTCAAAATACAGTCGTTTATGTTGCATATTTTGGCATTCACAAAGCAAATCAAAACCTAAGAGGTACTTCCCGTTGTCCTAGAATCATGAAATTTGACACGAAGCAAGATGTTACATCACAATGAAAATTCCACAAACTGATAATTAAGGCATAAACCTGTGAGACTTGATTTCATGATAAAAGAAAGACCTATAAATAATAAACTTGTACGGAACCCTCGGTGCGCGAACCAGACTCGCACTTGCACGGGTTTTTTTTATTGCATTGACTTAGGAGCTTGATTTATTACAGCTTCAAGGGACTGTAGAACTTAGTATTTGATATTAATTTCAACTTGATACCTTCACGCATTAATGAGAAAAAGGGTTTTTAACAGACAGACAGACATACGGAGAACAAAGTGATCCTATAAGTGTTCCTTTTTTCCTTTTGAGGAACGGAACCCTAGAAAACCGGCCAAGTGCGAGTGGCTCCAGCAAAACTGGTTCCGTCCAAACTTATTATAAGTAGATATTTCTTCCATCATGAGATGAAGTCTCACAGGTTTATGCCTTAACGATCAGTTTTTGGATTTTTTCTATATTGTGATGTAAGACCTCACTCTTTGTCCAATTTAATTTGTAAATACCAAAATATGCGACAAAAATGGCCGTATTTTTAAAGTGAAAACTTCTTTAGCGGCGTTGTGCACTTTTTTTGGTATGGGTAAAAAATGATAAACTCGCGTCAGGTCACGTGTCCTAATCGTGGAAATTCGTAAGACGGAAACGTAATGCCACGCCTATTATAATTTTTTTTTTTCTATTATATGTGTTTTTCTCGTGGGGTTGCCTTACCGCTTACATATTTCGATGGCGAAAAATTAACGCCCCCCCCCCTTTTTTTTTTTTTCTTTCCTATGATTCTTTCGTGGTTGAGTAAGTTTTTAAGTGATTTACTTTTCTTTATGTATATGTGTATTTAATGGTCTGTCCGTCCGTTCGTCCGTAAAGAAAATTGAAAACAAACATGTGTGTACATTTAATACTCGTATTTATCTATTTACACGTTTAGCTACCGCCAGGGGCTTTGTCCGCGTAAACTTTTTTACAAATAAAAAACGTTATAATACGTAGATAGCTCTTTCATCATGAGATCGAGTCTCCTATGTGAAAGGTTTTGATTTATTTGTGTCACAATATGCGATGAAAATCACCGTATTTTGTGTATATTTTTATTTTTAGTATTCGCGATTATGAGTAGTACAGGGAGGTTGGATATGGAATTTTAATTCTATGACAGATTGCGATGTCAAATATACTACGTCAAAAAAGTAAATAAACAAACATTATTAATTCTTGACAATGTCAAAGACATGTCTTGTGACATATTTGAGTGTTAAGCGCGAATCGTGTGTAAAGGTTTTCACTTCTGCCGGCACTCCCGGAGTGCAACTCGTTTTTTTTTTTTTTATTGCGTTGACTTCGAAGCTTGATTTTTTTTTGAGCAAAAAGCTATTGTGCTATAATGGCGGATTACATATAAAAGTTCAAAAGTAAAGATTTAAGGGGATCACTATATAGGAAACACCTTCATGTTTGTTTTGCTTTATCCTAAAAACTGTAATACATACAAACTTTAAACTTGCAGTGAAAAATAGTGTGAACTCTAAAGTATAACAACAAATAATAGAAACTGGCCAAGTTTGAGATGGGGTTAAGCCATTACCACCTTAATTTACCGTATCGGCGCTATCTAGTAAACATAGTCTAGAGTATTAAGAGAAGCAGTTTAATTATTGTTTATTGGAAATGATAAACAAAGTTATAGCAACTTTGGGCTTAGTCAGTAATTTAATGGGTGACCGCTCAGTGGCACATTTATTGTATTTATTTGTGTTCGTAAATTACGTCAAATAGTGGTACGGAAACCACAGCGTGCGAGTCGAATTCGCACTTCACCGATTTTGGATTGTTAGTGGATAAAACAGTTAATAATGGAGTAAATGTAGTAAACGTATAATAAGAAAGTGCCGACATAAATATATTAATAGGTAAGATATTTTTTTCATTACGTGCTAGTAAAACGGTTGCTAAGACCTTAATTACTAGTACGGGATTTTTGATTGTAAATTTCACTTTATACGAGAGTTTATAGAACCCACGGGCGATAATAACATATGAACGCATTCTTTAGCGGCGTTGTGCACTTTTTTTGTGATGGGTAAAAAATGTTAAGCTCGCGTCAGGATCACGTGACCTGATCGAAAATTCGTAAGACGGAGGGAGAGTAGGAGAGGGAGTATCCCCCTCTCTTTCTACCGTGCGGCGAAGTTCTGAAGTGTTAAATATTTAATGTAATATTAATTGTCATGTTTGTGTACGATAGGGCAAAAAATGAATATTGTATTTTACCTCATAAATGATAATACTTTTATACTGATAATTAAAGCAATTCGTGCAAAATTATACCCTAACCATTCCAAAATATCAAAAGTTATATTTAAGTTTTCACTTCTGCCGGCACTCCCGGAGTGCAACCCGTTTTTTTGTATTGTATTTTATCTACTCTAATACCTTTAAAAGAACAATTCTTGTATACACGTATTTATATATATATATTATCTGAATCTCGGAAACGACTCCAACGATTGTCATGAAATTTAGTGTGCAGTGGGTTTCGGGGGCGATAAATCGATCTAGGTAGGTTTCATTTTTAGCAAACTACTTATTATCCGTGTTTTCAGGCAATCATAAACTAGAAAAATATGACTCTTCCTGACATCTATTGGCGAGTAGTAATACTATTATTTTAACCGACACAGCAATACTAAAGCTACTTGACAATAGATGGTGTTGTTAAAAAACACGAGCAGAGCTCGGTCTACGAGGTGCTTAGTAGTACCTAGTCGTGCTGATTGTAGGTCAATAGCACTCAATATAATGGTTTTAAGTGGAATGTTCCGCTCATAACCACAGAATAAACTTTATTGCTCACACCAAACCACAAGGATATTTATCAGTTTATTTTTCTGCTGTAACTACTCAAGATTACGCAGAACAGAGGTTGTAAACCGAAAAGGTATAAATCTACATACATAAATATTATAAATGCGAAAGTAACTCTGTCTGTCTGTCTGTTTATCTATCACGCTTAACCGCTGTACCGATTAAGATGAAATTTCACATGGAGATCGTTTGAGTCCCGGGGAAGGACATAGGCTACTTGAAAACGTCAACGAGTTGGTTTCCTTAGTCAACAAGGAACCCTTAAAGTTTCGCCATGTCAATCCGTCCGTCTGTCCGTCTATCTGTCCGTGGCTTAGCTCAGAGACCATTAGTACTAGAAAGCTTTAATTTGGCATGAATAAGTATACATATTAATTAAGCTGACAAAGGCTGACGTCACTCGTCCTACACCGCGCTATCGAAGTTTCCTTCACAGTTCAGTATACAAAGAAACCAAAGTACAAGTTAAGTGGACCACGGCGGTCCCCAGGCGTAACACCTCGCCTGGCAGGAGATCTCCTCACCATCACCTCTACTTTTGGAGATCTTGCTTCAATAGTCATTAACAGGATTGTTTACGTTGGAAGACCTTATGCCAGGGTTGACATCCTTTTCAACCGGTATCGTCTAAAGTCAATCAAAGGTGGGACTCGCTGCAGACGAACTAAGAAAGCCACTCAAGAACGAAGGAACATCTAAAATGCAGCCGTTCCACTGCCATAAGCTTAAAGAATTTTCTAGCTCTAGGGCAAAATAAGGGTGACCTCGCCCACTTCCTCTTCGGCATAAGTTCGGAAGAATTTTTTGTATCAGGAGGATTCACACAAGAAGAGGATGTGCGATCAAACAACCCGAAATCCTACGTCAGTGCCCTATCTGCGACGCATGAAGAGGCCAGTACACGTGTTGTTCTACATGCTGTCCACTCCAACACTGTAACAACGTTACCAAAGTAAAATGACGTGGTTGATTGTTTTTTTTTGTCTCTGCAATCTTGCAAAACAGTTTAAACTTTGTTAACAGGCTTCTCAGCTACCGTTTTTGCGGCCATCATAGACTGCAGACTTACGGTCCAAATTTCGCTTAGCCAACAGGCAGATTCACTATCAATCACTGTCACATGATTTCCTTGTTGCATTGTCTTTTTCGAAAACGGTCCTAGTCTATATACGCTACGCTCTTGGTTATTTATATCTTTGTACAAAGTTGCGCCGGTACTATCGGATATCAGTAAAAAAACAAAAATAAAAAATATGCCACTCACGCATATGGTGACTGTTCTAAAACGATATATAAAAGTGATCTGAACATTGGAGAGCTCAAGACAAAAATTACCGTTTTAAGAACAAACTTTAACAAGAACATACAAAATATAAGCGATCTATAAGACTTTGTAAATCGGGTATGAGAGAAAAGTGCTTCAAAGTTATTAATGTGATCAAATGCTGTCAACTTAAATATGTCTGCACGCATGCAGAAGTTACCTGCGTGACGTGTGCTGTCCCGCTTTTGCCTATGTGACAGGGCTTAAAAAATTAGGTGGAATAGTCTATTGGCGACTTTCAAAAGGTGGTAATGTTAAAAATAATAGTTATATTGTTTATTTTTTGATAGGAGCAGAGTATAGTAGGTAGTATTTGTAAATTAGAATAAACTTATTGCTTAATATGGCCTTCAGTGTGTTCCTTGCCTAAGACCTATTTTTTCGCACTGTTACAGGTGAAAAGTTGTATGTTTCACACGAGAGCAAATTATTTAAGTAAGTGCCTTTAAATCCCTCGCTGTGCTCAGTAGTCTATATTAGAATCACTCGCTACGCTCGGGATTTGAAGTTGGCACTCTTCATCTGTGTGCAACACTTGTTGAACAAATAACTATTATAAATATAATCTGAATCTCGAAAACGGCTCCAACGATTTTCATGAAATTTATTATTTCGGGGGCTCTAAATCGATCTAACTAGGTTTCATTTTTAGGAAACGTCGTTTAATCCATATTTTCAGGCAATGATAGACTGAAAAAATATGACCCTTCCTGACATCTATTAGCGAGTAGTAATAAGCAAAATTAAAGCTATTTGATAATAGATGGCGTTATTAAGTAATGTATGGATGGCATTGTTTAAAAAAAAAACGAGCAACGCTCGGTCCTCCAGGTACTACATATTAATCACGTCGTCTGGGTAAGCGATAAAAAAAATTGGGAAAAACAATAGGGTATTTCGCATAGGTACAGTTAAAAGCTGTTTTTGGATGCGTAAAAACACGACAGCAGTATACAGAACAAATTTAAAACAAGTTTTGTTAAAACAATAGGCAGTACCTATGCTTATTTATGCTTTACCTTGGGCGCCTCCTTCGTCGCCACGCGTTGGCAGTCGGCGATAATAAAATTCTCCCATTTAAAATTATGTAAAAATATAAAGACCTTCCATTCAACAATTAACCGAGTTGATTGGATAGTAAATCTAGTACCTTTAAACGAGCAATTACCCGGCGAACGTTATTTCTTTTTTTTATATTGTAAAAGGGTTGTACTTATTCAGAAACCTTCCCTGGCGTATGCATAACAAATTACCAAAATTTAATTACAATCGGTTTACCCATATTGCGCGAGTCAGACTCGCACTTGACCCTGTCCGACTTGCACTTGACCCTTTTTTTTCTTTCTCAGAAACCTTCCCCGGCGTGTGCATAACAACTTACCAAAATATAATTGCAATCGGTTAACCCTTATTGCGCGAGTCCGACTCGCACTTGACTCTTTCGAAACATCCTTTCTTATCGGATGCCTACGTCATTAAAACAACACATCCTCCAAGTTTCAGGTCTCTGCGATAAGCGGTTAGGCTGTGCGTTGATCCATCAGTCAGTCATTCAGGACTAAGCATTTTATATGTACATAGGTAGAAAAAGAAAACTATACGAAGAAAAATACACAAAACATAAATACCTAAAAAGTGCATAACCTCTTTTAGCTTAGAAACCATTAAGTGAGGTACTAATATAGTACGGTGACTGTCGAGAAATTCCAATTTTAAAAAGTATTTGCTTATGTTTTTAAGTGCGTTTTACCTTTTTTGAATAAAATCGAATTGAGTTTTCAAACATGTGTCAAAATCTATACATATTATAAAATGGTAGGAAAGTCAAAACTGTACATTGAATATTTTTTTAAAAGAATACTTTGGGTGTGATCTACAATCGATACCGAAGGCAAAAATATAGTTTTTTGAATTTTTGTCTGTCTGTTTGTCTGTATATATGTTCGGGATAAACCCAAAAAGTACTGCACGGATTTACTTTAAATTCAGCATGGATATTATTAAGAAGTCGGGTCAACATATAGGCTACATATTATCACGCTATCACCTACGGGGAACGAGCAGTGAACCTTTATTTCTTCAACGCATTCTTTAACAACGTGTAATCTAACGACGCACATTTGACTTGCTTCTTAATTATTCTACTCACACATAGTCATTTATTTTATCTGAAAAATCGTGTAAATTCATAACTTAGATGTGTTATAATTTTTCACCATATAAAAATGTTTCCTATTTGCTAACTAGATGGCGTTGGCGTCGAATAAGATCACGCTATGGTTTCGTTCACAAAAAGTAGGGTTCACGCAGACGACGTCGCGGGCAGCAGCTAGTAAAATATGATTTAAATCAAAAGCACTAAAGAGTATTGATATCAACTTCCAAGCAAATCACCGCCAAAATAACTTTCTACCCCTTTTAACCCCGTCAGGGGATGAATTTGAATAAAATACGCAACACGTCTTTCATCAATTCTGTTAAAAATGGTTTATGCAAAATTTGTAGTAGATTGGACCAAGGAATCACGTTGTTTCATACAAACTTTGCATCCCTTTTTCACCCCCTTAGGGGTAGAATTTCGAAAAACCCTTTCTTTTCGGATGCCTACGTTATACAAAGAACATTCTCTTCAAGTTTCAGATAGCTACGATCTGCGGTTTAGGCTGTGCGTTGATCCGTCAGTTATTCAGGACAAAGCATTTTATATGTATAGATATATAATATGTATATTTACTAGCTGACCGGGCAGACGTTGACCTGCATGATATCGACTGCAGCGCCATCTGCCGGGCTGATTTGTGAATCTAAACCATCTAGGGCGCCACCCAAACGCATACAAAAAAATCATTCAAATTGGTCCAGGCGTTTAGGAGGAGTACAGTGACATGCAGACATACAGAAGAATTGCAGACGTAAGAAGAAAAGATAATTTGCATTTCCGAAACGGCTTCAATAATTTTCATCAAAGTTAGTATGCGGGGAGTTTCGGGGGCGATAAATCTTCTAGCTAGGTTTTATTGAAAACGTCGTTTTATCCGTGTTTTCAGGCAATGATAAACTAAAAATATGTCTTTCGCTGACATCCATTGGCGAGTAGTAATACTATTATTTTTACCGACACAACAACACTAAAGCTACTTGACAATCGATGGGGTTGTTAAAAAAAAAGAGCAAAGCTCGGTCTTCCAGGTATTAATATAAAAAGACTTACCTTTTTTTATGTTGCACATTTGTTACAAACATATGTGCAACATGATTCCTATTGTTATATTGGCCAGATCCCAAGTTATTGAGTTACAACGACAGTTATCGTTATCTAATTAGCGTCACAATTTGTAGTTATCCAGCGCTTACTACGCCCTTTAGCTTTTCACGCGTAATACCTAGGTCGTGCTGTCGTTCGCCAAGTTGTTGGACACCATTAGATTCACAATTCTACGTTGATGCCGGATTTGAAGAAGGCCCATGCCCTCGGGCAGCTATTTGGATTGACATTCATCTAGCAGACAAACACTTAGTCTAAATAATTCTATTCTTATTCTAATCCATGCTAAACCCTTAGCTTTTACATGCTAAACCCTTAGCTTTTAAATAAATATACAAAATACAATCTGCATTTTCTGCGCGTACAAACAGACCAACAGAATTTTTTTTCCACTTTGTAAATATCGCTCGATAAAGCTGTATTTTCTTCTGTAGTTGGCAGATATCAAATTGTAACATAAAACCATATTTAATATTTAGAATTTATACCTTTATTATAGGTATAGATTATGCACTAATGAGACTTGTTATATATAATAAGCAACATTTTTTTTTAACCAAATGTTTGAATGTTTATGGGCTGACCATGATAAGATTTGTCAAACATATAAACATTTTGATAACAACCGCGAAAGTTTAATAGTAGATTATACAACAAGTGGAAAAAGCGGCCAAGTGCGAGTCGGACTCGCCCATGAAGGATTCCGTAGCAGCTCACGAGTTGTGTACTCTACTTTTTACCATTGAATGCGAAAAAATAAATAGTAGTATATTATTAATAGCTATCATTTCATATTATAATTAGTAATAAGAGATCAAAGGATTAGATATTTTATAACTTTAAAAATTTTGTAGTGAAATTAGAACAGTTTAGCTTTGAGTAGTTTGCAATGTCAGTGTTGTGTTTTATTCTCACTGTAGCTTTTAGCATAGAGTATATACTCCACAGTAAAGATGGCTTCTTATTTTTAGCTAATTGCACGCCTCATAAGCGGAGCGGTGAGGTAATGCTCTACTCTCGACATGTCAAAAAACCCAGTCTTTCGAAACTTAAATGACGTTTTTTTTTTAATATAACACTTACAGGATAATATGAGTGCACTAATATGAAGTTAAATAATCTGTCTAGCACATATGGTACATTTTATAAACAATTAATTTGTTTAATATAATAAAAAAAAAAATAACATTAAAACTAACAATTGTTGGACGTCCGTGAGTCTGTGTTTATGTGACCATGTATGTGGCAGAGAAATTGGTCGAAAAATTCATCTTACCGGAATACTTTTGTTTTTAATATATAAAGTACTAGCTGTCCCGGCGAACGTTGTTCCGCTGCCGTCCCTCTGTACCCGGCGAAAGTTGGTTTTTACCTATAGTGCCCGAGTCCGGCTCGCACTTAACATATCGAGATAAAAACTATCCTATCTTTTAAGTTGGATCAAATAACAGATATTTACGAAGTTTGATCAAAATCGGTGCAGTAGTTTAGGAGTCCATTGAGGACAAACATTGTGACACGAGATTTATATATATTAAGATTACACTGTGCTGATTCCTAGTTAATATTAGCGTTCTAAGTACTGTCGTTTAATTATAATTTATAAAAAACTAATATACCACTGTATACTGTATATCTATATATATATATATTTTATTTTTATTTTATAGTATATTTTTTCCTCACCTTATTTGTTATTTTATTTTAAAAAACTTGAGTTTTTGTTTTAGATTTTTTTTTTTAAATGTGAATGACCGCTATGAGGCGTGCACTTTTGGATTTTCCAAATTCGTTGAAATAGTTTAGAAAATATTCTCTGAGAATTATTTGGCGCCTTTCACGTTTTTCCATTCACAGAACAAATTGTATGTTTTTAGATGTTATAGGATTTTGGCGGAAACAAATTATCTATTATAAACGCTGCTTCAGTACGAAATGTTTTCGGAGTTAGTATCTCATTCTCATCACTGGAATAACTCATTTTGTTTTAATTAATGTAATATGTAATTTACATAAAATAACCACGGTAACAGATAGAAAAGAACTAAAATTGGCAGGAGTATTTTTTTTAATTTAGCCAGCCAGTATATTTAGGTAATTCCAGCGCGTTTTGTTCACCTTTTCACATAATTCTTGCTTATTCCAAAATCAAATTCATTTTATTCACTCAGTAAATAAAAGAGCGTTTTATTCACTGTTATCGATGAACAAAGTGAGTCTACTGAGAACCCTTTTTGAGTGGCAATGGTAAAAAAAGTAATTATTTATCCGTCTCCCATATAAGCATCTAGTACCTGGGCGACCGAGCTCTGGGCGACCAAGCTCTGCTCGGAATGTTTTTCGAAATTTTGTGTTTTTTTTTCAAATATCGCATTTTGACAAAAAATATAATTATATAGGTAAACCTAAAAAGCAAAACCATATCTAAATACAAAGATTCATTCAAATCATTGCAGCCGTTTCCGAGATACGCAAATATATATATATATATATATATATATATATATATATATAAATGTATATATACTAGCTGACTCTGCGAACGTTGTTTCTTTTTATTATATACAAATGCCGCACCAACCTTTTGTGAAAAGGTTGTACTAATTCAGAAATCTTCCCTATCGTGTGCATAACAACTTACCAAAATTTCATTGCACGGGTCCGAATCGCACTTGACCTTTTTTTGTTTCTTAGAAACATTCCCCGGCGTGTCAATAACAACTTACCAAAATTTCATAACACTCGGTTTACCCTTATTGCGCGAATCCGACTTGCACTTGACTTTTTTTTTTCTTTTTTCAGAAACGTTCCCGGCGTGTGTAGAACAATTTACCAAAATTTCATTATAATCGGTTTACACTTATTGTGTGAGTCCGACTCGCACGTGACCCTTTCGGAAAATCCTTTCTTATTATACAAAGAACACACATTCCAAGTTTCAGGTCTCTACTATCAGCGGTTTAGCTAGTGCGTTGAACCGTTAGTCAGTCATTTATTATACAAAGCAGTTTTTGAAGTGAAAACTTCTTTAGCGGCGCTGTGCACTTTTTTTGTGATGGGTAAAAACTGTTAAACTCGCGTCAGGTCACTTGTCCTGATCGAAAATTCGTAAGATGTCACTCGCGTTAGGACACGTGACCTTTATTTACATTAGGTTAGTTTTTATTTTTAGTATATGGCGATTATGAGTAGTACAGGGAGGTTGGATATGGGATTTTAATTCTATGACAGATTGAGCTGTCAAATATACAACGTCAAAAAAGTAAATAAACAAAAGTTATTATTTTTAATAAATAAATATGGATAAGAAGTGATGGGAAGTAAATAGCGAGTATGTTTTCACTTCTGCCGGCACTCCCGGAGTGCAACCCGTTTTTTATTATATGTTTAAAGGTGGGTAGAAAAGAAAACTATAGGTATTATTATACACAAAAATCAAATACCTAAAAAGTGCATAACCTCTTTAAGCTTAGAAGCCTTCAAATGAGGTACTAATATAGTACTGTGACTTTCGAGACATTCCAATTTCAAAGAGTATTTGCTTATGTTTTTAAGTGAGTCCAACCTTTTTTAAATAAAATCTAATTGAGGTGTCAAACATGTGTCAAAATAAAATGTAATTTAAATCAAAAGCACTAAGGAGTATTGATATCAACTACGAAGCAAAATCACCGCCAAAATAACTTTCTACCCCTTTTTAACCCCGTTAGGGGATGAATTTCAATAAAATATGAAACACGTCTTTCATCAATTCCGTTAAAAAAGGTTAATGCAAAATTTGAAGTAGATTGGACCAAGAATCACGTAGTCCCATATAAACTTTGCCCCCCTTTTTCACCCCTTAGGGGTAGAATTTCGGAAAATCCTTTCTTATCGGATGCCTACGTCATACAAATAACACACCTTCCAAGTTTCAGGTATCTACGAGTAATAGAACTGGCGAGCAGCGCCGTGTGTAAATTACACGAACCATTTGGAGCCACTTTTGACCCCCTCATAACTCAAAAACGATTTCACATGAACGTGTCAAATTTGAAAAATATGAGAACTAGCCAAGTCAGACCTTAGGCTACAATAAATTATCCTAAGTTATAAGAAGAAATGATATTTTATGTTGTTATAAATAAATTTCAGGACTGACCATTGAACTTGGCACTCATTAAGATCTCACTTCTTTTGTCGTTGAAGTCAACATCCAAGGCATGTATCATAATATTGAACTTGGCTCTCATTTCACATTTATGTTTTTGATGGGATCTAGGTTAACGGGAAGTACCCTATAGGTTTTGATTTATACTTGTGTCACGATATGCGACAAAAATAGCAGTATTTTGGGCATATTTTTTATTTCATTGACTTAGAAGCTTGATTATTTTACAACTTTAAGTGATAATAGACTTTATTATTTGATATTGAATTTAACTTGATACCTAAACGTCTTCTTGAGTAAAAGGGTGTTGTCAGACCGACAGACAACCTTTTTTGACGTGACAACGTCTTATAAATTGGTTTGCCGGGTGACACTTCAAGAAACTGCGTTACGCTCCGCTCACGTTATGCGCTCACAATGAGAGCGAGTGAGAGGCACGCGGCATGGTTAGCCCGCCTAAGAGCGAGAGAGACAGACATAAAAAGTGAAAGGCACAAGTTGTCACGATTCCGGACGGTTGTCCGACACTAATTTTTTATGAGTTAAAATTAACAAATTTCTGTTTATTTCCTATAGAAGACTCGTCACGGCCCGTACAAAATTTACCCAGCCCCGGCGCAAAAAATAGTATTCTTAAAATTTAGTGTATATTAGGCAAATAAATTACTGACATTCGCCATTCCCAAAATTAATGGCTAACATACTAAAATTACCTTCTATAGATGTGTATTTTAGGGATAGTTAAATAAGAGATATATTTATTAGGTACTCAGTTTTAAGTGTAGTAGGATTTAAAAACTAATGTATATTAAACAATATCTAACTTTTACAAATCAATATCTTACTTTTACAAATCAATATCTTACTTTTACGGATAGATGTAGACAGAACGATTCACTCTGTGAGATCATGCTTAATAACAGGTTTTGTACCAACACATTTAGGCTTAGACCACATTACGAGAGATCAAGTAATACAACATAAAAGGATTGTACCAATTTATATTTTTGGAAACGAGGCTACTCCGAAAGCAATAGTGATTTTCCATGGTACATATTTATTTATAGAAAAAAATACAAACTCCCAATTCCTGCGCCGTAGTTACAGTTTGCACTAATATAGAAATCTGATAAAACCTTTTTTTAACGTCTGTGCCTAAGGATACTTAATCGATGTGTCAGGGTCTGATGCGACTACAACCTTGGATGCTGATATTTTAAAAGATATTATCCAAAATCACAGCCAACCTGTTGAAGGTGGAGCGTTTAATTATTTTTTTGAACAGGGGAATGTATTTTTCTTTAGACACAGGCTTTCGTGATGCTATTCCGCTCGTGGAAATGTATGGTTACGTACCTCACATGCCTCCATCTAAAATGAGACACGAAACCCAACTCAGCACAACACAGGCTGCAGAATGACAAACCATTTAGCTGATTATGTTATCAAACATAATTTGAATCGACACAGAACACCATCCATGAGTCTGAGGGCTAACTGCCCAGAAGTGGCCGATTTCCCAAGATTAACTCAAGAAGAGTTGATTCTCTTTTCTATTGACACTTACCACGTCCGATTAGCGCGATATTACACAAGCGAACACAATGAAGCGTCGGGGATAGATGTCATTAAATTTTATCGAGAACCTCAAAGCTTAAATGTTAAGGAAGACGAAAACATTCTTATTAGATGCAGAATACAATCGCGACCCGTTCGAAGTATAACCCGGAGGTAGAAGGTAGATCAGCAATTTAATAATACTATTGCTCATGTTTACATGGACGTTGAATACTGGGCAGTTGTGCATATATTGTAAGCGTTGTCTATAATCTGGGTTGGGCTAGACACGAAGAGGTAAATAAAATAATTACAGTAAGTACATTTGTTATGTTTTATTTCAAACCTTACTAAACAAGTAACCATTTACTATTGATGAAAACTCAAAGAACTATTGAGCGCTTATAAACTGTAATAATAAGTCATAAATATTATTAAAAAATCGAATGCAATAAAAATATGGAAGACTGTTTATTCATTGCTAACACTGCTGTGCTGCATTGATGTCTCCTACGCTCTTTCTACTGCATATCAATGAAATGTTGGACATCAACAACATACATTGGTATGCAGATGACAGTACTGGAGACGCTTTTTACACTGGTCGTGCAAGCATTCCTCGATTCGTTGTGGAGGAAAAACGCGGAAAACTTGTGTCTAAAATCGAGACCACACTGTCCAAGGTCTCTGACTGGGGTCGGGTAAACTTGGTCCGATTTAACCCTACAAAGACACAAGTCTGCGCGTTCACCGCTAAAAAACCCCATTCACTGTAGTCTCACAATTCCAGAACAATCCCCTCTCCATCTCTAAGAGAATTGGGATCCTTGGTGTTGACATCTCCAGCGATGTTCAATTCCGAGATCATTTGCAAGATAAGGTGAAGCTGGCGTCCAACAAACTAGGTGTACTCAACAGAGCGCGGCAGTATTTCACGTCAGGGCGGAGGTTGCTGCTTCACAGTGCATATGGAGTACTGCTGTCATCTCTGGGCGGGTGCACCCGGTTACCAGCTTGGGCCTTTTAACTCGGTTCAACGACGGGCTGTGAGAATTGTCGACGATCCCAAACTCACTTGCCGTATCGAACCCTTAAGTCTGAGGAGAGATTTTGCCTCCCTGTGTGTGTTCTAACGCTTGTACAATGGGATGTGTTCTGGGGAATTGTTCTAAATGAAGCTCACGGCTACTTTCTACCATCGCACCGCTCGCCATCGGCAGGGAATTCATTCTCACAATCTAGAACCGAAATGGTCGCGTACAGTGCGGTTTCAGACAAAACTTCCTCCCGCCCTTGGGTTGTGGAATAAGCTCCCTGTCAAGGTTTTCTCTAAGGACTACAGGATGGGGATCTTCAACAAAGAAGTTATTGGTTTTTGAGGGGTCGGCAACGCGCGAGTGATACCCCTGGTGTTACAAGCGTCCATAGGCTGCGGTGACCGCTTACCATCAAACGGACCGCAAGCTTGTTTGCCAACTTAGTGGTTTAAAAAAAAAACTATTAAGCAACTTTTATACTCATTATAGATAAGAAAATCCAAAAGTGCACGCCTCAAAGCGGTCATTCACATTTAAAAAAAAAATTCTAAAACAAAAACTCAAGTTTTTTAAAATAAAATAACAAATAAGGTGAGGAAAAAATATACTATAAAATAAAAATAAAAATATATATATAGATATACAGTATGCAGTGGTATATTAGTTTTTTATAAATTATAATTAAACGACAGTACTTAGAACGCTAATATTAACTAGGAATCAGCACAGTGTAATACTTTATAAATTAAAAACAAAAGTATTCCGGTAAGATGAATTTTTTGTCCAATTTCTCTGCCACATACATGGTCACATAAACACAGACTCACGGACGTCCAAGAATGATTAATTTTAATGTTATTATTTATTATATTAAACAAATTAATTGTTTATAAAATGTACCATATGTGCTAGACAGATTATTTGACTTCATATTAGTGCACTCATATTATCCTGTAAGTGTTATATTAAAAAAAAAACGTCATTTAAGTTTCGAAAGACTGGGTTTTTTGACATGTCGAGAGTAGAGCACTACCTCACCGCTCCGCTTATGAGGCGTGCAAAACACACTTAGAGAAAATAAAGTGTTTATATATTTTTCGCATGTTTTTTATGACAAAATTTTCATGATGGCCACTGAAATTAAAAAATAAAGAATTAAAATATATTTTACACATCATAATGAAAAACATAGCATGATTTTTTTATGCGCCGGTGCTTGTCGATTTTTGTGTCACATATGACGAGCCTTCTTTGTAATGTAAGACCTTGCTTTGTTCCAAATTTTATGATTATATGACAACGGTTAGTACCCCATACGTTTTGATTTATTTGTGAATGCCAAAATATGCGACAAAAATGGTCGTATTTCGTCCGGATTTTTATTTTGCCTGGAGTTAGAAGCTTAATTTTTTTACAACTTCTAAGGACCGTAGACTTAAGTGTTTGATATATATTTTCAACTTGATATATTTTCAACTTCACGCGTTCCTGAGAAAAAGGGTCCTGACAGACAGACGGACTACAATAATTCCTTTTTCCTTTTAAAAACCTTTAAAAAAAAATAAACATTTATTTGGTTCTACGTAGTAAGTACATCATTTAGGTTGGTTTTACTATAAACATACTTTTACTAAATAAACTTAAAGTTATTATTTAAAAACTCTTTGACAAAAAAAAATAACCGGCTTCAAAAAGATGCACTGAAAAGGTAAAAATAATTACTTATTGGCAAAAATCTGATCTGAATAACAGTTTAAAGTTAGTGTATAGATACTAACTTTAAACTTTAAACGGTACAAAGGTACCTAATAGTTTAAAACACACTTCACTTGCATATTTTTTTTGTAAGTATGTTTTTAATTTTACACTTTCTACGATTTCCTAATTAGGCTTTTAATATTACCTATAAGGTTATCTGGCAGGAATTGCCATTCAATATGTATTTGTTATGAAATGTAAAGAAATACTGAGCTCAGCACACCGGATACCCACGAGTATCATCGCGTCTAACTTCTGACATTTTTTGTCACAATTTTTGTATTAAAATGCCTAGTAAAATTTATTAGCAAACATCTATTATTACTTTTCTTTTTTTTAATAACACTATGAAAAAACGTCCACCGCTCAATGTACGGTATGTTTCCTGAAGTAAACATTCGTCACCTGCAGATAATAAATAATCGTATAATGTGAACTATACAATCTAAAGTGGCACTGCTCATGTTTTTCCTCACTGAGATCAATTGAACTTGAATTCTTTGTTCCTTTAATGAAGACAATAGGTACTACGTACTTACATTTTTGGTGTGCGGCTCGCTTCCTACAACAGTAAAGGCACAATAAATAACAAACGAAGATCTGCACAGTTTTAGTATTCCGTAGTAAAAAAGGAACCCCTGTAGTTATAGATCCGCCATGTAATGTCTGTCTGTCTGTCTGTCAGTCCGCGGCTCAGCTCAGAGACTATTAGTACTAGATAGCTGTATTTTGGCAAAGGTATACCTACATATTAATGAGGCCAAGGGTGGGGTGACGTTGATTGGGTCGTTGCAGGCTTGGGAAAACCAGTTTTTTAATTAGGAGTCCGTTTATAAAACATTAAGCTTTAAACGCCATTTTTCGTTTCCTTTTCCGTTTCCTTTATTTACTCGCAAATTTGATGACAAACATTGTGTGTAACACGGCCAGCACGTTAAATACAATCTCGAGTCATTAAAGCCTTCGGCCTTAGGCTTCTAAATAGCCTTTTGTTAGCAATTTTACTCTCCTCCTCCTACTTTATAGTTACTTTCGCATTTATAATATTAGTACCTCCATGCCAAATTTGCCTGCGGTTCCTGCCGCCCTTAATTCGGTTATAGATGTAGGATTTCAAAGGATACTCTTCAATTGTAAAAACCGACTCGCACTTGACATTTTCAAGTAACCATTGTCCTTCCCCGGGACTCAAACTATCTACATGCCAAATTTAATCTTTATTGGTACAGCAGCGGTTTAAGCGTAGACCTAACAGATAAACGTGAGTTAGTATCGCATTTATAATATAGAGGTTCCAGCTGACGTTGTCCTGCCCGGAAAAGCAGCACTACATTAAGGCTTTACCATAACTGAACCGCTTCATTGAAACGGAGAGTCGTAGATCCCGCTGCTGATACCAGCACCTCTAGCGGTGACTCTCAGAACTACTTGAAATACGTCAAAGATTAAAAGAATAAAGAGGGAACACTTTTGATTTCGTAAATACTGCCGAATGTTTTTTTGAAGTGAAAACTTCTTTAGCGGCGTTGTGCACTTTTTTTGGTTTGGGTAAAAAATGATAAACTCGCGTCAGGTCACGTGTCCTAATCGTGTAAACGTAAGACGGAAACCGTAATGCCACGCCTATTATAATTTTTATTTCTAGTATTCGCGATTATGAGTAGTACAGGGAGGTTGGATATGGAATTTTAATTCTATGACAGATTGCGATGTCAAATATACTACGTCAAAAAAGTAAATAAACAAACATTATTATTTCTTGACAATGTCAAAGACATGTCTTGTGATATATTTGAGTGTTAAGCGCGAATCGTGTGTAAAGGTTTTCACTTCTGCCGGCACTCCCGGAGTGCAACTCGTTTTTTTTTTATAACTGATGCAGTGTTAATGCAGATGTAGCTTATTTGTACCTATTTACTGAACTTTGTTTTCTAGTTGACCGAGCTAGCGAAGCGTCTGTGTCGAGATTGGCCAAAAAAAGCTATTGTCTTTTACGCGTAAACAGAAACTAAAACGCTTATACTATTCTCGAGAGTTTTTGCAAAAACTCACGGGTTTTTTTTTGAAGTAAATAGAAATAAAAATACAATTCTGTTCAAGCCAAAATATTAAAGAGGCTCTAAGGTATCAATTGATATTTTTTGTTAACGTATTAGACTAACAGTTTCTTGGGCTTTTTGCCTTGAATCAGCACGAAAATTAGGATCTGGGTTTATTTAGCCCCTTAAATATGATCTTTTAAATTTAACATTTACATTTTGCGACATCAAAGTACAAAGTTTACGAATCCATAATTACTTCTAACGAATCTACGGTTGAGTCATCATTTTTGGGCACTGTTTACTATGGCCACTATTAATAATTTAATTTTTCATTTTCTCCCAAATCTTCTATCGTAGTATAACAAGACAGGTTATAGTAGTAGTGCCCTGTTACCGAATGCACCGGCTAGGTGCTCAGAAGGAGAAGAAAAGATAGAGGGAGTTCAGAGGTAAGTAAAGAAACACTTTTCAAGGGTAAGGCAGGTTATATTAGTATACTCTTTCATTGTATCGTTACAGCTTTTAATGAACAATATCCTACTCAGATAGGGTGATTCTTAACACTTAAATATCTAGATCACAGCTACCTATTTCACAGTTATATAATACTACCTAAATAAAAAGAAAGATAGCAAAACGCAAGCCTGCCTACACAGATTTTAAGTGTAGTTTTAAAGCTTTTATTAGGGAACTAGTACAATCAGGTCTCTTCGGCCTAGAGCCCGATTCGATGTCTTGCTCGCTGCAGGCACCCCTCAGGTCATCGCCGCCGCGTGTGATGAGTAGTGAATATGCCGCCAGTGGCAGGCACAAGGTAAGGTAAGGCTCTGTATTTAAATTACAACAGTGGTAATGGACCTAAGAGCCGATGCCCAGAAACTTCCATCGTTTCCTAAATCATCCGGTCCTTTACCGGAGACGGACCACCGGAAACGGTCGTCCCGTTATAGTAGAAGTATTGTTGGCAAGCCTTTTTTCAAATCGTTTTGATTTTAGGCTAGCCCTTTCGATGCTTTTATGACGTTCTATGTAATGTGTCGTTTCCAAGCCACGAATTTCACAATAATTGAAGTTGTGGGATATGATAATATTGAAGTCGCATTCAATGCAGCGGATGTTGAAATCATTGTTGTACATTTGATTTTTGCCGTTTAGGAGAAGATCAGTGACACACTGACTGCATCGCCACCTACCGGGTTCAATTGTGTTTTCAAACCATCCAGGAACCCATTGAAATATAAAGACAAAATTTCACTTAAATTGTTTCAGTTTTAGGCTTAGACATAGGATTTTTTCACTACGTTCAAAAGACCAATAAAGCGTGGGAGCGAGAAATCCAAATTGAGTGCATAGTGCCCATGTGAAAATGAGATAGAAGAAAATGGCCGAATGTAACAATAATTATATTGATAAGCGGCTTTGGAATTGTCTGTTTTCCTCCTTGAATCCTAGATTTACATTTAAGAATATTTAAATTGTAAATTTGGTATCTATTTTGTGAGCCAATGTGACGTTACAAGTCGCAATGATCCGAATAAATACACGTTTTACCGGTGATTTATGATTTTTTTACTGCTTTGTTGTTAATTATATTTTATCGAATTTATCCAAAAATTTAACGTAAAAATGAATTTGAATTGTAGTTTATATATTATTCTCTTGATTTAATACCATATTTCATTGCTAAATCAAGATTTGGGGGATATTTTGTTTAAAATATGTAATGATTTAGTTACGATAAATACTGACTTAGCACTGACGTCATCCGTATCGATATCGATAATAAAGTCTATTAGGAGTTCTTTTTGCGGCAAAGATTTATAAATATGTTTGACGGCTCCTTCGCTTTGGAACTTAGGAGAGACTATCTACGGAAACGAGGTTCAATCTCCGCACAAGAAAAAAAAGGACAATAAAGCGTGGAAGCGAGAAATCCAAATTAAGTGCATAGAGCCCGAGACAAAATAAGACAGACGAAAATAGGTGCCTATGTCAATGTCTCCCGCGATTAAATTCGGTAAGGTCGTCATTTGTTTACTGTGACTGGAATTTTCTTTTTTCTTTCTATAATCCGTCATTATTATTTAAAATATTTTTTAGATACAAAAGCTGTCTTCTAGTGTGAGCCAATGTTTATTAACAAGACGGAATAATCAGAATTACTGCATTGTTGATTGAATAATTTATCTAATACAGCTGAAAAATCAACGAAAAAAACCATTTGAAGCTTAGTTTACATGTTTTTATATAGACTTGATATCATATTTCGTTGCTAAATCAAGATTTGGAGGACATTTTGTGTAAAATATATAATCATTTAGTTACAATAGAGATTGACATAGCGCTGACATCATGCGTATATCTAATAAAGTATATGAGAAGCTCTAACTGCGGCATAAATAGAAACACGTTCATTATGATAAAAAATCTACAAACTACAAAATTATATGACCACAAGAAGCGTTTCTCTTAAGGCGAATGGATTTTTTTTTAAATAATCCTGGATTAACATACAAACTATTAATTTTGTAGGTAACTATGGTGTCTTTTGCTGTGAGTAAATGTGAAGTCACAACAGATTATAATTCGAATAAGTACACATTTCACTGGTAAATAATTATGATAATTTTTACTGCAGTGTTGTCACACTTTAGAACCTAAATGGTCGCGTACAGTGCGGTTTCAGAGAAACTTCTTCCCGCGAACGCTTAAGTTGTGGAATGAGCTCCCTGCCAAGGTTTTCTGCAAGGACTACAGTATGGAGTTCTTCAAGAAAGAAGTTATTAGATTTCTGAAGGGTCGGCAACGCGCAAGTGATACCCCTGGTGTTGCAAGCGTCCATAGGCTACGGTGACCGCTTACCATCAGGCGGGCCGTAAGCTTGTTTGCCACCTCAGTGGTTTTAAAAAAAAAAAAAAAAAAAAAAATGCAAATTTTATCACTTTTAGTTGAGAATTTTACGAAATAAAAAACAATTTAAATCATAGCTTGCATTTTTTTTGTCTAGATTTACTGAGTACCATTATTTCGTTGTTAAATAAGGATTTGGAGAGTATTTTGCATAAAACTACATATTTTACATTTAGTTACCATAGAGCTTGACAAAGTGGCGACCGACGGCATCAGTATCGATATATGTAATTATACATGTATAGTATATTAATAAGATAATTCATAGCCATCCAAAGGTGATCGCACATTTGCCCGCATCGTACGCGACGTACGAGCCACATTTATAGAATTAATATGAAATGCAATATGTATTACGCACGGTGGGGGTGAATTGTAAGAGTTTGCATAATGAAAAATAATATAAAATACTTGGTTCTTATGAGGGTTTTTTGTTTACCAGAAGTCTACTTACAAAGAGTTTCTATATTTAATGCTCTTATAGTTTGAGTATTATTACTAAATAATGTTAAATTTGTTAAATTTATATACTTTCAATAAAAAAATTGAGACGTATCAATTAAATTTGGTTTTTATTCTTTACAATTACTCAAACAAAATTCTCTCAACTGGTACTTTCTCCGACGAGCATACCTGATATCAGAGGCATATAAGAGGCTAGGAGTGCTAACTACACGTCCGAACTGATATTCCGTCTCAGTGGATGCGCCTCTTGGCTCCTTTGACCACTCTCTCGCCTGGAATCAAGTGTCATGCACACTAACCGTTTCCTCTGTGCAAATTAATTGGTGTGGTGTGTGGCATTATAAGTCTGCAGATTGTGCTGGATTACGGGATTTTTAAGCATCGTACCCGTGGAGGCAGCTCCGCTTCAGCTCAGAAGATCCTGACATCTGCGCAGCCGCAGTCACTGAGACAATCTTCGCTGGCATGGAATGTTACATTTCTAACCCTCAAGTAGCTGCCGATGTCAAAAAAAGACCGTGGTTTAATTGGTCTTGTAAAGTAGCTAAAATTCTCAAGCAAACTGCATATGAGGCTTGGACCATGGTTCGATCAATAAGGATCTGAATACGTCTGAGTTAAAACGCAAATTAAATGCAGCCTCTAGGTTCAGTAAGAAAGTAACCGCCAGAGCTAAGTTCCAATTCATCGGCAAAATAGGTGGGCCACTTGCAAGCTATCCCTCTGGGAGTCGTGCTTTCTGGTCGCTTGTCAAGCTGCCAAGGGAAACTTTTGTCAGTGGTCGTTACCACCACAGCGAAAAAACCGATTCTCCCATAGTGCTAGAGAGAAAGCCAATTTACTGGGCAGACTGCCCTTGCCTCAAATTTTCAGTTTCGCGACCATTTGGAAACCAAGGTGAAACTGGCGTCCAAGAAACCAGGAGTACACAACAGAGCGAAGCGATGCTTCACCTCAGGGCAAAGGTTGTTGCTTTACAAATCACAAGTCCGGCCTACTGCCATCTCTAGGCGTGTGCGCCTGGATACCAGCTTAGCCCTTTTAATTCGGTTCCACGACGAGCAGTAAGAATCGTCGACGATCCCAAACTTACAAGTCGTATTGAACCTTTAAGTCTGAGGAGAGATTTTGCCTTCCTGTGGGTGTTTTGAGGATTTTTTGAAATAATTTCCACTGCTACTTTCTACGTTGCAAGGACCTACTCTAACGTACACAAAAAATATCCTTGAAACCTTCCATGCCATTTCGGAGAAGATCAGTGACACACCAACTGCAGCGCCACCTACCGGGTCCATTTGTAAATTCAAACCTTGCAAGGACCTACTCTAACGTACACAAAAAATATCATTAAAATCTTCCTGCTGTTTAGGAGAACACACTGACTGCAGTGCCACCTACCGGGGTCCAATTGTGTTATCAAACCTGGCAGGGAACCCCACTCGAACGTACACAAAAAATATCATCGAAATCTTCCCTGCCGGTTAGGAGAAGATCAGTAACACACCAACTGCAGCGCCACCTACCGAGTTCAATTGTATTTTCAAACCATCCAGAAACCCATTGTAATATAAAGACAAAATTTCACTTAAATTGTTTCAGCCGTTTAGGAAAAGAAAGGTGACAAACACATGTACATAATAAGAATTATAAGTAGAACAAAAACAGACTAACACTTGACGTTTTTAATTAGCCTATGTACTTTCCCGGTACTCAGGCTATATCCATGCCCAATTTCATCTTAATTCGTACAACGGTTTAAGCGTGAAGAGGTAACAGACAGACAGAAAGACAGAGTTACTTTCGCATTTATAATATTAGTATGAATCTACATTAATAGAACTCCTGCACCAAGGTAAATAGCAATCTTACAAATCCGCTGTAAAACTCTGCTATAATATAAATAAATCTATTTTATTTGTACAAAATGTATGTATGTATATCCTGACGGTTTTTATCACCCAAAATAAATGCGTGTTCGAAATAAAAATGTTTCATGCCTCAGTTTATTGTAAGAGTAAATATAGGGAGTTACTCTCTAAAAATATTTGCTTAATGCTACAGACAGGCGAGAAGCGTCTTTGTTTTATACTATGTACCTACAGATATAGATACTACCTAAACGACACCAAAAAAATAATAAAGTTCCAAGAAAACCTAATCTAACCTAACCTATTAAGAGCTAAAATAAGTAAGAGAATATTTTTTTTCTACGATGAAACTAAGTATCACTTCATAAGGTGACTCGATTTGAAAAACTGCAAAAACGACACCAAGAAGTACAAAGCACCAAGCAACACAACACAATCAAAACAAATGATTATTCGAACAGTCTACAACTACATGAGGGTCTAGTCCAGGGACCTTATTGGGAACACTCTTGAGCTGTTCGTACTCTGGAATTCGAGAAAAAAATGTGTGCAAGTACATTCACGGGTTTCGAGAGGTAAGTCAGAGTTCCATATATTTTAATCTCGAACTTCAGAGTCCGAATAGCTTCAGACTGTTCCCAATAAGGTCCCAGGGTTTAGCCTGCGCCTTCGTCCGCGTAAACTAGTTAATCGCCATAAGGCATTGATGAAATGCCCTCATAAAATTGAGAGTCTAACATTCATATTTGAGCACTATTATACTTAAACCCACAGATATACATTAATTATTAGTAAATTCCATCCTCCTTTTCACATTTTTAAGAGATGATTTATGTGATATAAACTATCTTCATACCTTTTATCTAAATCGGTTCAGCTGTTAAAGAGTGAAGAGGTAACAGACAGAGTTGCTTTCGCATTTATAATATTAGTAGGGAGTAGGAGTTTAAATTGACGATTCAAAAGCGCTATTTAAAAGTCTTCTTGAATAAAACCAATTTTTTATTGTATGGCGGTTCACATAAGACACCTTCCTGTAAAATTTGAAAGACGGATGAACGAACGATTGGATATGACAACTATTCTAGTTTTTGGGTGTCGTAGACTTATGGCAAAAAATTGACGCTTTTAAATTTGTCATTTCCGTCTGAATTATAATCCTTTTGGTAAATTCTAATATAATTTTACAGAAATGTGTCTTTGGTGAACTCCTATACAGATATGGAAATAAAGATAAAAATGTAAGGGGTAGCGCTCCATATGTGATGAAATTTTTTGCGCACCCCATCATGTGAGTTTTCGTTGGGTAGTACTTTAAAAATGCCTTTAATCGTCGGCAATAATTCTCATTCTACGGAAACCTAACTTATGCGTGTACGACACGCGCTTGGCCGTTAACTTGCTATATGGCCACGGAACCTTAAAGGTCGTTGATCACAGCTGTTGATCTGTTGTAAAACAGATGTAACTAAATCCACAACACTTTTATGTTTGTTTTCATTCAATCTCTAGGTCATAAATCATTCTACGTAATGATATTTTTTTTATATTGAGTTGTTTATTTGTTACGTGGGCGTCGAAAAAAGCAAACGGTTGTGACCTTGTTCTAGAATCAAATACGTATAAATATTGTAAAGATCTAATCTAATCTTAACGCGTCAAGATGGAGCATCCGATTGAGCAGAGAGATAGTTGAAGAAATGGAGAAGGCCTTATCCTGGAAAGTATAAATGGCAGGAATATTGTAATGGAATTCCACGTGGACAAACTATAGTTGCCGTAGAAACAAGAAATAGGTAACCAAATTAAGGTATGTTTCCAACGTCAACCCAACGATTTTCTACCCATAATTTTTTCACTTTCTACTTAAACCTATGCCACACTTAACCCACTCTTAGATATTTTCCACCTTTAACCCAAAACGTCTGCCACGTTCGATCCACTAGAAAATGCGGTAAATATCGCAAAAAAATTGTTGCAGTCATTTTTACAAGCTTTTATTTAGTTTCACCTGTCCCTTTGTCTGTTATCAAAAGTTGTAAGTAAAATTTTATATAATATTGTTCGATTAAGTTGAAATTTTGCATAAGTACACGAGTTAATCGGATGACAATGCAATATAATGATGCCATAGAGCCTGTCTAATGATGGAGCCGGAATGTGGCCATAGGACCTTTCTTTGTATCGAAACAACGCTACCTCATTGAACTTGGGCTTGTTCGATTTGCCTTTACAAATAAACTCTGATCTTAAACCATCACCAGGGTCTGATGAAAGCTTGTTTGTGAATTTTTTTTACGTATATTCTTGCTATAAACTATTAGTACGTGGAAGACCGATATGCTCGTTTTTTTAACAAAGCCATCTATTGTCAAGTAGCTTTAGTGTTGCTTCGCAACGCCATCTATTGTGAAGTAGCTTTAGTGTTGCTGTGTCGGTAAAAATTATAGTATTACTACTCGCCAATAGATGTCAAGAAAAGAGTCATATTTTTCAGTTTATCATTGCCTGAAAACACGGATAAAACTACGTTTTCTGAAAATGAAACCTAGCTAGATCGATTTATCGCCCCCGAAACCTTCGGTATATTAAATTTCATGCAAATAGGTATATAGGTAATAAATAGTTGGAGCAGTTTCCGAGACTCAGATTATATATATATACATATATACAAGGCTCGTTTAAAGGTATAAGATTTTCTAATAGGTACACGTGCAATCTTGCTGTTTCCATCACGTGTTTTGTTTTTAAGTAAAAAAAAAACCAACTTCAAAAAAGGTTATGTTCGCCGCGTAAAAATTTTATACAGAACTATCACCTTGTTCCCCATCTGGACAGAGATTACTTTCTCGCCCTGAAAATCAGGTTGTTCAAATCCTCTAGTTTCTTAGGCTCAGTTTCCGATATTAATTCAACAAACTGTGAATTAAACTTGCGCCACTGATCGGCACTTTTGCCTTTTTGGGAATCTTAAACCTGGACATAGGGCTCCTATCTAAAACTTATATTGCTTTGTAATAATCTGCACAGCGACAAAGTTTTCGCCCTGGTTACAACTTTGTTAAAACCAACTATCTCCTTTATTTACTGTAAATTCTTTAAGAAAAGAAAGTACATATCTATGGCTTGTAACTTAACACAGAACGTCTATAGTTTTAGGAAACAAAAAACGGCTAACTCGAGCACAGAGGGTTCCGTACAAATTTGTAAGTATTTAAATAGATCGCTCATCACGGAAATTATATTTTTAATGAATGATAAATAGGTACTGTAATAATACATTGTGTATTAAGGGTAGTAGGGAGAATATTACTAATGAGAGGCTATTTATAAGCCTAAGGCCGGAGGCCGAAAGCTTTAATAGCTCGAGTTTGTAATTTTCTTACCGCCCGTTTTACACACAATGTTTTTTATTACATTTGCGAGTAAATGAATAAAAATATGAGGCGAAAAACTACAAATTTAAAAATTTATTTTACAATTTTTGAAAACATGAATTAAGTTACCAAGTTAATGTGTGAATATTTACCATCAGAAGTTTTATTAATAAATTTCTTATATATATTCTCCCGTAAGTTACCTTCGATTTTTTACTCACATACCCATCTGAAATCCTTTTCAAATTGCTGTTATTTTTATATACTGTTCAATATTGATGGAGTTTGTGGACTTGAGAGAGCACTTCAACTTGAAGTAAATGGGGATGACTTCCAAAGGGAAGACGGTTTGTAGTTTTCAACAATTTCCCCAAAGTAAGCTAATAGGACATTCTCTGAAATCGAACTCGTTTTGTTCTGGTTCCTTCAGGAATAAAACTGGCGTATGCGGTTTAGTACCTACTTGTTTTAAGGCTTCGGTGGTAACAGATTTAAATTTATTTCTTGAGCCCCATAAACAATAACTGGCGGTGTCGCATTTAAATTAGACATTTTAAGAAACGATATAAGGCCTGTGGTATGGCAAAAATATGGGTATTAAAATCGAGCGTTACGCGTAAGACCAAGACCGAGACTGTAGTTTTGATCTGACCACCGGGTCAGATAAATTTGTTGCACTTTAATTTTCTCGCTTGGCGCGTAGTTCATTTCTTAAATTACAGATGGCACTTTTGTAAATACTTGATGCAATAGATAAAAGAGTACGTAAAGTCTACGTACTGTTTTATCGTAAAAGTAGAGCGCGCGCGGTGTGTTCAATGTTTTTTATCACATTTGCGAGTAAATTAATAGAAATATGAGGCGAAAAAACTACAAATTTAAAAATTTACTTTACAATTTTTGAAAACATGAATTAAGTTACCAAGTTAATTTGTGAATATTTACCATCAGAAGTTTTATTAATAAATTTCTTATATATATTCTCCCGTAAGTTACCTTCGATTTTTTACTCACATACCTATCTGATTTCCTTTTCAAAAATACTGTTAATTTTATATACTGTTCAATATTGATGGAGTTTGTGGACTTGAGAGTGCACTTCAACTTGAAGTAAATAGGGATGACTTCCATAGGGAAGACGGTTTGTAGTTTTCAACAATTTCCCCAAAGTAAGCTAATAGGACATTCTCTGAAATCGAACTCGTTTTGTTCTGGTTCCTTCAGGAATAAAACTGGCGTATGCGATTTAGTACCTACTTGATTTAAGGCTTCGGTGGTAACAGATTTAAATTTATTTCTTGAGCCCCATTAACAAAAACTGGCGGTGTCGCATTTCAATTAGACATTTTAAGAAACGATATAAGGCCCGTGGTATGGCAAAAATATGGGTAGTAAAATCGATCGACCACCCGGTCAGATAAATTTGTTGCACTTTAATTTGCTCGCTTGGCGCGTAGTTTATATCTTGTACTACAGATGGCACTTTTGTAAATACTTGATGCAATAGATAAAATAGTACGTAAAGTCTACATACTGTTTTATCGTAAAAGTAGAGCGCGCGCGGTGCGTTCAATGACATATCGCCCATGGGTTTTTTAAACTTTCGCTTTGCCTTGAGAATAGAAAAATTTATAAAGAAAATTCCCGTGGAAGTAATAAAGTTTTTCGCACCTACTATACCAGCACGTAATGACACTGTTTACGAGTAAGTGTTATAAAAAATAATAACAAGTGCGTATAACAGTGTAAGCAGTTAGGTAATGAACAGCTACATTCATCAAAGTAATTATAATGTATGTAATGAAAGTACCGAATAATGCTCTTACGAAAAGATAAACTCTATTGATGGACAAATTTTACTTTGCCGTCGAAAACTGTTATTCCCATACATTTACATATGTCGCGGTTAGTGTCCAAAAGTAAATAAGTTTAAACTCGCAAAATAAAACAAAAAGTTTTTGTGATGTAACTACAAATTACGGTTTTTGGATTTTTTCCTTTACTTGTGCTATATGGCATTGCTTTTTGCCTCAATTTATAATTCAAGGTCAACGGGACGTACCTTATAGGTTTTAATTCCCTTTCGAGCTTCCAAATATACGGCATAAACGGAGCAAAAACAGCCGCATCTACCTACCTATTTTTTGGTTGCGTTGACTTAGACGTTTGATTTTCTTCGCTGCTTTAAAGGATTGCAGACCTGAGTATTTGACTTGATACCTCCACGCGTGCCTTAAAAAGGGTCTTAAAATACGCACGGATGGACAACCAACTGATCCTTAATATTTTACTTTATAAAAGTTAATTCATAAATGCAACGGATGCGGCGCGGCTAAGGTGTAGAAGTGAAAACCTACTATTTACATACCTACAAGTTTGAACGGAACCCTCGGTACGCGAGACCAGCTCGCACTTGACTTTTTACAGGAGAAATACATATTTTTGAACATTATATTATTTTCGCCTTATTTACACACTTAAATATAGGCTAGAGATATCCGCATTTAACATTTTGTAGTAAGCGACCAATACATAAAACATCACAAAAACTATTATTTTCCTCACAAGACATGTCTTTGACATTGTCAAGAAATAATAATGTTTGTTTATTTACTTTTTTGACGTAGTATATTTGACATCGCAATCTGTCATAGAATTAAAATTCCATATCCAACCTCCCTGTACTACTCATAATCGCGAATACTAAAAATTGACTGAACTAATTTATTGATTATAACTTTGAATGCATGGACAAACGCGTACAGGTAGATGCTGTTTACACGAATTTTCGGAAAGCTTTTGACAGAGTTGATCACGAACTACTCTTGCAGAAGATGGCTTTTAATGGTATACGGGGCGACTTGTTACGATGGTTCTCTTCATACATTTCCAAGAGAAGCGAAAAAGTTGTGATTCGCGGCTTGCACTCTACAATAGTACAGTAACATCTGGTGTCCCACAGGGCTCAATACTTGGACCTCTTTTATTTAACATCTTTATAAACGATATTGACCAATGCTTTAAAAACTCTAAATTCCTTCCTTATGAGGACGACCTAAAGGTCTAAGGACCCATAAAAAACGTAAATGATTGCTACTTATTACAACAAGACTTGGACAGGCTCGGCAGCTATTGCTTGA
Organism: Apoda limacodes; assembly: GCA_946406115.1. NCBI lineage: Eukaryota > Metazoa > Arthropoda > Insecta > Lepidoptera > Limacodidae > Apoda > Apoda limacodes. The sequence continues at coordinate 8,169,378 of OX291552.1, read as the reverse complement.
AAAACAAACTAACTTTAGCCCTATCTAAATGTAACCAAATTAGTTTTACTAAAACTAATAATAAAATAGGATATACTTACACTCTATGCAATAATACCTTTAATCGAGTAGTATCACTTACCGATCTGGGTGTACTCCTAGACGAAAACCTGCATCTGGACCAACACGTTGATAAAATAATAAAAAAAAAAGCGTTTCAGATGTATGGTTCGTTCGTTATGAGATCAATCTCTGAAATTAAAAAACAATGCACTTACATCTATTTATATAACGCCTTAATTGGTCCACAGCTAGAATAAGCATGTGCTATTTGGGACCCATTTTATAACAAGTATGTCGAATCCATTGAAAAAGGGCAAAGAAAGTTTCTACGGTCTATGCATTACCGATGTCACCACACTAATTTCTCTTATAGACAGCTTCTCAGTAAGTATAAATTTCTCACTCCTAAGTTAAGAAGGTTACTTCTCCAAACAATGATCCTGTATTACGTATGTCACAGCTATCGCGATTGCACCGAACTGACTAATGAAATTTATTATTCAGTTCCAAGAACTGCAAGTAGCGTGTGCATTACGAACTCGCCGCCTATTTGCTCCTGGTTAGTGCCGTACGAATGCTGGCGAGCGTGTACCTATGCGTCGTCTTATGAACGTATACAACACACAATTTGAAGAAATCGATATAGTCACAACGTCAAAATACCAATTAAAAAAAAGTATACGAAAGGCATTGCAGTAAATTCTGAGTAAGACTTACTATATCTAATGTCACTTTTTCTTTCCTTTTTTTTGAAGTGAAAACTTCTTTAGCGGCGTTGTGCACTTTTTTTGGTATGGGTAAAAAATGATAAACTCGCGTCAGGTCACGTGTTCTAATCGTGGAAATTCGTAAGACGGAAACCGTAATGCCACGCCTATTATAATTTTTATTTTTAGTATTCGCGATTATGAGTAGTACAGGGAGGTTGGATATGGAATTTTAATTCTATGACAGATTGCGATGTCAAATATACTACGTCAAAAAAGTAAATAAACAAACATTATTATTTCTTGACAATGTCAAAGACATGTCTTGTGACATATTTGAGTGTTAAGCGCGAATCGTGTGTAAAGGTTTTCACTTCTGCCGGCACTCCCGGAGTGCAACTCGTTTTTTATTAAATAAAACATACCTATACCTAAAGCCAAATTTGAGAGTTTGGTGTGCGTCGCTTACATACCGCCCCCTAAGTGCTGAGAAGCAGCACTAGTCAATTCAATTCAATTCAATTCAAATTCAATTTATTCAGATTAGGCTACAATAATTGAGCACTTATGAATGTCACTACGCCATCGGTTCGTAAGTCTACAGGGCGGGAGACCTTGTACTGAGAAGAACCGGCAAGAAACTCAGCAAGGGCATTTCTTTTCTCCCTTTCTCTTACAGCGTCCAATTAAAATATTGGAAAATGCCCTCCCTATCATAAAAGGTCACTTTCCATTACAAACATAAAAAACATGAAATATAAAACACAAGCACAACATAAAAAGTATCTAATATAAACAAAAGACAGTTTATGTATTCATCACTAAGAAATAATCAATGTCTTACAGTATTAATAAACAAAACAAAAAAGTAAGACTAAATACTAAGAATACAAAGAAGTTTGCAAGAGCAGACCAGCCTCCACAGGCGGCACCTATTCACGAGTATGACATATGAATCAGCCATCGCTTCGCTCAACCATGTTTTAGGGAACGTAACGACCCAACACACACGCCACCACCGCAGAGACACTTTGAGAGAGCATGACACACTCAAGCAACTCCAATAAAACTTCGATTGTACTAGTTACAATGTGTGTAGTAAAGGAACATAATATAAGAGGAGAAATTGGAAGGTTCGTAATGCTTTACTACCGAGAAGCAACGGCAATAAACTCACTAGTTAATCTTTTATACATCATATAAAAATACAATATAGCCTTACACTAGGTAATAACACAATATACAATGTTTTAATTTAAAAAAAAAAAATTATTTCAAATGCCCCAATACAAATCAATTAAGTTCTAATTTTTCCAAGCATTTTGATCATTTAAGTATTCATCAACTTTGTAATAGCTTTTTTTCATTAAACTATCTTTGACGTATATTATAAATTTATTTGAGGGTAAATTAACCACATGTTCTGGAATTTTATTGTAGAAAAATATACTTAGTATTGCGAAAGTGCTATGTACCTTCTGAAGACGACATTTTGGAACTACCAATTTATCCTTATTCCTTGTATTAACACTGTGGAGGTCACTATTTTTAGCAAATAAGTCAGCAACTGGAGTGAGTAGAGCGACGCGTGTCACCGGTCGTCGCAGCAAGCCGGCGCGCGTGCGCACTTCCACTACTCTCACACGCCCATCCCCACCCGCATGGGTCGCTCTGACTAACCCGTGTCGCCAGGAGCCACGTTCTACGTTCGGTTCCACTAACAGACCAAAATCACCTACACGTAGTGACCTATTCTCTTTGGTACACTTCTGTCTGAGTAACAATGTCGGGATGTATTCTTTTATAAAACGAGACCAAAACATGTCAGTCAATCTTTGGACTACCCGCCATTGTCGCCTCAGACAGAGGTCAACCTCTGAGTACTTACCAATGGGAGGACTATTGGATGAAGTTCCGATTAGATGGAACATATCGCCACTCAGATATTTGAGTAATTTCGTCTATTTCTCCCAATCTATGAGCGACATAAGGTTTATAATCTCTTGGATCGCTACGTATCCAATGGAGGACAGTACTGGAATCATATGTGTGTGATTGTCATAAACTGACATAATTATGCTTAACATTTTTGTCTTAGTAGGGGGTTCCAGGCCGCTTAAAATATTTAGTGGTATACGGCTAAGGCTAATATTGAAACCAAACATATCGTCCTCGGGATACCACATCAACCCGAGAGTGCGCTCACTAGTATTTGTCAGTCCGTCTTTAAACTGCACAGCCGACACGCGAGCGTACAACTGGGCACCGCTTCTAGTACCTGTTTACTGTTACTCAGCCAGCTGCCGACGGCGCGAGCGTACAACTGGGCACCGCTTCTAGTACCTGTTTACTGTTACTCAGCCAGCTGCCGACGGCGCGAGCGTACAATTGGGCACTGCTTCTAGTACCTGTTTACTGTTACTCAGCCAGCTGCCGACGGACGAGCGTACAACTGGGCACCGCTTCTAGTACCTGTTTACTGTTACTCAGCCAGCTGCGTATCTCTAAGCCTCCGTTTTTGTAAATTTTACTAATGTCATAAATAATTTTATAGCCATATGTTCATCACAAGTAGAGTGTAAACAATCATCAACATAAAAATCTTTCATGTTTTCAGAACGGATTTTAATTCTGAGAAACATGTCCCGTATGTCACCGATAATAACTATTTTATTTTCGCGAAACCGAAACATAATACCTAATAATGAATTGTATAAATCAGGCCCCGTGAGTAAATAATCGTTAAGGCACACGCCGTCTGACCGAGCGGCTGCGTCATACACTAACCTTAATTTATTCGGTTTATTAGGATTTCGTACCCCAAAATGTGGAAGGTACCAAATGTGTTTAGTAAAAAGTACATTTTCTGTTAACGCAAGAGCATAGCCACTGTCAAATAATTTTTGGATTTCCATTTTGTACTTATCTGCATATTTTTTATCTTTTTGAAATTTTCGCATAAGCGACTGTAAGCGAGTCATAGCGGAATGGTAAGAGTCGGGCATCGTAAACTCATCTTTTCTTAACGGCAAACCTACATCCCATCGGTCATCCACTAGTCTTGAAGTATCATCCAATATCTCTACGGCTCTTATATGTGACTTATTATCTCGACTTAAGGTCGAAATTCCAATAGACTCTAAAGCAAATGAATTTTTAATTAGATCATTTAACTCATTATAATTTTCATGTTGGGAATGAGTCACATGAAAAATGTTTTGACTTACGTGAAAATAAGTGCGACCACAATAACCATGAATGCACCATCCGAGACGACAGCGAGTCGCATATGGCGTACTTTTGCTCCCGTGGATGACCTCTAAGGGTGCAAGCAGAAAATAGTTATTTTCACCTATAAGTATACGAGGTGCGATTCTTGAATTACATACATTATTTTTTATGTGCCGTAAATTATCAATATCAATGTTATTAATAGAAGTTAAATCTTGTATAGGTAAATTTAAGTTAGTCACTTTACGGAACCTAATATCATAATAATCATTACAGTTTTGTCCAGATATTTGCGCTGTGACCTTCGGCGCATCTGACTGATATACCTCGAGGCCAAACGCATCAATAAATTTGATGGGGCTCGAGCTTTTACATTCTAGACCTAACGTATCCGCTAGATCAGAGGGTATAATGGACACTGAAGCTGCATCGTCAAGAAGTGCATAAGTAGACACTCCACCTTTCGGACCATTAAGTGTCACAGCTACAATTTTTAGTAAAACATTACCGCTAGAAGTTGGCGTAAGGTCACGCTTCGAAGAGACGTGAGCGACCGTAGTAGGCGACTGAGACATCTGCGGTTCCGTCAAAGGCTCTTCACTCGTAAATGATCTTGGTTTTTGTCTAATGTAGCAGTGGATGATGGTCGAGTCCACAACCATTTACACTGCATACCTCTGCAGGGCACTGACTTCTGTCGTGACGGCTGCTAAGACAGCAATAACATAGTCGTCGTGATTTTACAAACCTCTATTTATCTTTACGCATAGCTCGCTTAAATACGCGACAATCGGGTAATAAATGTTTTGACTTATTACAAAACTTACATATCTGCTCGTCTCCTTCACTGGATGTCGTGAATATAGGCCTTTATTTTCTTCTCTTTGGTTTCGCGTAAACTCGCTTATTTTTTTTTGTTCTTGTAACTCCGGCAAGCCAACGACAGACAACATTTTTGCTTCGTGCTTTAAAAAGTTAGCCAATAATTCTATTTTCGGTTTACCTTGTAAATATTCGCATATGCAAAGTCGGTCCATTTCCCAATCAGTATACTCGGTAACTTACTACGTTAATAATCTTGTTTATCTAAAGCACGAATCGTCGCGACGTAATTATTTACTTTGACTGAAAAATTATTTATTTCATGATGGTAAAAAGTAGATAATAGTAGCAATTTTTTTAACTGCATAGTAATTTTTTGAATAATTAAATCAGATGGACCAAACCGTAACTCCAGAGCTTCCATAACTACTTCCGGTGGCGTGTTACCGATCAGAAGGTCGGTCACTGCTTCCTTAGCGTCGCCACGTAGAGCTTTTCGAAGTCTCCATAGGTTTTCAGCATTACTGAACTTGCATATACGTGTCGACTCGTCGTAAGCACCCTTAAAATGCAGCCACTCGATGCAATCACCATCAAAGCTAGGCAGATCCCTTGGCGTAGCGAGGCGGCTGAGAAGTCGTTCCTCATGCTGCGGTGATGACTGATTCATTAATTCCTTCAATGTATTTGCAAGTTGGTTTATGCCTTGATCAAAGGAGTGGTGAGCTGGAACAGCACGATCAGCAACCGATGTCAGCCTCTCAGGTTCATTAAGTACAGAGTCAGCCTCTGCGTGACCATGGTCTAACCATTCCTCAACGTTTGATTGAACTTTCTCTTGGCTGAAACTTCCACGGCTGCTCTGGCTGAAAGTCCCAGTCCTCGCATCATCTGCTTCTACTCTAGCCAAGTTGGATCTTGGCTTTTGCTTCTGCGGCTTCCAGTTCCAGTTGTTTGCGTCGGGCAACCGACGAAGCAGTCGACCTTTTACTTTTATTTGACATACATTATTGCACAATTACACGATGTTTTTCCATGTCCCCAGTAGTCACGGCACTTTTTTCACTTTTTGGCTGCACGTGGTGATCGGGTTTTGTTCGTGGTAACTGGAGTAACGCACATTCCAACGTGGTTTTAGCGGATGTTTCACGTAGCTGACGGCGCGTTAACATTTTTGCAGGCGGAGTCTTATATATTACGCCCATTGGACAATAAAACTTCAAAAATGCTTGTAATAACTACGGAATGTTGGATGCGTGTGTCGTTTTTTGCAACTGACGAATTAAATTTTTGAAGTGAAAACTTCTTTAGCGGCGTTGTGCACTTTTTTTGTGATGGGTAAAAAATGTTAAACTCGAGTCAGGATCACGTGACCTGATCGAAAATTCGTAAGACGGAGGGAGAGTAGGAGAGGGAGTATCCCCCTCTCTTTCTACCGTGCGGCCAAGTTCTGAAGTGTTAAATATTTAATGTAATATTAATTGTCATGCTTGTGTACGATAGCGCAATAAATGAATATTGTATTTTACCACATAAATGATAGTACTTTTATGCTGATAATTAAAGCAATTCGTGCAAAATTATTCCCTAACCATTCCAAAATATCAAAACTTATATTCAAGTTTTCACTTCTGCCGGCACACCCGGAGTGCAACCCGTTTTTTTTTTGTATATCTACCGCTGTTTTCCCAACTTTTCACATAACTTTAATAAAATAGAAGATAATATGTACATATTTGACTTAGGTTGCTATTTTAATTGAACAGGGATTATTACAAACTTATTATTAAATAAAAAATACCTATACCTAAATCCAAATTTGAGAGTTTGGTGTGCGTCGCTTACACCCTTCTTTCATAAAAGAAATTTAAAATCAATCAAATGACTCATCAGGTTTTAGGTCACATTTAAAATTGTAGAAAATCATCGCAACGAAAATGCAGAATCTGCATTGCAGATCCATTTTTAACCGACTTCAAAAAACAGAGGAGGTTGTCAATTCGTGTGTATATATATATACATATATATATTTTTTATGGATGTTCAGCCTTAGCTTTTTTGTTTATGAACCGATTTACGTGATTTTTTTTATTTGACAAGATATACTTGCGAATTGGTCCCATAGAAATTTTATCCAAATCAATTCAGTACTTTAGTTTTTAGACAATTCCAAATAACTTTCCCTTGAAAAAAGCATTTCGTCACTCAAAAGTAAAAAATAAAAAAATTTTAATAAAAAAAACAACCGGCTTCAAAAAGATGCACTAAAAAGGTAAAAATAATTACTTATTTCTAAAAAATACGATCTGAATTACAGTTTGAAGTTGGTTTCATGCAAGTAAAGCGTGTTATTAACTGATAGGGAAATAGAAACCAACTTCAAACTGTAATTCACATCAGATTTTTTAGAAATAAGTAATTTTTTTTAATAATATGGAAGGAAATTCAAAATTCGAAATTCCAACAATGGTATTTTTACTTTTAAATAAATTTTTTTTTAAATAATTACAAGTGGCCAGTTATACATCAAAACTTTTTTCCGCAAAATTTTTTTGCGTGGCCTCGTATAGATGTGACAAATATGTAACATGCAGTCCGAAAATACCCGCCAATATCAGACCGTTACGCGACTTGGACACGCAACAGAGGTATGGGTTACTCAGGGGTTTTGTTATCTTTGCGTTATGTGTAGGTACAGTGTACACTCCTTAGCAATTATTAAAAGATGGGTTGGGACTTGGGGCTCTTAAAATTCTCAGTATCAAATCCACCTAAGTATCTTTGACGTAGACTTAACATGAAGGATGTATTTTTTTAAAAAACTTTTTAACTACTAATTTCCAAAAATCTGATCTGAATTACAGTTTGAAATTGGTGTCATACAAGTGAAGTGTGTTATAATCTGTTACATATGTACATAGACACATGCGCATATACAGGGGGGGATTTGGGTGCCCCCCCCCGAAATCTTTGAAATTTCAAATATTACGATGCACTTTTTCGGCGCATTCGAACCTTGCCGCCGCGGGAGTCCTGGACAGACTAGGATCTGTGTATTAAACTACTACTTTGCTTATGCCGAAGCACTTGCGTAGGGTCGGTCGGCCCCTTCTGTTCGTTTCCGTCCGATACCTACAAGTGCCGCACGCAAGCGTCTTGTTGTCGGCAAGGTTTCCAGATGAACTTAGTACCAAACAAGGGATAAAAGAATTTTCTTCGGCGTAATTACCTACATATACTTACCTTAACGGATCCTCAACTACACTGAATCAAAACACTAGGTTTAAACAATATATGGATTTGTATTATTTTAACGCCATTTTTTTACCTTAGAATCAAAAAATTAATGATACCTTTGCATTTTAGGGTAATTTGCAGAGTTTAATGCAGAAAAACCTCTAGGAACTGAAAGTTTTTTACATAGCAAGAATTAAATAAGATTGATTTTAATTTTAGAATGGGTAAAAAAACAGAACCACTAATATTTCGATATTTGCGTCATACCGAACACCGAACAAGGGAGTGCAATATCGAAAGCCTGGCAACTGAGGTTGTCGGGCGAACCAGTCAGTCATTTATTTGGTTATTTAAGAAACACAATTCTTACGGTGTTCATGTGGCTGCACTGATTATTCATAGGAATATGAATGCGGATCCTGTAGCAGTTGTTCGCAGATTTACGGCCTCACACAACAGAAGGTTATTATTCTAGTATATTGAATTTTTGTTAAAAAAAAACATTTTTTAAATCTGTAATATAGGCTTTCATTGCAAGAACTACAAGGTTTTCAAACAACATACAATACAACAAAATAATCAGTATGTTAGCAGGAAGGTAAAATTCTTTTGAATTTTTAAAATTTTACAAATGAATGATAACCATTACAACTCATGCGTAAGTAATTTTTTTTTCTCCAAAAGTTTTAGTTTTAAATTCACTATCATAGTATAAGACCAACTGGAAAGTATAACATTTTAAATAAAAAAAGAATTTCTCGAAACGGTCAAGGCGTCTTCAAGAAATCGGGTAACATACATAAAAAAAAATAAAGATTCCGACGAATTGAGAACCTCCTTTTATTGAAGTCGGTTAATAACCATATGAACTATTTCTACGTAATCCTACCAAAGTACATATATGTAATACGCCGCCCAGTTTTTTAGATAATTGATTACCTAGCTAAAAGATACAACGAAACCATGATATCAATGAATTACTTATTCTTGCGTATGTCTATCAACAATATCCTAGCTACCACAAAGTAAGTGCTACATCTATACTAATATTATAAAGCTAAAGTTTTTGTTTGAACGTGCTTATCTCTAGAATCTCTAAGTCGGATTCGAAAAATTTTACATTTGATAGCCCAACTCTTGAGGAAGGTTTATAGGCTATTTAACATTACGCTAAGATCCTTGGGAGCTAAGCAAAAAAAAAATTAGAAAAAACCCTAAGTGAAAACGAAGTTATAGCGCGGGCGAGCGATGCGACAGGCTCTCACAGGAGATGGCAGTAACGAAAAAGGCACAACAACATCTGCCAGGTCAGCTAATGTCAAAACCGCGCAATTGCATGACCGCAACAACCGGTAGTTAAACTTGCCTAGAGGGTTCCTTCAAGTTCATAAACTTAAAAGTTTTACTGTATTCTGAAAGTACAGACCTGTATTACTGTAGGTTCAATTGTTTTTGAGATAAAGGGTGAGGAACGATCAATGTTCATCTATTTACTAAATATTTAAGACTCTAATAACAAATATTTCAAAAAGATTCAAAAAATATTTAAGACTCTAATAACAAGCCTTTTTATTTGATTCTGCACACAGTACAGTTTTTTTTTTAATTTGTCCCCAAAAGTCATTTAACACATGGCCGCGCCTTAGCTCAGAGACTCTCAGTTCTAGAAAGCTGTACTTTGGCATGGTATACACATTATTTACGCCAACAAAGTGGTAAAATAAAATCTTGAAAAAAATTATAACTTAATAATTTTTTTGGAGAACAGGCAATACCTATCTGTAAGAGTGCCGAAGAATTTAACTTTATTGTATAATAATTAAAAATACAGAAGTTGTTGTTTCCTAATTTCAGAGACGGACATCATATTATTTGTGTCTTTTTCATTACGAACCTACTCATTTTATCAGAACTTAAGCACTCAAAACATACTAGCTTTTTTCCGCTGCTTTACCCACACTGTATTCGGTTATCACGGTATCATTGCTAGGGTAATATAAAAGAATGTAATGTGGCATGGTGCTAGCGCGCCCAAACGGATGAACCGATTTTGATAATATTTTAACTTTTTTCAAAAATCATCCCCTAGGGGGTAAAACTGAGGATAAAAAGTTGTTTGAGTTTTCCTATATTTTTGTAGGTAAAATCAAAAACAGTTAAAAGCGTTCCTTTTTCAAAAGTCTATGCGGTCGAAAATCTTTGACTCAATACACTGTCAGAACAATGTTGCAGCGCAAGGGTAACCACCTATCCCCTTGGAATAAAGTGGTGAAAAGAGACGGTTCTGTGAATTAAAACGGCAGAGATATACATACACGTACACACATACAAACATTCATACATACATTTTACATTTTGCAACAATGGAATTATAAAAACAATTGAATTGGAATTTTCTTCTGTCTGCTATGGGGCTTAATTTTAAGTGAATTTTTGAGGTTATTTTATTTTCTATTCTTAACATATATTTTTTCAACAGTATAGAAAACATGCGCAAAAACATACCTTATTTCTGACTCTGTCTCTTAACATAGTTAACATATATATTGTAAATAAACGTACCTACCTCTTGCAAAAAGATGCGATATGTGTTAACATATCTATGAGCACACGCAATCCCAGTTAAAATTGAAAAGTTCTCCTTCAAGAACACTTTATGTAAAGGGTTCTGTATGTAGTGAATAGGCTGTTTAGTATTCAAAATCAAATCCGTGTCATTAGGGTGGCGGGGAATACAAAATGGCTTGTGATACACCATCCCTTCTGGACAACATTTACTAATACACTTATCACTGTTACACATACTTTTATTCCTTGTAAACAATGTCAAATGATCATTTTTATCTAGTTTGTTTATTGATGCATTTTGACAATACACTATATGAACACAGAAAACAAAAATTATACACAAAACAAAAAAATCACGGAACATTGTTTTCGAACTTTGCGTTTTTATTCCACAGGTAAAGTTTTATTCACAAAGAACGTATTTAATATAAAAACACGTCTGCCTCTCAATACGATGAGTCAAGCTTTAATAAATGTAGGTATGCGGTTAATATACCTAATATTTATATCTTAACTGTTTGGCAAAGAAAACAAAAATATCTCAAATGCGTTTGTCGCATAGGATAGTTCAGACTAGAGTGGGTGTATATTTATATGGGGCGCCTATACTATGCTCGTGGGCGTCGCGTTTTTCATTTCGTTTAATTTGGGTTTAACTAAATTAATTGGTTTTCTTTCAGTTAAATACATTTAAAGGTGACTAGTTAAGTCAGATTAAATGGGTGTGAAATCGTAGGCTCGTAAATTTTTCACTTTACTTTTTACTAATTGATAATGCTGTAAGCAAACATGCATTGGCCAACTACTTTTTTGCATAATCCAAATATGGTCTCGTCATGATTTTTTATAACGAAGGTAAAATCTATGACCATACATGATAGGTAGAGAAGGTTGAAAATTCAAACATATGATTTTACTTATATAAATGCGAAAGTTTGTGAGTCGGTATGTTTGTTATTCCTTCACGCCACAAAAGCTGAGCCGATTTGGCTGAAATTCGGAATAGTGATAGCGTATACCCTGTATAAAGAGGTTGGCTACATGTTATCCTTCAAAATTCTAAAGTTCCCACAGGAATAACTATAACCGGGACCCAATAACTAACTTCCTTACAATCAAGGAGATGTCTTAGGATTACCACGCCGATAACCAAATGTAGCGTGAGCATAACCGCGGGAAAAAATAGTATAACTACAAAACTTGCTAAAATCACTAGTTTTGTCTTAGCTACTAATAAAACTCGGTATAGCACTATAACTGGTTCCTTTTCTTTTAAATAAATGACAAAAAATACGTAAGTACCGAAATAGTTTTTTCCATAAGTCGAATCGTGGTCACTGTAGTGAGATGTCAAGATTTCTATAGCTGTATCTTATAGAGTTATGTCTTTTGAACTTAATGGATTAGGAAATTGAACGCATTGAAACTGCAAACAAAATTCGCCTACAACTAGCAGACAACGCTGGCTTTACTCGCGTAGAATTAATGATTTGATTTGGCTGCAATTGTATATTTGATAAGGTTTTTCTCCAGCACATTGAACCGCACCGATTGCTCTTATCGAAAGTGATGCATAGTTTTACAAACAGCCCAACATACAAAAAATAAACATATTTCTCTTATACACGACTCAACATTTTTAAGTACAATAAAATATAGTCCCAACTTGCATTGTAATGTATGTGAATACATAAATAAATGTATTGATGAATGTAATATCTACTGGAGGCCACCAGCATTGTATTACTTACATTACGTCATTTGATTCATAACTTCATACAAACAAGTAGGTGTGCACGTTGTAATGATGTACAGTGATGTCATGTCACATTGGGACCACCAAATTACCCATAACCACGGTATTCCCAAAGAACCGCCCAAGTACAGATTGTTATAATGTTTTATTAGAATAAAACATAGGTAGTTATGTTGGCTTGGTCCTACAAAAACACGCGTGAAGATATCAAGTTGAAATTAATATCAAATACTAAGGTAACTTAAAGTTGTATTAAAATCAAGCTTCTAAGTCAATTCAATAAAAAAATATGCCCGAAATATAGTTATTGAAGTAAAAACTTCTTTAGCGGCGCTGTGCACTTTTTTTGTGATGGGTAAAAACTGTTAAACTCGCGTCAGGTCTAGTGTCCTGATCGAAAATTCGTAAGATGTCACTCGCGTTAGGACACGTGACCTTTATTTACATTAGGTTAGTTTTTATTTTTAGTATATGGCGATTTTGAGTAGTACAGGGAGGTTGGATATGGGATTTTAATTCTATGACAGATTGAGCTGTCAAATATACAACGTCAAAAAAGTAAATAAACAAAATTTATTATTTTTAATAAATAAATATGGATAAGAAGTGATGGGAAGTAAATAGCGAGTATGTTTTCACTTCTGCCGGCACTCCCGGAGTGCAACCCGTTTTTTTTTTGTTGCAATTTGTGACACAAATAAATCGAAACCTATGGGGTACTTCCTATTGACCTAGGATCATGATGGTTGGCAAGAAGCAAGATGTTACATCATCCAATATAGGAAAAAATCCAAAAACTGATATAAGTGAGACTTGATCTTATGATGGAAGAACTATCTACATATAATAAGTTTGTACAGAACCTTGTTGCGCGAGCCAGACTCGCACTTGGCCGGTTTTATTAAATGTTTGATTTTGATGGGATGTATCATATCTATCTATACTAATATTTAAGCTAAACTTTGCTTGACTTTTGTTTTTTGTTTGAAAGTGCTAATCTCCGGAATTAAAAAAAAGTTGCACTCCGGGAGTGCCGGCAGAAGTGAAAACCTTTACACACGATTCGCGCTTAACACTCAAATATGTCACAAGACATATCTTTGACATTGTCAAGAAATAATAATGTTTATTTATTTACTTGTTTGACGTAGTATATTTGACATCGCAATCTGTCATAGAATTAAAATTCCATATCCAACCTCCCTGTACTACTCATAATCGCGAATACTAAAAATAAAAATTATAATAGGCGTGGCATTACGGTTTCCGTATTTTACAAAGCTAAACATGCACTTTGTTCAATTTCCATATTTTAAACACTTTATATACACGAATTTTACGAATACACAGCAGTATGGCCACTATACAGACGGTCGAGCCATCAGCTGTCACCATCCATGGATGCGCGTAGCACGCTGTAACAAAAACACACACGACCATTCGCGCAAGCGCCCTGCGCTGCCTAAACGAAACAGCATGCGCAGGCATACATTTTCACCGCGCCGTAGAAAGAGAGGGGGATACTCCCACTCCTACGCCGCGCCAGCTGTCTACTCTCCATCCGTCTTACGAATTTTCACGATCAGGACACGTGACCTGACGCGAGTTTATCATTTTTTACCCATACCAAAAAAAGTGCACAACGCCGCTAAAGAAGTTTTCACTTCAAAAAAAAAAAATTTCCATTTGATGGCCCAATTCTTGGTTAAGGTTTTATTTACTTAACACCATCGCTATGATTCTTAGCCGGTTGGCTACCTATTCAAAATTCTAGGTATAGATACCTAATAACAACTCACATTTGTTTATTTACAATATCTTGACAATAAAACAGGAACAACAAAATATAAAAATAAATGATATTTTAATGTTATTCAGAAACATATGACTGTGTTTTCTGAATCTAATACCTTTAAACAAACAATTCTTTTATATATGTATAAATATATATATGTATATAGAGATATACTATCTGAATCTCGGAAACGGCTCCAACGGTGCGGGGGGTTAAATGCGATAAATCGATGTAGCTAGGTTTCGTTTTTAGAAAACGTCGTTATTAACGAGAAGTTATACAAAGTAGTAGATGAGAGATAGAGATAGATAGACTAAGCTTGAGAGAGATGGCATTTGGCTGCGTTCGTTATGCAGTTTATGTTTTACTTTAAACAGCCATTTCGTTTCATATTTCTTTTCATTCATTAATTGAATACTTTCAACATAACCGCTTAAGGGAATGATATAAAATCTATAAAAAGTAGTGAAATCACATAAAAACCAGGTCTAGGAGGTAGATATATTACCGGCATCAGACTGATGGTTATCGTTTAAGACTAGGGTACTTGTTATGACCAATCAAACAAGCCCAAACTCGATGGGGTAGCGTCGTTTCGTTCCTAGAGGTCCTATGGCCACCTTCCGGCTCCATCATCAGCTCAGCTCTTTGCCATTATTATATTGCATTGTCATCCGATTTACATGTGTATGTAACATAATTTCAACTCAACCAAACACCGGGAAGTGAGTCAAATTTAACTTACAAGGTTTGATTACAGACACAGGACAGGTGAAGCTAAAAATAAAAGCTTGTAAAGATAGGCCAGATTTTAGTAAAAAATGCACGTTTTCAAAACTTGGCTCTTTATGAGCTTTCACTACTTTCATCATCATCTCAAGACAAATTATCTGAAGCAAGCCGTGGCACGTCTTTTACAGCATGTTTTTGTTGGGATTTTATTTCTTTTAAGCCGACTAAATAAAAGGAGGCGGTTCTCAATTCGGTTGTATGTTTTTTTTTATGTTTGTTATCTCAAAACTCTGTCATTTATAAGCTGATTTGGAAATTACTACGAATAGGGAAGCATTACTTACAAATGGGTCACATTTTCATTTAGTAAGGATTGGTCTAAGTAAACCAGAGTTAGGTTAAACAAATAAAAAAGTTGCACTCCGGGAGTGCCGGCAGAAGTGAAAACCTTTACACACGATTCGCGCTTAACACTCAAATATGTCACAAGACATGTCTTTGAAATAATATTGTTTGTTTATTTACTTTTTTGACGTAGTATATTTGACATCGCAATCTGTCATAGAATTAAAATTCCATATCCAACCTCCCTGTACTACTCATAATCGCGAATACTAAAAATAAAAATTATAATAGGCGTGGCATTACGGTTTCCGTATTTTACAAAGACTTAGGGTATTTCCGAAGAAAGGTTAATGAAAATTTAAGTAGGTAGTGTTTTTTTGTTGTGTTTTTTAGTGTTAGGGCAAGGTTGTTATGAAATAAAAAACGGTCAAGTGCAAGTCGGACTCGCGCACTAAGGGTAAACCGATTTTAATGAAATTTTGGTACGTTGTTTTGCACATGCCGGGGAAGGTTTCTGAATTAGTACAACCCTTTTACGATAGGTTGGTGCGGCAGATGTTTAAAAAAAAACCACGTTCGCCGGTTTAGCTAGGTATCTAATAGAAATCCACGCGGGTGTAGCCGTGGGTAATAGCTACCTACCTACCCTTTGTTGTAACATATGGCGCATCAACTTTTCAGGCAGAACAAAGTCTGCCGGGTCAGCTAGTACAAAATAAATATACATTAAATGAGTATGTGTCATCAAATTTGCAATGATCGAAGAATCCGATCTGAATTACAGTTTGAAGTTGATGTCATGAAAGTGAAGTGTAGTAAAAACTGTTAGGACCAAATGAAAAATGAAATTCGTTTAACAGAGCAACTGAAAATTAAAAACTTTTTGACAAAAAGAAACAACCGGCTTCAAAAAGACTTACTTATTTCCAAAAATCTGATCTGAATCACAGTTTGAAGCTGATGTCATGAAAGTGAAGTGTGGTAAAAACTGTTAGGTGCCAACTTCAAACTGTAATTCAAATCAGATTTTTGGAAATAAGTAATTATTTTTAAATTTTTAGTACATCTTTTTGAAGCCGGTTGTTTTTTTTGTAATTTTTTTTTTAATTTAGCAATCGACTGCAAGGGGAATAAAACATGTAGCTAAATGTTCTGTGAATAAGTCTGCATTAGGGGCTTGTTTTTTACTTTTTAGTGAATCTGAAGTCAGTTTATGTTTTTGTTATAAAAATAGTGACCTTGATTTTTTTAGTTTTGAGGGACATAGTATTTGATATTGATTTCAACTTGGTACCTTCACGCATTCCTGAGAAAAAAGTCTTAATAGACTGACATAAAGACAGACAGACAGACGGAAAACAAAGTGGGTCACTTTTAAGGGTTTCTTTTTGCCTTTTGACGTACGGAACCCTAAAAAAATATTACAACTCATTAAAACAAATTCTTATTAATTAAAAATTTAATACTGCTAAAATTTAACAATACAAAACACAAATAATAGAGTTTTTCGTACACATAATGATTTAAAACAAAAACTTATGACACATCTAATGTTGAAGTACATGTTATGTAAGAAACGAACTATACTATTTATAAATGCACATTTTTTAAGTACAATAAAAATATCCTTAAATAAATAGTTTATACAATATAAAATGTAAAAGCTAATATTATGTCATGGTATGTTAGATTTGTAGAGAGACGTATTATATATTTTACCACAGACAAAATTGTATTTGTTGACATTCAAAAATTTTAAAGTTACAATCAATTGATGCAAAGCCAATGCAATTTTTTTAACTAGAAAGCCTATTTACAAAGCGCTTTTTAACATAATGCCCTGGTGGAACTTGTATGATCCTTAAAACTAAACAAAAACTTTAAATTTGATACATAAGACTAAGGAACATAGAAATACCTACAAAAGAAAGAATAACTAATTGTAAATCTATATTTGCAATAATAAAATCAAAATAAATACATTGGGTACCGTTTAAGAACAATAAATCTAAAATGACACATTTGCACAATTCTTATCATTCTTGCATTCAAAAACCATATGTACTAATTAGAGATCTAAATAACATGAAATAACTATACCATCTACGTTTTAAACTTCCACTGCATCAGGAAAAATGTGATCCAAATACGCTTGGTTCCCATAGCTTTGTAAAGGTTTTGGTCTAACCTTTCTTGTGCTTGATTGACTCAAATTCCCTGCACTACGCCTGTTAAATTTCAAAGCAATCTCCTTGACTTTTCCAGGTCTTGGTTTATAATCTTGTACTATTTCGGGTTCTCTTTCTTCTTTAAATTCTTTTTCTTTCGCTTTTTCTCTTAATGACTTTCTATTTTGATCCTTGTATTCAAATCTCCAGCTTCGTATTGAAGCTCTCTTTGCTTCATGATTGAAATGGTAATTTTCCTCTTTTTTTAAGGTTTCTTTTCTGCCAGAGGTATTCCTATCATACATTCGGGAATAGTTTTTAGAATTACGATTCTGATCTCTACCAATTTTTATGTAAGCATCTGAATTATTATTATTATTATTGTTATCATTATTTTTCGACATTCCAATGTAAGGATCTTTGTAATACTCTACATCATTATTTGATTTACTAACGTGACTATCAACGTGTTCATTAGTTTTACTCATTTCTCCATTACTTATATTAGATATTCCATCTATCCATCCATATTTAAATGTGCTAAATCTATTTTCAGCTGTACCGTTATTGATCTGGTTACTGGTAACTATACTCTGTGGATCAAAAGCGTGCGTTCGTTGATGTGTTAAAGGCTTAGATAAAGATAAATATTTAGGCGGTTCTCCGAGCTTATTTATTGTTATATCATATTGGATATGCGGATCTAATACCGCATATACATTTTCTTTGGCTTCTCTTTCCAGCGACGACAGCGCTGCCTAAAACAAAATTGACATATTAAAACTAATCACTAACTAATTAATTAACAAAAAGGAGGATATAGCGTGGTGTTCATTAAAAGCTATTCACATGTAAATCCATCCCTTAAAGCCGATTAGTACGCTTAAATTAATTAGAGTTGAGAAGTCACACGTGAGCAGCGGTGGTGCGACACCACTAGGTAAGTGAAATTCTATTTAGCTTAATAAAGTGAATAGCCTGTAAATTTTGTGCCGAATGAGACAGAATTTTTGTCAAGAGACCCATAAAAAGAACTGATAACAAGCAATTAAGACAAATTGGACAGTTATTTATTGGACCAACATTATCTTAATTGTCATGTTGTTATTGACAAATTGGGTTCATGTTTCTAAAGAGTAGCACATCAATATATTTTATTTTTTATTGTGTAATTAGTAGTAGTAGTAATTATACAAGGTTCATCGCAAAAAATATATAATTCCGAAAAAGTATTACTGATCTTTACTGAAAACTATTTTTTATAACTTTAAGTACATATTTATCCAGTAAATGAAACCATGTGATTATTATTAACTAAAAATAATCAAGGTTAATAAAATTAAATCCTTGCAACTGTTAATAGTGTCTTTATGCAAAATTCATAACAGGCTAATATTAAAATATATCGTCTAGGCGCTAAGGATACAAATAAGGGTTCAAAAGTTTACACAGGTTTTAAATAGTATGGGTAAAATTGTATTTAAATTATTATACACACTGTAGAGTGTTTTCAAAAGATTGCCACCTGCTTTGCCACGAAAAGTATACATGGTGTAACGGAAGTCGTGTTAGGTCCATAAAGATGGTGTTCGGTACCAAAAAATATGTGCTTATGTACGGAAACAAAAAGATCAATGGTTATCAGTTTCACAGGAAAGATATGAAAATGAAATTTTCTTAACATTCCTAATGTATATTAATTATATTCAACAAACTTTATGATCTCTCTAGTATTCCTGTCTCCACATGTTGGTCCCAACGTTGACCCGTATGCTTTATAACCAGACGTTGGCACACAGGACGCAAAATCCCAACAACGCTTGCGCGAGCGCTAAGGCCAACGGTTAGCGTCAATCCTCACTTTGGGCAAATAGTGTTGAGCCAACTATGAGGCCAACGTGTGGAGTGTTATAAGTTAGTATGGTGCATCACACCTGTGGGCACACATCACACGGTGGTAGGAGGTTGCAGCACGACGGCGGCGCGGCGAACCTGCAGCGCGCCCGGAGAGTACCGAGAGGTCATTGCTCCCGACGCTACTCCGCTATTGGCCACGCCCCCACTGTTAGGTGCTGTCCGCGATACTGCTTCACGCGGGGAGTATACCGCATCCGCTGGCAGCACTGTCTTCTCACTAAATAAAAAAAGCATCAGAATGTTAATGGAATCAAATCTAAAGGTAAAAGTTTTTTTTCGGTATCTGACATTTCGAATACTTTTGCTTCAGTTGATCTCATAGACTTTTAATCCTTATAACAAACAGAAGCGAATATATACTTAACTTTTAAAATTTCCAACTGAAATATTTCAAACATTTAAGGTTAGCTTAAACTACCTACCTACGGGTGGTTACTGCTATAATGGTTTAAGGTAGCCGCTCTCGCTGACCCGTCACACATATTGTATTCTGTGTGGGCACTATTATTTATTCAAAAATAAAAACGAAAAAATATTTATTTACATATACATAGAAAATAAAACTTATTTCTGATAAATTCCTTTTTTAAATGCTGTGTCATATATAGTTTTATACATGAAATGACCCATTCCCTTGGAAACTCTTGATAAGAAGTTTTATTCTATGTGTTAATACAGGACACTATCTACGTGTGTTCTAAATTTCATCTAAACCAGTTCAGTCGTTCGTACGTCATCACGTACGTCACAAAATATCCAAACATTCCCAAAAAATTTAACTTATACATAAATAGGAATAAGTACCTGGGGACGGTTTTTTTAACTACGCCATCTATTGTCAAGTAGCTTAAGCGTTGCCTAATAACGCCATCTATTGTTAAATAGCTTTAGTTTTACTACTCGCCAATAGATGTCAGGAAGAGTCATATATTTCAGTTTATCATTGCCTGAAAACATGGATAAAACAACATTTTCTAAAAATGAAACCTAGCTAGATCGATTTATCGTCCCCGAAAACCCCTGCATACTTAATTTCATGAAAATCGTTGGAGCCGTTTCTGAGATTTAGATTATATATATATATATACATGTATACAAGAATTGCTCGTTTAAAGGTATTAATATAAGTGATATGATAATTTAGAAACATACGATTAAAGTAAGTTTTAAAAGTATGATAAAACAACAAAATTATCGCTTTTACAATATTTATAAATCACTCATTAGAGCAAAACCTACTCGACTGGTTTTAAATAAGTTTACGTTGAATTTGTATGACGTTCTGTTTTTTTCTGTTCTGTTTCACTGAATTCTGAGAAATGATATTTAAAAAACTTGTCTTAAAATAAACACATAAAATAACTTTATGTGAAAAACAAATATTGCAACAAGAAAAAAAATATGTATGTTTGTATAAAATAAATGAATGTATATATCTTTTGAGTTTGAGGACAACCTATTTTCACCAACCACTTCAGCCCTACGTAACACATTATATACAATTTATCTAGACTGAGGCGGATTTATATATATATATAGGTCATACGTCGTAAATTATCAGCTCACTAATAAGTGGTAAAATAAAAGACCTTGAACAGAATAATATACCCCCTTTTAAATTTCTTTACGAAATGTCAGAAGTAAGTAAAGATTAGGCAAGGGGGAGGACACTACACAATTTTGTAATATACGTTAAGGTTTAGGTATTAAAATATCACTCACCTATCTAAGTCATCAGTCTTATACTCCACACTCTCTGTAAACAAAATAATTAACAGTTTTAACTAGGTATCGATTAAGTCAAAATGTCAGAGCTTTATTGTGCAGAAATTAAATATGTTTAGGTAAATATGAAAAAAATATAAACAATTTAGTATATAGGTGTTCTTTGTTTACTGCAGTGTTCTTTGTTATTATTATTTGACATAATAACATAATTAAAAACCGGCCAAGTGCGTGTCGGGCAATGCAAAACGTAGGGTTCTGTAGTTGCCCGTCACAATCAACGTCATCACGTCTCAAAGTACGTTTTAATCCAAGTACAAGTTGTTGACTGTTGCTCGTTAACTTGTAGAGCCTACTTAGCTCTGATAGTTTTTCTTTAAATTTCGTTACGTATATGTCATTTCAATTAAATTTATTTATATCAGTTTTAGGGTCCGTATTATTTATTTTTAATAAATCTTAAAAACTATATTAGTAAATATATAATTAATATTTAATAATGAATTTTATACAATTCAATAATTGGTTTATAATAATTAATTTCATCCAATTCAATAATTAATTTACAATAATTATTTGATCCAATTCAATAATTAATATTATCCAATTCAGTAGTTTATTTAATTTAATTTAACATACATGCAGCCGAGTCAAGTTCATTAATATTTAGCAGTTCACTTGGCTAGCTTCAACGCGAAGAGCTTCTTTTTCTGATATATTTTAGCTTTATTTTAGTTTATAATTATTATTTAGAAAATTAATCAAGTATTTGCAATCTTTCTGACATTTTTAAATATTTAGTTTTTTATAAAAAATTTGTAGATTTGAAAAATTACCCAACACCTCATCGCTATCAAGAAACTTGTACACAAGCAATGTAAACATCCGGTAATGCACTGAATTTCACATATTGTGTTTTGCATTATATCGAATGGTTATTTCTTTATTGTATACGTTTGTAGGTATACAAAGTTAATATTGTGCTTTGTTACGTAGGTATTTCATTTCTATCCCTTTTTAAAATACTAACGGTCCCGGTATTCGTTGTATCGCTAAGTTCCTCTCTGACCACGCAAACGCTGTTGCTACAGGCGCATGTTATTTTAAAACTGCGATATCTCGATATAAAATATATTCATAAAAATCGAATGATGAAAAAGTCAATTTTGTTTTAAATTAAATACTTGTGATGAATAACGTATTTATTTATATAAGGATTTATATCATGTTTATAAAAACACCTTCGCAAATAATGCATTATTTTAGAACAAATTTGGTTAGCATAAAAAAGGTTGTAGTGAGCCAACTTTAAAAGATAGACATATACCGTCCCGGAGTTTTTTTTAGAAATTTTAAAGGAGCATAATTTTGTCATACATGGTTTTTGCGAAACTTTAACCGATTGCTGCGTGCGCAGCGAAAGCACTCAAAAGAAAACAAAACCCGTTTTTGAAACATTATTCATTGGTGCACAGCTCCTATTGGTCTTAGCGTAATGATATATAGCCTATAGCATTCCTCGATAAATGGGCTATCTAACACTTAAAGAATTTTTCAAATCTGACCCATAGTTCCTGACTTTAGCGCATTCAAACAAACAAACTTTTCAGCTTTATAATATTAAGAATAGATAATGGTTCCTGACATTAGAATTGACTTTCGCAATTAAATCAAAACCTATAGGGTGGTTTCCATTGACCTGGAATCGTAACATTTGGCAAGGGGCAAGTTTTACTCGGGCAACTCCCAGTAATTACGTAATTTGCAAACCCAAACAAAAAAAAGTTTGCCGCTCAGCGGACACCCATGTAAGTACTGACCAAGCCCGACGATGCTTAATTTTGAATATCGTTTCTGTTTCTCTTATCATGTTATACGCTAGATGGCGCTGTACCAGTAATTAAAATAGTAATAATGGCTTGTGCCAACACTTGGCCGGTTTTTATTATTTGTTGTTATACTTTAGAGTTTCTGCGGAACCATCGGTGCGTGATTTAGACTCGTACTTAATACAAAACTTAGGACTAATGTTTAAAATTTACGGAAAAAAAGATAATCCAATATTTGTAGTAGGTCTGAAAAAAAAGGGAAATAAAAATCGGCCAAGTGCGAGTCGGACTCGCGCACGAAGGGTACCGTACCAATAAAAAAAACACGTTTGTTGTATGGGATTAATATTACCTCTTAAGTATTTATTTTATTCTTTTTTTAGTATTTGTTGTTATAGCGGCAACAGAAATACATCTAACTAACTAACTAACTATCACGGTTCATGAGATACAGTCTGGGACAGACGGACGGACGGATAGACGGACAGCGGAGTCTTAGTAATAGGGTACGGAACCCTAAAAAAACTCGTGCATTTGACAAAATCAATATTTTAAACCCCTTAGAATATCATAAAGAAAACTGAGAACTCAGAAAATTAATAAAAATATAATGAATTTGATCCGTTAGCAAACGGGGTAATGTTTAATGTAGTTTTACTGATTGAAACGTACCTCTCCTTCTGCGACATCTGATGATAAGGCAGAGCACGATAATTAGCAGCGCCGCAATGACGAGCGCCGCCGCTATCAGAGGGGCGACGTGGGATGTTTCTGATACAGATAAAATAAATACATGTTTATTTACAACATTAACTAACCTTTGTCTGCAAAGACCTACTCCTAAATAGTAATATACTTTACTAGCGGAACCCGCGAACGTTTTTAGGGTTCCGTACCAAAATGGAACCCTTATATGATCACTTTGTTGTCCGTCTGTCCGTCTGTCTGACAAGACATTTTTTCTCAGGAACGCGTGAAGGTACCAAGTTGAAAATTAATATCTAATACAAAAATCTACGTTTACTTAAAGTTTTATAAAAATCAAGCTTCTTAGTCAATGCAATAAAAAATATGCCTGAAATACGATTATTTTTATAGCATATTGTTACAAAAATAAATCAAAACCTATAGGGTACTTCACATTGACGTAGAATCGTGAAATTCGGCAAGAAGCAACGCCATATGAAGCACAAATAAGAAAAAAAATTAAAAAACTGTCTTGAAAACAGCACATTTTTTTTTTGCGATAATAAACGTATTCGCAGTTAGTAAACTAACCGCGACCTCCGTAGATGTATTGAGACAAAAGTTGTCCAACGGCAAAGTTAAGTTTGTCGTTCAGTTACCTTTTACAGAATCCTCGGTGCGTAAGAAACTATAACTGAATACCTACGGCTACAATTATAGAATGGTATAAAAAACTTCTGTTTGGTCATGTGTTCTGAGGAATTGTTCGAAATGATGCCCACGGCTACTTTCTACCATCGCACCGCTCGCCATCGGCAGGGAGTTCATTCTTACACTTTAGAACGGAAATGTTCGCGTACAAGGCGGTAAACTTCCTCCCGCGAACGCTTGGGTTGTGGAATGAGCTCCCTTCCAAGGTTTTCTGTAAGGACTACAGTATGGAGTTCTTCAAGAAAGAAGTTATTGGATTTTTAAAGGGTCGGTAACGCGCGAGTGATACCCCTGGTGTTACAAGCGATCATAGGCCACGGCGATCGCTTACCATCAGGCGGACCGTGTCGTGTGCTTGTTTGCCACCTTAGTGGTATTAAAAAAAACGAGTTGCACTCCGGGAGTGCCGGCAGAAGTGAAAACCTTTACACACGATTCGCGCTTAACACTCAAACATGTCACATGACATGTCTTTGACATTGTCAAGAAATAATAATGTTTGTTTATTTACTTTTTTGACGTAGTATATTTGACATCGCAATCTGTCATAGAATAAAAATTCCATATTCAACCTCCCTGTACTACTCATAATCGCGAATACTAAAAATTATAATAGGCGTGGCATTACGGTTTCCGTCTTACGAATTTCCACGATTAGGACACGTGACCTGACGCGAGTTTATCATTTTTTACCCATACCAAAAAAAGTGCACAACGCCGCTAAAGAAGTTTTCACTTCAAAAAAAAACTTCCTCACTATAACCAAGACGTTGCCGTAGGAATTCCATGCCAATAATCGAATTTAGCGTGGGGAAGCTAGTGTAGAATACTCACCGTGGACTGTAAGCGAAACGGCATGAGAAGAGAAACCTCTCTCGTTCTCCACGTGAAGCACGTACACTCTGCCGTCAGAGGATCCGGTGTTTGACACCATCAGCGTGTAACGGTAACAACCATTGATACCAGCTGGTTCCAAAGCACGATGGCGACCTGAGGAGACGTAATGTTAAGTTAAATGTTGAACAATAGACAAATACCACTAATCTTACTATATCCCGATTTTGTTGAAGTCACAAAAGAAAAAAACATAATCATAATGATTTTTTATTTATATTGTTCATTGATAATGAAATCTTATGAAAAAACTGGAGGAATATAATTCGAGAACTTGATTTTTTAACAGATTGTTGTTAGCGAACTCGTGGTGGCCTAATGATTTTTTCTCAATTCTCAAGTACATTGTTGATTCCCACCACTGGCTTTTCCGTGTAGGTACACATCTCAAAAAAAGAACTATTGCCCGAAGTGCCCTAGTCTTAGCCAAGAGTAAGACAGTGCTCCAGGAGTGGAGACGTATAAAGGTAACATACGGCTGCCAGTGTTAAGACCTTAGTAAGACACTATACATTCAAAGCACTGACCTATCTGAGAAGGCACATCCAGTCTCAAACTTCCCCAGAGCCAGGCGGCGCGACGTGGAGGTGGATCAGCACAGACTGTAGCGTGCAGCCGCGCTTCAGCACCGCTCCAAGCGTGCGCTGATCCAGTCTCCGTGCCTATCGGTGGACCCAGCACGTTCAGCGTTATACCTTCTGATTGGTGCCTCCTGTAACAATAATAATAATCAAATTTACGATGCTGAATCTAATTATAAATGTGAAATGATAACTCAGCCAACAATAATATAGCCTGATAACAATTTTTTTGCTTTCTTTCAATAAGAAATATCTTTGCTGATGCGTTTGTCACTATCGACAAAATAAATTGAACGCCCAAGGGTCAAATAAATATATCCCCTTTTTCAGTTCTTAAGAAGTAAGTCAGAGTTGGGCAAATACATACCTCTCTTCTTGTCCAATCCTGTTGATGGCCTCACACGTGTACCGGCCGTGCTGTGCGTATGATACATTTTGTAGTTGCAACTGAGGTGTGGAAGATACTGGATATCCTGTTTCCGCGGCTGAATTCACCAAAGCTCCTGGTGTTGGACTATTAAAGAAATTGAGAATAGTTAAAGCAACAATTGATTTTACGAGAAAACCCTATAAGTTTGAAGTACTTGTACTATCTTGCTTATCGGTGGACAAATATGACTTTAACTCAAGTTTTTCGCAACTTTGCAAATATTTCGCTAACCCTAAAGAGCGCGAGCGGCCCTTACAATTATTCTTCCTAGATTGTCACTTTATCTATACATATAATAAAATGGTAGGAAAGTCAAAACTGTACATTGAATATTTTTTTAAAAGAATACTTGGGGTGTGATCTACAATCGATACCGAAGCCAAATAAAGTTTTTAGAATTTTTGTCTGTTTGTCTGTGTGTATGTTCGGGATAAACTAAAAAGTACTGCATGGATTTACTTCAAATTTAGCGCGAATATTATTAAGAAGTCAGGTTACAGGCTACATATTATCACTCTACCACCTACGGAAAACAAGCAGTGAACCTTTATTTCTTCAACGCATTCTGTAACAACGTGTTATCGAACGACGCATTTTTGACTTGCTTCTTAATTATTAATTATTCTACTCACACATAGCCATTTTTTTAAAAAGTCGTGTGAAGTCATAACTTAAAAATTATAACTTAGATGTGTTATAATTTTTCACCGTATAAAAATGTTTCTTATTTGCTAACTAGATGGCGTTGGCGTCGAATTAGATCGCGCTATGGTTTCGTTCACAAAAATTAATGTTATAGTATAGCGTTCACGCAGACGACGTCGCGGGCAGCAGCTAGTTTGAATTTAGTACTACAACCTACAAGTTAATTTTGTTTTTCTAAAGTTTTTCTAGAAAACAGTCTATTTATTCCTTAAAGAAAGAAAAAATCTTTAGTGTATATAAAATAAAATACTTACTTGTGATACCATTGGTAAGAAGGCGCAGGATTTCCATCAGCCTTGCAGTCTAGGGTAACCTGCGAGAAGAGATTAGCTTCTACCACAGAGTCAGGACCAACCCATGTCACTCGAGGCGGATCTGGATAATAAAGAAGAAAGCAATAGTAACAAAGATTCTACTAAGCAATTTTATCTTTTATTTGGCACACTGAGTTGGTTAATCCACGCTGCTGTCTGTCGGGGCAAGGTTTGTCTTTTATATCAAGGCCAAAAAGACTTAAAATTTGGTGGAAAACTATTGATAAAATGGCGATTTTTTCTAGAACTGATTGTGATGATAAATTAGGATCTGACTTTCTGATAGATAAAAAACAACGTTCGTATCGCATTCAAAATGTTTTTTTACCCTCAGAATTCTGCCTCAGGTGAGAAAAAGCGACAGTTTGTACTCGTTACAAAAAATACAATTACAAAATGGGGCTTAATGCAATATAATATATCCAACTTGTTGTAATGATACATTTCTAAATAAGTTATATCGTGTGACTTACATTTTACATCAATTTCAATTTTGACAGAATCCGATGTGCCCAAAGAATTTCTTGCTTGACATCCATAGATTCCTGGAAATTTGAAGTGTTTTTATTTATAAAAGCACTCAATTATGTCATAACATTACATTTTATTTACAAGTTTTCTACTAATTTAAACGTAAGTACCTGGAGGACCGAGCATGCTCTAAATTTCATGAAAATCGTCGGAGCCGTTTCCGAGATTCAGATTATATATATATACATATATACAAGAATTTCTCGTTTAAAGGTATTATATAGATAGATTTCTACACTCAGGCTAAACCAAAAAAAAATCTTACAAATTATGAAGAACATTTATTGCAAGATACTGGTTATAGTTTACAACGCTAGCTAAATGCTAAGTATATAGTCACAGAGACCACGACCAAAATCATGTATCAACGATATACGGCCAAAAGTTGGCAAAACTTATGAAATTATTTTATTAGGTCCTACTGAACCCGACTAGGTATATAAGCAGTAACCGTCAAAAATGTCAAAGTTTCGTGCGTGGGGTGCCATTTCTGGTAAACTTTTTTAAATTTTGGAGTTATAGGGGACATTAATTTCTCTTTTTAAAAAAACCTATTCTGAAAGGGTTGTGCTAATTCAGAAACCTTCCCCGGCGTGTGCACAACAATTTAACAAAATTCTATTAAAATCGGTTTACCCCTATTGCGCGAGGCCGACTCGCCAAGATATCACGCCGTCACAAACAAATTTGCCTCCCTTTTTCACCCCCTTAGGGATAGAATTTCGAAAAATCCTTTTTTAATCAGATGCCTACGTCATACAAAGAACACACCCTCCAAGTTTCAGGTCTCTACGATCAGCGGTTAAGGCTGTGCATTGATCCGTCAGTCATTCAGGACAAAGCATTTTATATGCATAGATAGATTTTAAATTTTAAAATCAAGTTCGGGCCAAATTATTGCAGTGTGTATTTTTATGGCTGATAACCAAATCAAAATACCGTTTCCAGACATTTTCAATGTCACCAATAACTCCAAAACTAAAAATTGGCAATTGTCATTTATGACCGCCAGGTCCAGTATGAGCTCATCTAAGAATATCATAAGGTTTGGCCGTAAGATGATGATAAATTATTTTGATCCTCACCTCTTGTACTTATAGGACACGTCATGCCATTAGATACAAATTTCGTTTTCATCTAGTTACTGTAAATTATGTATCTAATTCAGAAAATAATTAATAAAGTAACTTGAAATCGAGATTTTCCTTGAGATCTATAAACAGCCATACAACTTCTAATTTTCCAAATTCAAGATACAAACCTGTATGATTTCTGTAAATAGGTGCGAGAATGAGTTTTGGACCATTGGTGTGAAGTACTTGTCCATTCCTTGTCCACCACACATAGGGCCTTGGATTCCCGTCAGCGCGACACTCCAGGGTCAGCGCACTAGATCCTTCTTCCAAGTTCGCGAGTGAGCTTGGGTCACCACCAACGATGGACACCACTGGTACAACTGTAGAGGAAGAATCATATTTTTGGCGTGAAATTAAAAATATTAAGTACTATGTATACAATTTTTGGCAGTGCAGGCTTTTGACTGCTACCTCTTGCGTGGACCTCAAATAAAAAGGACAATTATTTATTTTCTTAATTTCTTTTTCTAAATATAATAGATACTATCTTTTTAATACCAACTTAGTTCTTTACAACGTCAAAAATCTTACTAGACGAGTACTAGTTCTGAACCGACTTCAGAATAAGGAGGAGGTTTTTCAATTCAATCAATCAATCAAAAAAATTTATTGTTATATAATTTTTATTTAAAATCATAGGAAAATGTAGAAATTTTTTGGATTCAGGAATCTTAAAATATGTAGTAAATAACCTAGTCAGCCTTTCAAAAATATCCTTAAAATAGACACGAAAATGTTTTTAATCTTAGCCTGCTATGACATTGTAGAAGGTCGAGAAATAAATTTTAAGGATCAGTGGATTAGACACGTTCGTAAGTGGAAATAAAAGTATGCAAGTGGGTCTGGCACGTTCGTAAGTGGAAATAAAAATTGGAATAGTGGATCTGGCACGTTCGCTAGTAAAAATAAAAATTGGAATAGTGGATCTGACATGTAAAGTATGCAAAGTGGGTCTGGCACGGTCTTAAGTGGAAATAAAAAGTATGCAAAGTGAACCAAACACGTTCGATAGTACAAATATAAAGTAGGGAAAGTAGGTCTGGTATGTTCGTAAGTGGAAATAAAAAGTAGGCAAAGTGGGTCTGACACGTCCGTTATTGGAACTGAAAACCTAAGAAAGAGGCCTATGTCCAGCAGTTTAGCTGTTGATTGTGACACAGAGCGAATGATGGTGTGGAATAACTAACCTTCAAATATTAATAAATACCTAAAATTATATGATTTCGTATTTTGTTTCGAATTTGTAAATATCGTTTTGTATAATTTCATTTTAGTGCGGTGTTTCGCGGAAGTTCGCCTGTGACAAATTTATTGATCGCTACAAAAAATCGTTTGTAATTCTTGGACAAGTGACAAAAATCTAAGTATAATCAATGATTTGGCTATACAAATCTTCTTCTATGGGTTAACATTCATTTTTGTTTCTAGAGTATACGAAATGCTTATATTAATTCATTCATAAACTAAATTTTCTGAAACTGATTCACTAAACTAAATTATATTGTATTCGGGACCATTGACCTAAATTTTCAAGTCTTCGAAATGTTAATCTGAGCCAAACTTTCAAGAAACGATAAAGTTTCTTGAAAGTTTTAATCACGCTTTCTTTATCACCTTGGGATTTGAATTTGGAATTTGGGATATTAAAATCATTTACTCTTAAAATACCTTATATTTAACTGTTAACAGTTTTTTGTCATAAAAGTGAGTTTTCCTTCATAAATAAAAACCAGACAAGTGTCTGAGTCTGACTTGCTACCGGGAAGAGTTTCGTGTTAACTTTTGATTCTAGGTCAACGGAAAGTTGATACCGTAGGTTTTGATTTACTTGCGTATTCAAAATATTATATTAAGTCTCATTTCTTGATTGTATTGACTTAGAAGCTCGATTGTTTAACAGTAGACAGTTTTTAAAAACGGTAGACCCTAAAATTTGATGGTAATTTCAACTTGATAGCTATACACGCGTTTCTGAGAAAAATGGTCTTGACGGACAAACAGACAGACACATACATTTTTGTATGTGAAATAAGAGTAAGTTTACAATTTTCGGTTTTTTTCCCTTTACTCATGCTTGCTTTTTGACTTCTCTTGAAGGAAGTTATTATAACAGGTCCGAAAATCTATATCGCTAAATTTGCGTTTTCTTTACGTTTTGAGACCTGGAGAATTGTTTGCCATCATTTTTAGAGTGATGTCTGTGAGTGTATGTAGGTTAGCTTTTTTTGCTTCTCGGTATCTTAAGAATCAGAGTTACATTGGTCTATTGGAAATAATATTCGAAATTAAGTAACATCAGGCGTAGTTGGTCATTGTATGACCTAAGCCCGTCAGTTTTATAAGCCCTTCATGCCTTGGAGGGCACATTAAGCCTCGGTCCAGACTGTTGTTACACGAAAGCAGTCCTTAAGCAAAGCCTTATGGAAAAATCTGACCATTAGCTCTACAACGACTGCCTACTCGAGCCGGGCCAACGCGGTGAACTATGGCCTAAACTTCCTTTCTCTAGAACCACTGTACTTCTCTAATGTGAACAAGGAACGACTGAGCAAACTTACAAGTGACATCCAGCATGGTGTAAGAGTCTCTGTAGTAAGGTGAGGGGTATGATGGATGGTGAGCTCTACACGACAACTGTCGCCCGTGGGATGCCCTGGTGGCGCCCAGCTCGAGGACCGACCTGGCAGCCCACACTCTTGGACGTTCCACTTCCGACGCATTGGTTTGACTCCACGCTGTTAGACGCTCTTTCTCTGCAAAATATTATAGTAATAGATAAAACCAATGTTGGAAAAAACTGGAGTTAAGGAACAAATAAAATAGTTTTCGCCAATAAAAGGACCCATTCCGGAGGGAGCTCTAGACTGCATTTTTTTTCCGAGCATCCCGCTGTTTAGCATACTGTCAGATCTTCGATCAGATCGATACTGAACTTAAAGCACTTAAAAAACATTTTTCTCTAATATACTTTGCGAGTTATAAATACTTACATATAACTATAAAAAAACGTTTTTTTCCTAATCTTAAAAGCCTAATTCTTATAAATCTTGACAAAGTATTGAGATTTACCCCTCACTCTTTAATACTCACCTAAATACCACTCTATATAAGCAGGCGGATTCCCATATCTTGCCTCACAGACTACAGTAGCTCTGGAGCCGGCAGGCACCGTGATGTTTTGACCTGGCATCACCAGGGAACCGTTGAAAAGTATTCTGGGTGACTGAGGAGGCACTCGCACTGCTAGAGCTGCGGGAGGACTGGATAGTGCATCCTGAAAAATAAAGAGCAACGTCTATGTAGAACTCTTCTTAAGAAATTTTAGAACGATTTTTAATGTTCCTAATATGAATATGCTATCTAAAATTTAGAGATATATTATGAAAACAATAAAAAACGTTCTAAAAGTTGCTCATAACTAGTTACATATTTCGTTCAATAAATTTTTTGTAATTTCAGGAGGTACAAAAAATGTTTTTTACAAGATTTTATTTTACAACTTAGGCGGCGTACGAGTATACAAAATTGCCAAACTTTTTCTAAATGCCAAATTATTGCTTTCTGTTACTTAAAGTCTCTAATTTAAGCCGCGGACAGTGAGACAAGCAGAAGGATGGACGGACATGCCGAAACTATAATTGTTCCGGTGTTGACCACGAAACCTTAAAAACGGAACCCCTGTGGGATCACTTGTCCACCGGCCTGTCAAGCATTTTTCTCAGAAACGTGTGGAGGTATTAAGTTAGGTCTACAGTTCCTTGGAGCTATAATAATCAAGTTTAGTCTAGGGGTTCTTCAAGAAATAAGTTATTAGTTTTTTATAGGGTAACGCGCGAGTGATGCCCTTGGTGTTGCAAGCGTCTATAGGCTGCGGTGACCGCTTACCATCAGGCGGACCGTACGCTTATTTGCCACCTTATTGGTATAAAAAACGCTATCAAAAAAGCTATTTTTGTACTTTGATTCGTCAGCAAAACCACTAGTTTAGTATGTACCTGTACGTCGTAGTTGCTAGCTGTCACCTGGCACTGCCACTGCCCGTCATCCAGCTGCAGAGTGGCAGATCTGACCCACAGCGAGCAGTCTCCACCCACGGGACTGTCTTCATTGGCCCACTCGTACTTTCCTCTATAGATTCCAACTGGCTGGAAAAGAAAGTGTAAGACTGTTTAATTAGCTAGAAAAGCTCATGATGTCGTAGTAATGTCGTCTGTCATCTAGATCTAGTTTTGGTTGGTAGATGGTTAGCTAGATTCTGAGTTGGAACACAAAGATTCAATAGAAATATTTTTTATTAGGCTGCAGTGACCGCCTATTATCAGGTGGACCGTTAGCTTGTTTGCCACCTTATGGTGATATATAAAAAAAACTGATCAAGTGCGAGTCAGATTCGCACACCGAGGGTTTCCGTATAAGGTAACAAACAGATAATTTGCGGTTGGACAAGTGTTGTCCGAATACATCGACAAAGGTCACCGTTAGTTTACCAACTGCAAACAAGTTTATAATAGGAATAAAAAAAATTGGTGACGTAACGAAAAATTTACGGTTTTTAGATTTTTTTCTTTATGTGTGCTACATGGCATTTCTCCCCGAAGTACCATCCAAGTACTGACCAAGCCGGCCGATTTTTATTATTTGTTGTTATACTTTAGAGCTCACACTATTTTTCACTGCAAGTTTGAAGTTTATTTGTCTTTCTGTTTTTACTATGGATCAAAAACAACGAAAATGTGTTTTTTTGTATAGGGATCGCCCTTTATTTTTTTTTTTATTTTTTATATAATTCCCCATTATAACGCATATTCTGTGAAAAATTCAGGCTTCTACCTATGTTGGTCTAAGACAGAGCCTTTTAATGAGCGGACAGACGGACAGACAGACAGACAGCGTAGTCAAACTAATAGGGCTCCGTTGGCACCCTCTGGGTACGGAACACTGAAAACTACGTACAGTTAAATTTACGAGCTGATTTGTGCTGCACAGATTTTATCACACCCAAAGTCGTAACTACCAATTAAATGCAATTTTGTCATAAACGATTCTCTAACAAAAATCATGCACTATTTTATCTCACAGCATCAAACTCAAAACACCGCAATCACGATCAATGCAAAGTCGGTTTTATTTATAACAGGGCCAGTACAGATGCCTTCAAAGCGTGTACTAAATTCTATACCCCGGAATCAAAGGAATCGTGCACTAATGAAAGGGTATTCGTCAATGGATCATGTAATGTAAGTACAGGAAGTCGATTAGGGGAATCTGACAGCGGTGTTTGTTTTTTAGCATTTAGATGACGAATCTGGAGTAATGTTATACAATCGTGTGCAGTTTTATCAATATGATGAATAAAAATAATAATAAAAAAAAACGAGTGCAGCAACATTAAGAACAATACAGAAATTAAAACATACTAAATATTTAACTATAAGCAGACGAGACTTATCAATGCAAGATCCTTTATGTTTGTAAAAAATTTTTTGTTCATTTGGCAATCATGAACTTTTTACATACAGATGCAATTTTCTGCAAAGCCTGTACATACTTTCTTTTTATACCTTATATAGAATCTTTATTAAGGACCTGCTTTTAATTTAAGTATAACTGAAATAGATAATATTTTAGAATCCAAATCGAACATCACTATCTATAAACGAGAAGAGATTCAAACGACAAAAAAAAAAGGGTTGCACTCCGAGAGTGCCGGCAGAAGTGAAAACATACTAGCTATTTACTTCCCATCACTTTTTATACATATTTATTTATTATAAATAATAATGGTTCTTTATATACTTTTTGACGTACTTAGAATATTTGACATCTGAATCTGTCACAGAATTAAAATCCTATATCCAACCTCCATGTACTACTCATAATCGCCATTAATAAAAAAAAATAATGTTTGTTTATTTACTATTTTGACAAAATATATTTGACATCTCAATCTGTCATAGAATTAAA
The DNA here is from genome assembly GCA_946406115.1 of Apoda limacodes. Lineage (NCBI taxonomy): Eukaryota > Metazoa > Arthropoda > Insecta > Lepidoptera > Limacodidae > Apoda > Apoda limacodes. The sequence goes on along the minus strand of OX291552.1, from coordinate 8,134,551 downwards.
ATCCCAAATCCAACCTCCCTGTGCTACTCATAATCGCCATATACTAACATTTTTTACCCTTACCAAAAATAGTGCACAACGCCGCTAAAGAAGTTTTCCTTAAAAAAATTTGTAACCTTAAAATGCTTTGAAATATCTTTAGACCGGAAAAATTGAAGTTAAAGGTTTTTAACTTTGACATTAATTTTCTCGGCTCGGTGACGTTTTAGGACATTTACCAAAGTACATTTTAAGTTTGTCTTCTATCTTTTTTTTTTTAGTTTAGACGATGGCAACCTTTTTTGCGATATTTTCAAGATGGCGGCGACCGGTGATTATGGTACTTAGATCAGGTCGCTTTTGTTCCCCTAGAATGGCTTGAAATGGTTATTAGTAATTGTTCTTCTTGTTAAAAGTTAAAAATGCCGTGTTCGGAAAATCATCTCCGAGACAGTGATATAAGAGATAAATCGTTTTTTTTTGGAATCCGAATATTTATTTGGAGGCTTACGTCACATAATGAATTTAATCGGGAAATTCAAATTTGGGCTTAGCGTTAATAAGTCACTGAATCATAGAGATAAAGAAATAGGCATTATTTGATTCTTAGTTTTCTTTCTTCTCATCTCGTTTTCGAGCTATTTGAATAGTTACTTATTTAAATATGTTTTTAGTGTTCATCTGGGTCAAATCCTAAAGATTCACCTTCGTGGAGCCACAGAGCATGACGCGCTTGTTTTGGCAGCTTCGTCGAGCACAGACAGACGGGTCTGATTAAATGCCGGTCGAGAACAATACGACCATCTGCGCGCGCGCAATATCCGCTCGTCTGAAACGTGCCTTATGCGCGATCGCGTCCGGTATCATTATACTGGTAATTTATGACCCGTGATTTTTGACCCCTAAATTTATTGTTTTAGAATCTCGCTCTCCTTAAAATTGATTAGAGTGGCTATATAGTTCGGGACTTATGTTTTTGGTAAGTAGGTGGTACGTACAAATTAAGCTTTCGCCAGAACAGAATGTTCAAATTACGCAAACCATAATCTTTAGGGTAACATATCGAAATAGTATAATACTCATAAACAAAAATAATTATATTCTACAGGACAATCTTAATTTTAAGAAAGAATACAATAAAGTTCTAAAGCTTAACAGTTTTTGAAGTTTCTTAAAAGGTTTTAAAAATCCTTTAAAGTACGAAACCCTCAGTATGAGTCTGTCGCACATGAAATATTTTTTTTTTTGCTAACTTTACTGATCTCTGGATTTGCTTTTAAGCGTAATGAATCTAAAATGTAAGGTAAACATCTAAATGTTGTTGACAGTGTTAAGAGACACTGGAAAGCGGAAACTTAGTTAAATATAGATGGGGTCCGAAGTAGTATAGGACCCTGTTAGGTTTCGGTTAACTGCCCTTTACCCTCTTAGTGTTGGAGCACTGAAGCATCCTTCCGGGGATAAATTTTGATAAACATTGTCTTGACCAATCGTTACACCTTTGTGACTATAAGTTTAAAGCAGCAATAAGCCGCTACTATCACGATTAATCAATCAATCCTACTAATATTATAAACGTGAAAATTGTATAGTTTGTAGGTTGGTTTGTAACTGAATCAGGCCGCAACAGAGCATTTAATTACAGTGTAACAAACTTCTTTATTACAATCAAGTTATTGCATGCAATCAAGCAGATTTAGGGCGGACGGAGCTCTTAGTTAAAAAAAAGGGGGAAAAAATAAAATATTAAAAAGTGAAATTAAATAAAGTTTAAGAAACCGTCGACCCAAAAAATATTATTAATAAAAAAAATAATAATCGATTAAACGAGACAAAGTACCTTAGAATCCCTCACCAATTATTTATTCTCGTTAAGCTAGTCAGTAAGTAAGCTGTTGGTTCGGGGTCGGGAGTTAGGTGGCAAATTACAGGTAATGCTACAGTATCAGGTCAAGGTTACTGTGTTCTGGCAATGTCATTGAAGTAAAAGGATATCAAATTTCGAATCGATTGGACCTGTGCAAGTTGTTCATATCCCTTCATCTACTACAAAATAGCTGATGTTCTTTAGACAGCTGGATAGATTTGTTTGTTTTTTTGTTAGAACCAGTGGGATTTAAAAACAAACTTTTTGCATGTGTTAACCCAAATCTCGAGGTCGGTTAAAAGCTATTTAACATCACGCTACGACCCTTAGGATCCGTTCAAAAAGAACCCTAAGCGAAAACGAAGCAATGAAGCGGGCGAGCGATGAGACTCTGCCAGGTTAGCTATTTTTAAAATTAAAGAGGCAGTTTGCCTAAAACGCTTTAGCGTTGTCAAAAGCAGGTATGCAGACACGTTATCATTGCAATTAAGTTTTTAGTAAATTCCATTTGATTTTACATATAGGTAGTTTTTTAAGTGTCGAGTTTGCAGAAAATGGTACATACAGTATATAACATTTTGAATCTGTTTTGATGTTGGTAGTTGGTGGCAAGCAACCAGGGGATGCACCATGTGCAATCCGCCTTTGGTTACCTGCTTTTGGTGGGGTTTTGGATGTGTGGGGGTGTGACGCACGAGTTCGTACGTGTATGTGTGTATATACATGTTTGGATAGATATTGTGTACTTGATGGCTTGGTTCCTGCATGACTGATTGGTGTACATCAGGGAGTTTCTTGTCACTTCTTCTCCCCTTAGGGTAGTTTCCGAAGTGATGGTAGTATAAATGATGTGCATTTGTTGCCGGGCTGTTGTGTAGGAGCTCGGCCACTTTTAGGTGTGTTACGTCTGTTTGAATGTGTGTGTGCATATATGTATATGTGCGTGTTTGTGTGTGGCACCCGCTCGTGTTCGGAGCCCTGCCGCTATAGGAACGAGGATTGAATCAGATAGGACCCATTATTTAATTTACATATAGTTTTATTTTATATCTTTTATATATATTTGTATATTTATATATATGTATTAATATATATCTGTTTGTGTATATATGAATATGTGCATGTATGTGTATTTTATATTATCTTTAATATGTATGTACGTCTGCTGTTTAATATAATATGTTATATGAATATAGTACAATCGAAGTTTTATTGGAGTTGCTTGAGTGTGTCATTCTCTCTCAAAGTGTCTCTGCGGTGGTGGCATCTGCGTCGGGTCATTACGTTCCCTAAAACATGGTTGAGCGAATCGATGGCTGATTAATGTGTCATACTTGTGAAACTTCTTTGTATTCTTATTATATATTTATATGTATATGTACGTCTGCTCTGTAATATTATATGTAATATGATTTTTTTTTCGGGAGTTACTTTAAATCCCGGCACAGAGTAATTGAAGACTTTTAACGTATCACATAGTGCCCCCTATGCAATCTGAAAAACAATAGGCAATTAAAATAGAACCTAAATTTTTAATTGTTTTTTAAATCAAACTATTTACATTGTAAATCTTGTTAATTAAGTATTTCAATACAAAACATGTATTTATTAGTTGATACACTATAATATTATGTTTTATTTGTGCTTTTACAAAGATTTCCTATTGGACGCACGCAATAAAACAATATTGTAATTAGTTTGTAAAGCTAGTTGTAGTAAATTTACTTGACGATTCGAAAGAGTTCTTAGTAACCCATTTGAATAAAAAGATTTTGTTTGATTTGATTTGATTTGTTATGTAGATGTAGTAACAGTATAAGATCTGAAAATCTATACTCTATATTAATATATAAGAAGAGTTTGTTTGTTTGAACGCGCTAATCTCAGGAACTACTGGTCGGATTTAAAAAATTCTTACAGTGTTGGATAGCCCATTTATCGAGGAAGGTTATAGGCTATATATCATCACGCTAACACAAATAGGAGCGGAGCACTAATGAAAAAAGTTTCGAAATCGGGGTTTTTTTATCCTTTTTAGAGCTTCCGCTGCGTGCGCTACGTAAACGGTTAGAGTTTCGCAAAAATCATGTATGACAGAATTGTTCACATATAAAATTTCTAAAAACAAGTCCACGACAGCATATGTCTATATTTTAAGGTTGGCTCACTATAACCTTTTTTATACTAACCATATTTGTTCTAAAATAATGCATTATTTGTGAAGGTGTTTTGATATTAATCTTTATCCAAATAAATACGTTATTCATCACAAGCATTTAATTTAAAACAAAATTGCCCTGTTCATCATTCGATTTCAAAGAATATCTTAGGAGATATCGCAGTTTTAAAATAACGTGGCAGCAAAATAATTATCAAGTATTGCGCGCGCATTTATGATGAGCGAGGCCGGCGGGCAGTCATAATATTTTACCTTCTGTATTTTTTTTTCTAATTGAGGAGTTACCATAATAATCCTATGCCGTTAACCAAAAAGGGCAGGCGAAGACGCTGGCAAAAGCTAGTCTACTATAAAACGGTTGTACTACTGTAAAATTGTTGTACTACTTTAAAATCATGTGCCTTACAAATGTAGCATTTATCGCAATTCGGATGAATAGTTTAGGACTGTATACATGACAAACAAAAAAACATATATCCGTTCTTAATGAATACTAATATTATAAATGCGAAAGTAACTCTGTCTGTTACCTCTTCACGCTTAAACCGCTGTACTGATTAAGATGAAATTGGTTATGGAGAAAATTTGAGTCCCGAGAAAGGAAATAGGCTATTTGAAAACGTCAAGCGTAAGTTGGTTTTTTGGGTTCCGTACCCAAAGTGTAATTAGCGGAACCCTATTACTAAGACTCCGCTGTCCGTCCGTCTGTCACCAGGCTGTATCTCATGAACCGTAAAAGTCAGACAGTTGAAATTTTCACAGAAGATGTACTTCTGTTGCCGCTATAACAACAAATAATAAAAAAAGAATAAACTAAATATTTAAGGGTCCTCCTATACAACAAGTGTGATTTTTTTTTGCTTAATATTGGTAACGCCAACAGGTAGACGCTTAAAATATTCACAGAATATTTAGTTATATAGTCGCTTTAAAAATAAATAATTAAATAAAAATAAAACAAATATTTAAGGGGGCTCCCATACAACAAACGTGTTTTTTTGCCGTTTTTATAGATAACGGTACGGAAACCTTCGTGCGCTAGTCAAACTCGCACTTGGCCGATTTTTTTTCTATAATTGAGCAGTTTCCGTAGAAATCCTACACCGATAACCGCCAGCAACAGCTCGTTTTTCTATATTTATTTAGTCACAATTTAAGTTAAGAAAAGAAAAAAAAAGGTGATAATATAGGTATATTTACAAACATCAAACCATCACTCAATTCATCACATTATGGAACGTGGGATTTTTTTTTTTGTTAAACTGTTTCACATCGTTATTGTATAAACGTTTTGTAACTTCAGTCACATCTCAACAAGTCAGTGACAAATTACTTCATTAGCAGTTTGATTACGAAGACTCTGACTCCTCTTCATCATTGTAGTCATATATGGTTTTATTAACTGCCTTAAAACGTTTAATGGCTCAGAAGAGTCTACTGTCTTTTTACTGGTACCTTATTTTTATCATGTTTCGGTGTTTCACACTAATATTATAAAAGCGAAAGTAATTCTGTCTGTTGCCTCTTCACGCTTAAACCGCTGAACCGATTTCGAAAAAAATTGGCATGGAGATAGTTTGAGTCCCGGGGAAGGACAAAGGTTACTTGGAAACGACAAGTATGAGTCGGTTTTTAGGGTTCCGTAGTCAAATGGCAAAAAACGGAACCCTTATGGATTTGTCATGTCTGTCTGTCTGTCCGTCCGTATGTCACAGCCACTTTTTTCTGAAACTATAAGAACTATACTGTTGAAACTTGGTAAGTAGATGTATTCTGTGAACCGCATTAAGATTTTCACACAAAAATAGAAAAAAAAAAAAATTTTGGAGGTTACACTTAGAACTGAAACTCAAAATTTTTTTTTCATCAAACCCATAAGTGTGGGATATCTATGGATAGGTCTTCAAAAATGATATTGGTGTTTCTAATATAATTTTTTTTCTAAACTAAATACTTTGCGCGAGAGACACTTCCAAAGTGGTAAAATGTGTGAAATCCTACATCTATAACCGAATTTAGGGTGGGTGGTACCGCGAGCGAATGGTGCTTTATAATTCCTATAAATATTTCGGATTCGGAAGATATCTTATTTATAGAAAGGTCTCTATGAACACATAATAAAATATGTTATATCTTCCTATATTAGTTTATAAACTTCCGCTTGTGTCGCATAAGTTTTATCAAATATTTGTGTGGTGGTAAGAAAACCTTAGTGCGTGAGTACGATTCGCACTTGATAGGTTCATTTCTCAGGTTTTAGTTTTTTCATACAGACGACGTTTTAAAATAAATGTTCTTTAACAATATGGCAGGTAGCGGCCATTATAATCGTTTTCTTGACACTTCGTAACTCCTTTAATCCTATATCACTCAGGATGAAGACAAATCTCACGACATTTAAATAGTCAAATCCTTTATTCCTTCAAGCCGGTTAAACATGATATAATAAGGACTCCTAAGTCCCATAATACAAATAATACCTAACACCAAAACAAATGACATTTGGTTACGTTACTCAGTTGAGAGTTCGATTCTCGGCAGGGGAAACAATGTTGCAAATGAAAATTCGTATATTGTTAAAGTTGTCTCAAATTTGGTTTGTGCTCTGCAAACGGGAATAGGCAAAAACTTAAGTTTATTTTTGCCTATTCTACTTCACTGTCGTTTTTCAAATAGGTTTTAGGGTTCCGTATCTAAAGGGTGGGCCCTATTTCTAAGCCTACGCTGTCTGACTATATGTCCGATCTTTTATTGGCTGTATCTTTTCGATCGAAGTAGGTAGATGTCTGCTGTTTTCATAAAATATTGGTTACTAGCTTTTGCACGCGGTTCCACCAGCCCTAAATTCGGTTATCGGTGTAGGATTTCAACGGCAACTCCAAAGTTATAAAAAAATTACCGGCTCGCACTTGACGTTTTCAGTAGTACCCTATGATCTTACCGGGGACTTAAACTATCTTTATGCTAAATTTTCCCACGATTCCACCCTTCCCGAATTCGGTTATCGCAGTAGGAGTTCAACGGCAACTCCTCAATGATAGAAAATTCAAACTGACATTCAGATCAGATTTTTGGAAATAAGTAATTATATTTACCTTTTTAGTGCGTCTCTTTGAAGCCGGTTATTTTTTGTTAAAAAGTTTTTATGAATTAAAGGATCCAGTCAATTCCAAATATATATTTATATTTTTATAATTAACAAATATATTTCTTAATATACAAATATATATTGGATAGTAGGGTTTAAGTTTTTTAAGTTCCTATTGGTCGAAAATATAACTATATTTTATTTATATGCTCTACTTCGTCGTGATGTACGATATCGAAGCTTACAATCATCGAAGCGCATAAATCGCTTTAAAAGCTAATTATTTTAATGGCTATCGAAATATGAATTGCAGTGTTTAAATCTCTGGCATTGAGATTGCATCACGAATATTTATAATTATGTCGATGTGAGTGTAGTCATGCGTGCCTGTATATACCTATTATTAGCAATAAGTGTGTGAGTTACGGTTACCATGAATTAATTTTGAATTGAAATTTTACATATATTTTTCTTATATATTTAACATTAGTAGAAAATACGTCTATCAGAAATAATGTGTATGCAATTTAGTCCATTTAATAAAATAATAATAATTAAAAAAAAATGTTTGAACTTTCCACATAAATTAATAAATAAACAAATTTTATTATGTAGATATATCTACATTCTACATACTATAATTTTATTATCCTTCCTCTTGCGCTAGCAAAATATTTAACAAAAGAAATCTAACATTGCATCTTAATAAATCAAATCATAAATACGAGTGGGTATTTTCATTATTGCAAAGTGCCAAGTAAGTAAAACTAAACATTAGCTTTATCCTTACCATACCTATTCGGGCACCGCAAGCTCTCAGTAGCGCGATTTGGCTTATGTACCTACTTATAAGCTAAAGATTTGTATTGGATATCCAAGAAATAAACTAAATTTGAAAAACATTTTCAGTCTTTTAATTACTAGTAAAAATACGAACGTTTCAATTCCAAACTTTCCTCCACATTTTTTATGAGCTAAACTGTACTGTCGTATCTCATTGGAAAATGGATCTGCGTCGGAAACATTTTCGTTTGATAGTCTTCAAAAGGCATTTATCGATAAAGGCCTTTCTAAGGCAACCGTGTACTGCTCCCGCTGGTACGAATTCAGACACAGCCAACTAACATTGAGGGATGAAGTAAGAAGTGGTCTCCCTCTGACAGCTGATACGGAAGAAAACGTGCTCAACAAGGGAAGAAAACCAAGCTGGTTAAGCTTTTGGGGCCACATTCCTTACAGCCATGATTCGTCACCATGTGACTTCTTCTAAAAAAATCCGTAATTTTTAATAACCTACTCAAAGGGGTACTGTTATTTCTAGAAGATGCGCTAATAGAAAAAGTATTTCGAAAATTAGCTCAGAACCATGAAACTGTGTATAGATGTTGGTGGAGAGTTCTTTTCAAGGCTTTTACAAGGTATCACAAAACTTTCTGAGTGGTAAGAACCGGGTTTAACCGGGTGCATGCACTAGTCAAAGGAACATATTATGTCTTAAATGAAAAGCTGTAAGGCGCTAGTGTGCAGTGGCCAATGGACCAATATGCAACAATGTTAGCATGTTTGTTACACATACCCAAACTACGAAATACATTCAGTGAGGAATTTAGTCTTAATTAGTAGGTACGTTTAATTATCATGCATTGTAGTGATGTGCTCTTTTATCGGTCACGAACTACTTTCATCTTTTGCGCTAACAAACACTAATTAGATACCTGTCAGACAGAATACCGATGCTAAGTAAGATACAATATCTACTATTTAGACCGCGCTGATATTATTATACCTACCATAGTCTTAAAATTAAGTATTCTACTTAATGTTCTATAGTTTTTCAAAGCCGCATTTAACTTTTTGAAAGACTTGAAAAGATATTTAAATTACTAGCTTACAAGAATCTATTTATTTATTTTAATCCTTTATTGTGCAAAAAAAAACCATTACAAGAAATTATAATTCTAGAAAAATAGTACAAAGGGCGTATGTATCTCTGCATCTATCTATCTAATGAAATCAAAATCTCTAAATATTTTTTTAAAATACTAGGCAAGATTATGGCAAACTAATGTTTATGCTAAAAAGAAATCTATGCGAGAGGTTTTATAATAATAAGTATAAAACGGAGGAATGAAATGTACGAAACCAGCAGAAAGAGAAAGGGCACTGTCGCTTTATTTAGCCAAGAGCTTACCCTATTGGGTTTTAGGGTAATCTTTCAATTGCGATAAAGCTAAGTACCCACTCTTGGAAACGATATGCTAAGTTAAGCAACATGAGTCGTGGTCGCTACTTGGATGGGTGACTGCTTAGTGGTGCATTCGGCCCTGGCTGTTTGTCACATGACGGCAGTCGTTAAGCCAAAATAGGCTCACAAATTCTGACAGTTGAGTAGCTACTAGCTCGATCACGTCCGCCATCCCGCACTATGCCAGCATGCTGGAATATGACCAGCCTCCTTCTACAAGTACAAGCTTGTGCCCCTACAGTGGGCGTATAACGGTTAAGGTGGTATGTATTATTGGACTTACTAAGTCATCATCGAAATCGAGAGATAGTTGCCAAAAATGCACGCCACATTGGATTTTGAAAAAACTGATAAATTATTATGCATTCAACACCAACATAACTGAGTTTCACCGGAATCGATTTTTTGTCGATAAAACACGAACCATTAGTTAAATTTTTTAAAAAGCTTTTCAATTTGATATAGCAATTAAGGGGTCAATTTTTTCTCAAGATATCCGATGACAAAAAAAAAGTGCGAGTTTGGCTCGCGCACCGAGGGTTCCGTACTTTATTATATGTAGATAGTTCTTCCATCATGAGATCAAGTCTCACAGTTTTATGATGAGTTTTAAGATTTTTTCCTATATTTATGGTGTAAAATTTTGCTTCTTGCCAAATTTTATGATTCTAGGTCAACGATACCCCATAGGTTTTAATTTATTTATGACACAATATGCAACAAAATTGAACGTATTTTGGTCATATTTTTTAAGTGAAAACTTCTTTAGCGGCGTTATGCACTTTTTTGTGATGGGTAAAAAATATTAAACGCGCGTCAGATCACGTGTCCTGATCTAAAATTCGTAACACGGAACTCGCGTCAGGTTTATAAACAATGTCAAATATACTACGTCAAAAAAGTAAATAAACAAACATTATTATTTGTGATGGGTAAACAATGATAAACTCGCGTCAGGCTGATCGAAAATTCGTCAGACGGAAACCATAATGCCACGGCATCAAAATTCGCAAAACGGAAACCATAATGCCACACCTATTATAATTTTAAAGTGATTCACGTTTTCTAAAAATGAAACCTAGCTAGATGGATTTATTTATTAACTTAGAATCTTAATTTTTACAGCTTCAAGAGATCGTAGATTTAAGTATTTGATATTAATTTTGAACTTGATACCATCACGCCTTCCTGAGCAAAAGAGGTCTTAACAGACGGACAGGCAGATAGACAGACAGACAAGAAAGTGATGCTATAAGTGTTTCTTTTTCCGTTTGAAGTACGGAACCCTAGAAGGTATTTACATACACAGATAACACTTTAGTAATTATCGCAAATGATACCTCGGGTCTTAATACGTAAAGAAAACAAAACAACAATGTCGTTTTTCGTACCCATTTAAGTAACTTCTCAACTCAAAGGGTCGTCAAAAAGGTAATAGTAGTATATAGAGCGAACTTCCCAATAGTCCTCGTTTTTCTCATAGTATGGTAAGCCTAGTCTGCATTCTTCCAGCCAACACAGTACCAACAGTACCTAAGTACCTACACACTACACACAACAATGGTGGGATCGCCTCTGTACTGCCAATATTGTGAGCTTACAACAACACGAACCATTGAATGGTTAATCACACGTGTACATCGAGGTAGTAGGGCCAAGGACATGCGCTGAGAATATCTCAAAGGAATTTACATGACTGGCTTCCTGTACCTTACATTTAAAAAAATTTTTAAACGTATTTTTCCCTATCGATGATGTTTCTTGTTAATACGAGTGAAATGTCGAAAATAAGTCATCATTATTTTATTTACTAATTTTAAAGGAAAAATGAAGTTTTCTATTTAATTTTTTTGTGGTGTCAATATTTTTAGTAAGTATTCCTTAACCCCAAGTTCTTTTGTAAATTTGATAAGGATCTGTTAATGGAATCCTGATGAAGTGTAGGCAAAATGTTCCCCAGTTTGGATACCAAACATTTGTAAGCTCATAGACAGGACAAATAATATTAATAATAATATTCTAAATCAACGCAATAAAAACATACGGTAAAAATACGGCCATTTTTGACGCATATTTCGGGATTTACAAACAAATCAAAACCTATGGGTATAGGTTGTCAACTTGACACAAAGCAAGATTACAGATACAGGAAAAAATCCGAAAATTGATAATTTGTAGTTGTCAAGACCCTTTTCCTGAAGAACGCGGAGAAGTATCAGGTTGAAAGTAATACCCAATACTAAAATCTACGGTTACTTAAAGTTGGTAAAAAAATCAAGCATCTAAGAATTTCAAAAAAATTCATGATTCTAGGTCACAATATGCGACAAAAAATAACTGTATTTTGGGTCATTATTTTTGGCAAGAAGCAATGCCAACATAAAGAAATAAATCTGAAAACCTTAAATTTGTTGATAAATCACAAAAAATATTTTTTGGAAAATATAAACTTATTTGCAGTTGGTAAAGTAACCGCGACCTATGTCGATGTATTGAGACAATAGTTGTCCAATGGCAAAGTTAAGTTTGTCCCTCAATACAGTTTACATGTTACGAAAGATCCCGGCACTTGGCTGGGTTTTTAGGGTTCCGTAGCCAAACGGCAAAATAGGCAACGCTTATAATTTCGTCATGTCCGTCCGTAGGTCACAGCATTATCATTCTTTGGGGAGATTCTGATGAAATTTTACCGATATGAGTCTTTTGTTAACAGACATGCAGATACAGTATGGAAATTAAAAAAAAATTGCCTAGTGCGAGTCGGACTCGCGCACGAAGGGTTCCGTACCATTATCTACAAAAACGGCCAAAACTTTGTTGTATGGGAGCCCCCCTTTAATATTTGTTTTATTTTAATTTAATTTTTTATTCTTAAAGTGAATATATAACTAAATATTCTGTAAATATTTCAAGCGTCTACCTGTTGCCGTTATCAATATCACGTTTCTTGTATTTTTATTATTCTGTTTTTTTATATTTTTATTATTCTGTTTTTTTAGTATTTTTTGTTATAGCGGCAACAGTAATACATCTTCTGTGAAAATTTCAATTGTCTAACTATCACAGTTCATGAGATAGAGCCTGGTGATAGACGGACGGACGGACAGCGGAGTCTTAGTAATAGGGTCCCGTTTTTTACCCTTTGGGTACGGAACCCTAAAAAAATTTATGGAGAGCTCCATATATTGAACCGAGGGATGTAAAACTTATTTTCGAGCACCTCATTATGCGGGGTATCATTGGATAGGGCTTTGAAAATTCATTTAAGGTTCTAAGAAACCTTTTCTCTAAATATTAATTTTCGCCAATGATTTGCTTTCAAAATTGAAAAAGATCGTATATAGCAAATAACTTTTAAGGCACGTGTTCTAAAAATCGGAAAAAAATCACGAAATTAGGGCTTTATAAATTCCACCACCAAAAATTGTTTTGAACTAAATCGGTTCATAAGTTTTTTTTTGATATCCGCAATAATTCTCATTCTACGGAACCCTAACTTTATACGCACTTGACCGATTCATTTTTAGGGTTTTTTCTCGTCTACCCCATCGTGTGGGGTATCGTTGGATAGGAATCCTAAAAACATTGTTGGTATGCAAAGATCATTTTTTGATTTAGGGCTCCGTTTGCGAAACATTTAGCTTTAAAGTACTAATTTTTGTTAGAGTCAAGTGTGTCCCCCCCCCCCCTCTACCAACAAAAGTATAGTATTTAGAAATGTACAAAAAAATTACTGTGATAGTGCATTTAATCAATTTAAAAGGAAAACTATCACGGGTAAGTACACTTTAAAGGCTAACGAGTAATAGTCGACCAAGTTATAAAATGTACTTACGTAGTGGAATTTTCGTACAAATTCCATTTAAAGTTACTTAAATGAAGTGGTACATCTGTAAAACAGGTATAACCGCTTGTAATATTCACAGAATATTTAGTTATATGTTCACTTTAAAAATAAATTGAATTAAAAATAAAACAAACATTTAAGGGGGGCCATACCACAAACGTGATTGTTTTGCCGTTTTTATAGACAATGGTACGGAACCCTTCGTGCGCGAGTCCGACTAGCACTTGGCCGATTTTAATCATTTGTAATGATAATGCAAGGTAACTATTGATCTTCAAATCTATCTGGTTGATATATTTTAACATATAGTATAGAAACCTAAAAAGATAGAAAATGTAACGAACGATAAAAAACGAATTACAAGATTCAAAGCCCCTCAGACTTTCGATTCTCTTAGACAGAGCCTGCTTGAGCAGGTACGTACGCTACAAGTAACATTTAAATTTCAACGGTACATCCAAAGCGTAAAAATCACTTGTCTTATTGAAAAGGTCATCCATTGATATTTCATTGATGTATTGGTTCGATTACATCGCAAGGCTACGTCGGAGCTCAGTACAACTATGGCTGGGAACCAAAATGATGCAACATTACTTCATAAAAAAGCCTTGATAACACAGGCCCCACGTCTTCTTCATTCGTATGGCGGCACAGGAATCTGAAGCAATCTTTTCAATAGATGTTTTGGTTCTGTGTGGTTACTTACCATAATGCAAAGGTGAGAGCAAATTTTTAGACTTACCAATACCTGATGAGGTAGAATATACTAATATTATAAGTAGTTAAAATGTGTGTGTTTGTAGTTCATTCACTCTATCTCTGCAACAACAGTACCGATTGTGTGTTTTTTTTTTCACTAATAGAAAACTCCACTACACTCTAATCTCTGAGTAACTTAGTCCCATGTCACTAAGTCAAAATCTGATTATGGAATCACAGGAAAATCGAGAGCCTTTGGCCGTTTCTTTGGCTCGTTTAAGTTATTTGTATTATAGGCACACTTGAAGCGATTTGGGTATTTATTTAGTGTAAGAGAAAATAAGCCAATATGACACTCAAAAAAAAAAACGAGTTGCACTCCGGAAGTGCCGGCAGAAGTGAAAACCTTTACACACGATTCGCGCTTAACACTCAAATATGTCACAAGACATGTCTTTGACATTGTCAAGAAATAATAATGTTTGTTTATTTACTTTTTTGACGTAGTATATTTGACATCGCAATCTGTCATAGAATTAAAATTCCATATCCAACCACTGTACTACTCATAATCGCAAATACTAAAAATAAAAATTATAATAGGCGTGGCATTACGGTTTCCGTCTTACGAATTTCCACGATTAGGACACGTGACCTGACGCGAGTTTATCATTTTTTACCCATACCAAAAAAAGTGCACAACGCCGCTAAAGAAGTTTTCACTTCAAAAACTTCTTAGCAAAAACAACAACCGACTTCAAAAATATGCACTAAAAAGGCAAAAATAATCATTTCAAAAAATCTGATCAAAATTCCAGTTTGAAGTTGGTTTCGTGCAAGTGAAGAGTGTTATAAACTGTTAGAGAGATATACACCAATTTCAAAGTGTAATTTAGATCAGCTTTTTGGAAATAATTATTATTACCTAGTACACCTTTTTGAAGTCGGTTGTTGTTTGTTGTTAGAAAGTTTTTTTTCTAAGTGATATTTTGGCTTATCTCAATCAATTTATGACTAGCTGACTAGTTCCAGTTGCTGTCATCCCCCTTCGCATCGCTCGCCTGCTCTATTACTTCGTTTTCGCTTAGGGTTCTTTCTTATTTTTTCTTTCTGCACGGCTCCTAGGGGACGTAGCGTGATGATAAGTTAAAGATTATTAAATCCGACTAGTAATTTTGGAGATTAGCGCGCTCAAATAAAAAACTAACTCTTTAGCTATATAATTATTATATTTTAATTAATTTACTAGCAACATGCAAATATTTTAGAAATGCCTTCCTTCCTTCGCTGCCTTTTTATTTAAAGTGTTTTTGGTCGATTAAAAAAGAGTACCCGGAGGACCGAGCGTTGCTCGTTTTTTTTTAAACAACGCCATCTATTGTCAAGTAGCTTAAACGTTACTTAATAACGCCATCTATTGTCATATAGCTTTAATGTAGCTTATTACTACTCGCCAAAAGATGTCAGAAAGTGTCATATTTTTCAGTTTATCGCTGCCTAAAGACACGGATAACCCGAAACCCCCTGCATACTAAATTTCATGAAAATCGGTGGAGCCGTTTCCGAGATTCAGATTATATATATATATATATATATATATATATATATACATATATACAAGAATTGCTCGTTTAATGGTCGAAATTTTAATAAGTAGTTATGCGAAACATTTTCGAACACTATCTTTAAAAATATATTTTCAGTAGAAAATATTTTCATATTACATATTTAGATAGACGGGCCAAGTGTGCCACCCACGTATTAAGTTAGGGTTACGTTCATTTATTTTTGTTAAAGTATACATAATATAAATCTTCATATTTGATGTATTCAGTTTTAGGGTTCCGTATGAAGCCTTATAAATTCGTCGTCTCCGTCTATTTGAATTTTCAAAACCTTATGATTTCCGAAAATATTTTTCTTTTGTAAACCACCACACGCCATGAGAAAAAAAAATTATTGGTTCTCCATAAAGTGAGTGACATTTTTTCGTGTTCATTAGATAGGCTATATTAGATAGGCTTTGAAAATACGTTTAAGATGATTAAGAGTTTTCTCTCCAAAATTTATATTTTGCGACTTACTGGCTTCCAAAGTTTAAAAATGTGTCCCCCCCACTTAAACTAAATTCAATAATATATTACTACCAAAAGTTGTTTTGGACGAAATCGGTTCATAACTTTTCTCATTATACGGAATCATAACGAAACGCGTGTATGAAAAGCAATTGGTCGGTTTTGAAACTTAGTAGAGGGTACAAGCTAATAACTCACAAAGTATGCACTTGAAACAAAAAGTCACTTTAAAACCTTAAATGCATTTTTAAAGAGCTTAATATAGGAAACGATATACCCGCGGAACAAAATATTTCATCCGTATTTTTAGTTAAAGTTGTTAAGCGGGTAATCAAATGAAATATACCTATATTGAAATACCAAACTAAATAGAAGTTGAACCGAACGTTTTAAATAAAACCCTAATATACATCTGCACAAATATACATCTTTTTTAGAAAACTTAATTACATATTCCAGCTCTATCCAAAGATATCCCCACACGATGAAGTACGCGAAAAAAATGTTTTGTATCCCTCAGTTTAATGTATGTACCCCCATACAAACGGACCAAAATGACAAAGCTATACGGACTCCTTTTCTGCCATTTGGCTACGAAACCATTAAAAATATTTTATTACAATCTAGCTTGACATACAACGTAAGATTACAAAATACACCTCCATTATCCATTAAAAGCACGACAACCTACAACTACATAAAGCGACTAATGCATCAATATAGTCTCAGCAGCAGATTATTACTATATGAGGTACGGATCAGTCCCATTCTCATGGTCTCCAGCATTGAGGCTCCCCCATTCATTCGCACAGAACAAGGGGCCTTACAATGCGCGAGGATCGATCATGAGCATCGCTATCGCATATTAACATCGCTAATGTACTCGAGAACCGCCCGATAGAAAGAGCTTTATTCAATAAGCAGTCGGCGGAGAAATGAAAGCATAAAGCCGGGTTTTAAATAAAGGGTGTTGCACACAAGTGAAGCCGAGCCGTGCGCGTTGACGTGCGGAAAGTTTGTGAACGTTGGTGAGGGAAGGAAGGCTTTGTCTTTGTCTTTAATAATAGTAATCGAATATGAGGATAGTGGGTCTTTATTTTAATTTCTATATTTTCATGTACGTCCTAAAGTATTTTTTAATTGGCGCCTTTTCACTGTTTGCTTTTAGGATTGGATAATCAATTCTTTTCAAAATTCCTTGGTTCATTTTTAGTAGTCTTACTGTAGTTTAAAGTAGTTTGGTTCTTTTGTTCACTTTATATCTATTCTATACTAATATATAAAGCTTTGAAAGTTTGTTTGTTTGAACGCGCTAATCTTAGAAACTATTGGTCCGATTTGAAAACACAAATGTGTTAGATAGCGCATTTATCGAGGAAGGCTATAGGCTATATATCATTACGCTAAGACCAATAGGAACGGAGCACCAATGAAGAATGTTTCAGAATCGGGAGTTTTTTTCCTTTTGAGAGCTTCCGCTCCGTACGCTGCGTAAACGGTTAAAGTTTCGTAAAAATCATGTATGACAGAATTGTTCCCCTTTAAAAGTTCTAAAAAAAGTCCGCGACAGCATATGTCTATCTTTTAAGGTTGGCCTTTGTTCTAAAATAATGCATTGTTTGCGAAGGTGTTTCTATAAACATGATATTATTCCTTATCCAAATAAATACGTTATTCATCACAAGACTTTAATTTAAAACAAAATTTCCCTGTACATCATTCGATTTCAATGAATATCTTAGGAGATATCACAGTTTTAAAATAACATGTCAGCAAAATAATGATCAAGTACTGCGCACGCGTTTATGATGTGCAAGACCGGCGGGCAGTTATGAGGGGGAAGGGCGGTATCTATTATTTAAAAATATTTTCACCTTCTAAGTTTTTTTTCTATAATTGAGGAGTTGCCGTAAGAATCCTACGCCGATAACCAAATTCAGGGCGGGCGACGCCGCTGGCAAAAGCTAGTTTCATATATGAAGGTATCGTGAGGAGATTAAGTACTATTTGAGATCAATTCTAAAAACCCGTCAAGAGCGTAAATATCATAACTAAGCACCGATGTGCTAATGTAGGTTTTTGTATACTTTGTTTATGCTTTGCCATACAAGCGAGACATTGAACGAAAAGAAAAGGGAAATTGTTATTTTACATTTCGGACCCCAGTTAAATAAAAATGAAATTCTAAACAATTTTTTAATAGAGTTTTGTACCCATAGAGTGCCAACGGAGCCCTGTCTTCCTGTCTGTCTGTCCGTTCAAATTTAAAGGGCGTTATCTTTTAGCTGAAAATCTGAAATTACATAAAATACGTGTTATTATGGTGAATTTACTAATAAATAATTAAAAACAAAAAGGAAAAAATGTAGGGCGCGTGTCGCCGGCCCGAACACAATTATCCTACTTAAGTTTGTATGTCTGGATGGATGTTTGTTACTCAATCACGCTTCAACCGTGGACGGATCGGGATAAAAGTTGGCATACATAGCATATAGGCTACTTTTTATTCCTAAACATTCAAAAGTTCCCGCAGGAATAACTATAACAGAGTTAAACGAACTATTGCTGCACCTACAGCAGCATGCAATAGCAATTGATTGGTATAACTTATTAATTAACTAATTGGAGTGAATTACGGAGTTCCACGCCGGTAACCGAGGGCGGGCGGAGCCGCTGGCAAAGTCTAGTAGTGTATATGTATATAGGTATATGTATGTAATCCGGTTAAATATGATTTGGGCTCGTGCATTCTATGATGGTATGGAACCCTAACTGCTCGAGACCGACTCGAACTTGGCCTGTTTTCGTAAAACATCCGCGTTACAATGTTTAAGAAATGTGCTAAAATTCAAGACATTATGTGATAGTTTGACAAACAATGCAGGCAATGCAAAAACCTATTTGTTTTGAGCAAAGTCGAATACCCTTGGTTAGGTATTAAATGCATAATATTAATTCCATTCGACAGACAGTCGGTAACCACCTTTGACGGCATAAGTCCTGTGTCTTGCCGTGTATCGATGTATCAACGTTAAACGCATAGCAACGCGTCTGAAGACGAAGCCGGAATATTAAAATGTACAGTCACGAAATCGTCAAATTATCGTGACTGCGAGTACGAGACATGCCATTATATTATAAAGTTTAAATACAACCTTGTGTGGTCTTAAAGCTACGCTCTGCAATCTATTAATCATAATATTTCAACTACATAATTTGTCTTTATTAAAATGTTTGTGTGAACGACAAAATAATTAAGCGGGATTACCTCCAAATTTCCTGAATTTGAAAATTTCGTCAGTTTTATTAACTTATAAATTCACGTAGTTATAAATTATTATATAGATACAACTTGTACATTATAATATTGTCAACAGGTTAAATGTTGCCTAATTTTGTTAATAAAAGTAAATAATTTGTTTATTGCTAGGTTTTTAGGGTTCCGTACCCAAAAGTTAATTAGCGGAACCCTCCGCTGTCCGTCCATCCGTCCGTCCGACCGTCCGTCCGTCTGTCACCAGGCTATATCTCATGAACCATGATAGACAGTTAAAATTTTCACAGAAGATGTATTTATGTTGCCGCCATAACACCAAATACTAAAAAACAGAATAAAATAAATATTTAAGGGGCTCCCATACAACAAAGGTGATTGTTTTTTCGTTTTTATAGATAACTAGCTGTCCCGGCGAACGTTGTTCCGCTGCCGTCCCTTTGTACCCGGCGAAAGTTGGTTTTTACCTATAGTGCCCGAGTCCGGCTCGCACTTGACATATCGAGATAAAAACTATCCTTTCTTTTAAGTTGGATCAAATAACAGATATTTACGAAGTTTGATCAAAATCGGTTCAGTAGTTTAGGAGTCCATTGAGGACAAACATTGTGACACGAGATTTATATATATTAAGATAAGATGGTACGGAACCCTTCGTGTGCGAATCCGACTCGCACCTGGCCGATTTTTCTGTTTAGTTCACTTTCTCAATTTACTAGTAAAACTTATGAATTCCCGATGCATAAATTAAATTTAAATTAAAAGTGTAAATTTTGATTTATCGGTGTCATGTTTTTGTTAACATGTTTTGTATCTTACATAATTTACTCAATTGTTTTACTCAGTATGCTTACCCAAATATTATACAATATTAAGGTTATTATGTGCAATAAGGTAATTTTTACTATAAGGTGATGATCGTTATAAATTTCAATGAAAACTGAAAAAATATGTATACAAATAAATATTTATTTTTAGACATTCCTCACAGCACCATTTGGTCTTAAAACAAGCAAAGCTTGTGCTATGGCTACCAGACAACGGAATTAAATACATATATATCATATATACTTTATTTTACATAGAGGACACCCAGTCTCAAGAAAAACACAAATGATAATCGCATGAATGTTTGTCTTGTGCGGTAATCGAACCCAAGCCCCTAGATTCAGCAGTAGGCTCATTACCCACTAAGCTACGGAGCCCACCTATGCATTTTGTCGTTAAGAAATATGTACGTACATAACTAAATACACGTATTTGTTTCAACACGTGCAACTTTATTAATCGTTTACCTTTCCTTCCGTTTATTTTTTAACTTGTACACAGGATAATCTAATGACTTTATGCTTGTAGGTAATAATATGAATTAACTTTGCAAGGGCATGTTGTTATTGATACTAAGTTTATTTCTTTAAAAAGTATAATTTGTTGCTAGATTTCCCACATGATAAACTTTTCTGCTAAGAACTTAGTTTACACTTACAAATATATCATTTTGCTATGACAACATGCTACGTGATGGAAAAAGTTTAGGGATGTATCACAGCTTAGTGAGGATAAATGACAAAACTTTTAATTGCTTAGAATATCTGTAGTAAATCATAAAAGTAGTTTACTGGTGTTAATTTGTAATAAATAATAGTCGCTTATCCGAGATATTCACATTAATGAAACAAATAAACAAAAAAAAAGAAATTAGGGCACGTTGTTGATGAATACATAAATGATAAATGATTGGAGAAATAAAACTTAACTGATTTGTATTTGTATTGGGTCATTTGTAATATTTTTTTAAATTAAAACATTGTATGTTATGTTATTACATAGTGTAAGGCTATATTGTATTTTAATATGAAGTTGAAAAATATAATAGATTAACCGCTTAGTTTCTTGCCGGTTCTTCTCAGTAGTAAATCATTCCACACCGGTGGTATTTTTTTTACGATTTAAAACTGCTGTTTAAAAGTCTCGCCAGCCTTCATACATCCCCACTGTTGGGGCACGGCCTAGTCTCATAAGCGAGGGTGATTTTGGCCATAGTCCACACGCGGGCCCAGTGCGGATTGTGGACTTTTAAAAAGTTTGAGTTTGAGCTACAGGTGGCGTTTTTTTTTTTTTGGAAAGGGGTTTTGTACAAGTACAGGCTGACTGAATGATATTGCAATATTCTTACTATGACACTGTAAGAAGAACATCTGATACCCAACTCAACTTCAATTAAAAATTCAAATACCTCAGCACTTGAGCTTAAAACGTCAAAGCCAAGATCCCTATCTCTGACTTGCATTATCCCACATTCACTCATCGATTATACTCTTTTTCTTCCTTATCCACCTTTTAAGGGCATGCAAAAAAGACCATGACTCATCAAAGGAATCGATATCTTCTTATCAGATAGAACAAGTGACTAATGGATTGGTCATATTGTTAGTCAAAATTATGGGAACAGAGTGACTATGCAATACTCCTATTATATTATGTACAAGCTGTTTCCGTGGCTCCGCCTGCGCTAAACAAAAGTGCCCTAAAACGTCTTTTTTCCGACTTAATTCACTATTTTCGTCTTTTATTTTATCTCGTAGGTTCCTTAATGTAATAAAATAGATCCTTATAACCTAGCCAGATAACATACTTGTAGCTATGAATTGAAAAAAAACATGTTGATATGTTAATCGGATAAGTGGTTCTTGCGTGAAAATAACATTAATGGACAGACAGACAGAGAGACGTTAAGTTTTATTATATGTATAAAAACACTTTGCCAACATTTGAACAAATTGGGGCGCAAATATTGGCACAAAGAAATTGTTGGTGCATTGCTAATAGGGTGTGACAAGTTCAATGGAGTACTTAAAAATTGGCAACAAAGCGTCCTTTTAGTGACAAAATGTAAAAACCGGTTAAGCGCGAGTTGGACTAGACCACCAAGGGTTCCGTAACTTATTATCTTCTTAAATGTTTTTAAGATTCCGTATCATAAAATGAAAAAAGGAAACCTTGTAGGATCACTTTGTTGTCCGTCTGTCTGTTTCACATGGTTCCGTTTTTTTTGCGGTATAAATGGAACCCTAAAAATAAAAAAACATTGTTTGCTCTTAATCATACGGGTAAGAACTGTATTAAACTATTACTTTAAGCATTAATTTTTTTTTTTTAAAATGCGAAACAAATATCTTTTGCCTTTTTAATCTCCTAAACCTAATATTTCGCCGTTGTTAGGGTTGGGTGGGGCAGATAAAAAAATTGCCGATTTCTTTAGTTTGTTCGTTTGTTTTTTCTGCCTCATAACCACAAAATCAACAATCTGACGTCCATCTTATCTGTTTTGTTTCATAAATTTACATTTAATAAAATAGCGTCTAGAGCGTATAAAAATAATGATTATTTACTTATGTGTACTGAACTCGCGGCACGCCAGTCAAAAGCGCACTTGACGGTTGTTTAACTAAAGTTATTTGTTACTTCACGAGTTGCACAGCCCAATAAAATAAAATTAAACGCAGCAATTTAAACACTGAAATGTAGGAAAGCGTTACAGTTTTATTTATTTTCTTTTTACATAGCAGACATGTTTCAATAATATAATAAAACATGTACGTGAATCTATCAATGAGTATCAAGTTAGAAACCATACTAATATTATAAATGCAAAAGTAACTCTGTCTGTCCGTCTGTCTGTTACCTCTTCACGCTCAAACCACTGTACCGATTAAGATAAAATTTGGCATGGAGACATTTTGAGTCCCGAGAATAACTATATGAGATATAAGAGAATAATATAATCCACTTGAAAACATAAAATGTCAGTCGGTTTTTAGGGTTCTGGACCTCAAAAGGGAAAAGGAATCCTTATAGGATCACTTTGTTGTCCGTTTGTCTGTCTGTCAAGACCCTTTTTCTCAGGAATACGTAAAGGTGTCAAGTTGAAATAAATATACCAAATAGTAAAATTTGCTGAAAGCTGTTAAAACAATAAGCTTCTACGTCAACTTATTAAAAAAATACAGTCGAAATACTGCCATTTTTATCGCATTTTTTGGCTAAATATATATAAAAATACCTTTAAACGAGCAATTTTTGGTTATTTGTATAAATATATATATATAATCTGAATCTCGGAAAGGGCTCCAACGATTTTCATGACATTTAGTATGCAAGGGGTTTCGGGGACGATAAATCGATCTAGCCAGGTTTTATTTTTAGAAAACGTCGTTTTATCCGTGTTTTTAGGCAGTGATAAACTGAAAAATATGACTCTTCCTGGCATCTTTTGGCGAGTAGTATTAGCAACATTAAAGCTATTTGACAATAGATGGCGTTATTACGTAACACTTAAGCTACTTGACAATAGATGGCGTTGTTTAAAAAAAAACGAGCAACGTTCGGTCCTCCAGGTTCTATATATAATGGAAGTAATCCCTTATAAATAAAAAACAAAACGGGTTGCACTCCGGGATTCCCGCAGAAGTGAAAACATACAACCTGGATATAACATTTTAACATGAATAATCTGCACTTTCATCTTTTCATCATCCCAATTTCCTCTTACTTTTTATTCGTCCTATAGAGTTTTACCTTTTTTTACCCATCACAAAAAAGTGCACAACGCTGCAAAAGAAGATTTCACTTCAAAATCAATCTTTTTATTTTGCCAATCATCCTATTATGGCGTGGGATATGGTTTCCGTCTTGCGAATTTTCGATCAGCCTGCGCGAGTTTTTTTGCCTTTTTTATCTTTTTTTACCCATCTCAAAAAAAGTGCACATCGCCACTAAAGGAATCGCCAAAAAGGTGAAAACCACTTGAAAAAAATGGCAAATCCGTCTATATATGAAGGAGTTATGCCCGTACATAAAAAAAAAAAAACGAGTTGCAAACGGGAGTGCCGGCAGAAGTGAAAACCTTTACACACGATTCGCGCTTAACACTCAAATATGTCACAAGACATGTCTTTGACATTGCCAAGAAATAATAATGTTTGTTTATTTACTTTTTTGGCGTAGTATATTTGACATCGCAATCTGTCATAGAATTAAAATTCCATATCCAACCTCCCTGTACTACTCATAATCTCGAATACTAAAAATAAAAATTATAATAGGCGTGGCATTACGGTTTCCGTCTTACGAATTTCCACGATTAGGACACGTGACCCGACGCGAGTTTTTCATTTTTTACCCATACCAAAAAAAGTGCACAACGCCGCTAAAGAAGTTTTCACTTCAAAATTTCAAACAAACGAATTGAGAACCTCCTCCTTTTTGAAGTTGTTTAATGAGCAAAATTGACCTAGAGAAACAATCTTTTCTAAGAACTAGGATTGCAAATTGACATAGTGCGTTTGTAGTAACATAAAAAGATATAACAATAAAAGTTAAACGCAGAAGTTGTTGACACCGTCACACGCGGATACGGACGTGTGGGGCCCGAATGTCAAACGTATCGTGAAAATGTTTGACGGGTGGGGAAAGTTACAAGCGATATGGAGGTACTCGTATGAGTGGAGATTGTTGTGAGTGCGAGTTAATTTATCGCAAAAAGGGAAATTTAAAAAATTAAGTTAAGGGCTCCTTCACTTATCAAAGGTCAATTCCCCATACAACAGTAATTCACATACCATTTCTCTTTTGAAGTAAGTTATTATAATAAGTTCCGGAAATCGAAATCGCTAAATTTGCGTTTTCTTTATACCTTTTTAGACCTGGAGAATCGTTTGCCGTCTTCTTTAGAGTGATGTCTATGTATGTGTGTGTGTGTGTGTGTGTGTGTGTGTGTGTGTGTGTGTGTGTGTGTGTGTGTGTGTGTGTGTGTGTGTGTGTGTGTGCGGGTGTGTGTGTGTGTGTGTGTGTTTTGTGTGTGTTAGTGTGTGTGTGTGTGTGTGTGGTGTCGGTCCAGCGGTTTGTTTTTTCGCTAAAAAACCGTTTTTTTTTTAAAGACGCAATAATAAGCTTCATATTTAAATTCTCAAATATAAAAAAAAACTCAAGAGATATTGCTCGTACGGTACTTTTTTCAAAAAACAATTGTCTAATATATTTTTACATACAATCATCGAAAATATGATCAATATTGTAAATAACTAACCAATTTCTCATCCCTAATAAAGGTCTACCGGAAGACATTTCTGAATAGAGATAAGCTTACCTATGTACATTTTTCTTTATTATGGTTGTGATATCTTTTGTAATTTTTACGTACAATAAACAATAAAAAATAATCATAAAAAGTGAAAATGTGTAAGATTTTACAGTTAAGAGGGCGATATAGGCCAGATAGCTAGTTTCTGTAATTCTAACGTTGTGTATGTAAATGCACTATGAATCATTAGATAATGTCATATACAGTACTATGAGATATATATGTTATGTACTTCTTAAGTAATTTATACCGTAATGACGCCTTGAAACTTTTAATTTTTTGTATGGAGTTTAACGTTATTACTGTTTTGTTGACTACAACACATTTATTGACTTTTTGCTACAACTTAGAGTCCAGGCACTAGATAATAAGCTATTATAATTATTTAACTAACTTTCATTACCAACAAATGCAAAACACGCTTTAAAAATTTGCACAAGTGTTGAAACAATGGTCACTTCCAGATTTTTTATTGCATTAAATACAATAAATGAAAATCATTCTGTAAGGTAATGCACTAGACAAAAGCCAGTTGTATGACATATATTTTTTTCAATCCTTTAGATGCAATAGTTTAGCCACAAAATTTGCCCAAAAATGGCGTATTTTCGCGCTCTAGCCTATACCGCAGCCTTAAATTAAATTACACGATACCATCGTTATGGCTTATTGTCATAAGAATTGTAGAACAACTTGTGAATTATATATTAATTATACTACTGACTTTACTAGCGGTTTCATTCGTTGGGTCAGGTATCTCAACAACATTGCTACCATAACCAAAAGTAGCCCAAATTTGTAGCTGGAACCAACCATATTCAATCACAAAGTAAGGTTTCGAAGTGTAATAGGTATTCGAAATAGACCAATGATACTAGGTTCCCTTGTCCCATTAAACTAACTTTTTCATCAATCCTGCAGCGCAGCAGGACGCTGACACGCTGCCTCTCATGCTTTGGGGTGCTGGTTAGGCGACATAAAACAATGCGCCAGAACGGCGTGACCGCGAAGCGTGACGGCAGGTACCAGACCATCACTCTCCCTCACCGAGTATACCGTGCGGTATGGTATGGTATACCTTCATTATAGACATGATACATGCAATTCAAGAACTACGGATACAATTTTCTGTGAAAGTATTCAGTAGCGATGGTCATGTATGAAGAAACATCACATTACACTAATATTAGAAACGCGAAAGTTTGTTATATTTGTTAATCCTTCACGCTGCACCAGAAATAGCTTATATCCTGAATTAACAAATTTTTATTCAAAAGTTCCTGCAAGAACAATTTTAGCGCTGCACTCATTTCCAGCGACAGATAATTGGGTATAAGGATCCCAGAACTGTTACTGTTGAAAGCTTATAGGATATTGAAGCGTTATTATATTTTTATGTCAGTAGCTGAAGGGTTGACTAACAAACTTTGTCAAAAGACAATGGCCTTTCACTGACGTTATCGAAAGCCTTTCTATCATTGTGCAAGAATAACGAATGACTTCTTTTTACCACTACCTGTCCTACATTACTATCTTTACCGACACCAATACATCACCAACCACAAAAGTTGCCTTACTTAATTACAATTACTGCTAAGTAAGAAAGACTACACCCAAAAAGCTAGCGATAGTCTTATCTGTCTCCGGTTTTCTACGAAGTTGAACCGTTTAAAAGCAATGACACAAAATGAACTACCTAATTCTTTTCGTTTGTCTTTAGATATTTCATACCTCTTTTGCAATACTCGTCGCGTCAAACTAAATGCCTGAATGTCGTTTAGTATGAAACCGAAGTCGCAGTGCATGAGGTTTTGGTTAAATTTTATTTTAGTGGCTCACTTGTGACAACGTAGAAGCGGAGCGAGCTAATTGAGTTTCATATATTAATCTGTTTACTTTAATAATAATTTATGTTTATAAACTAAACGACCCACCTAGACATATAGTTTAACAGCGGATTCAACTATTAGACATACTACATAATAATGTAAATAATATTTTTGGGAAATAGCTTTCATCCGATTCTAGTTAACGTTTAAGACCAGGGTAGGTACTTCTCAAGACATAATAAAATAGCCTAAACTCAATAGTTGCGTCGTTTCGTTACAGAGGTTCTATGGTCACCTTCCGGATTCATCATCAGACCTGCTCTATGACATAATCATATTGCTTTGGCATCTGATTTACGTGTCTCCAAAATTTAAACTCAATCGAACACCAGGAAGTTAGTCAAATTTAACTTGTAAGATTTAATTACATACAACAGGACAGGTGAAAATAAACAGAAGCTTGTAAAAAATCCCTGTTTAAGATGATACGGTTTTCATTCCCCGAAGAGATAACTAGCGGCTGGATTACAATGTGCCCCCACATTGCCTCCTTACTCAAACCACTTTAATCCTGCGTGACTGATGGTCAGCCTATCGCCCCACCACTGCTTCTAATATACAGTGTATCTGGACGAAGTTGTCGTTATGTATGCCCCTTGAGAGCCTGTTCGTTTTGGGATAAAAAGTTCCCACTTTTGTTACTTTTCACACTTTTAATAACGCCAGTTTTGCCACCAACACCTAACGTTCGTGTGGCTTTAACACGTTACTAACAAATTTTTGGTTGCAAAACGAACAGTTGACATACACACGATAATAACACACACATTATCATAAATAATAAATATGTATAGGCAGTTTAATAGATTTACACCAAAACCCCACCTTCAGACATGGGTCTTAAGTTTCATTTTCGGTAGCAAAAGTGACAAAAATATCTTACAGGAAAGAACGACACTTTGTTACAGATGATAGTAAAATTTTGATATTTTTGACATCAATGCTATACGAACGGATGACCGGTGGCAAAATTAACGAAAATAATGATTACCTAACCCAAAACGAACACTGCCTAAGTCGTAAATACATGCTTTATGGTGATAAGCGGTAATTAAAGACCAGGGACAGAATAATATACCTCCTTTACTAATTGTAGACAAACAGATGAAACTAATTATGTGGTTAAACTGACTCAAAATTCGAAAGTGCTGTTTGAATTTCTGCTCTGATAAAAATCATTTCAGTTGAGCTTAGTTGTATGCAAGTAGAAAGTTTTGATTTAGGAGAAAAAAAAAACTGCTAATATAATCAACTTTTCATACTCGAGACGACTAGGAGTTGCAAAAGATATGGCAAAAATATACTCTCTTTATCAAACAATCCTGTAAAAATAACCGTTACGAAATACTAAACACACTGTAATATTTGAGAGGCAAATGAAAGAAGTGTGACAGTAGACCAAGCGTATATTCTAGACCGGCGTTTCTCAACCAGTGGGCTTTCAAGGGGGGCGCGAAGCAGTTGATAATAAAAAAAATACCTATTGCTTCATATAAAAGTTCTAGAAGAATTCTACAAGAATTCTTTTTTCCAAAAAGTAGTAATGGTTTTTAGTAAATTAACTAAATTTTAGTAAGGGAGGCGTAAAGATTTTCGCAAGTCGTGAGGAAGGCGCGACATCAAAAAGGTTGAGAAACCCTGGTCTAGACTGACTTTCTAGGCAGGAGTGAAAACATACAACCTGGATATAACATTTTAACATGTGTAATACGCACTTTCATCTTTTCATCAACCCAATTTCCTCTTGCTTTTTATTCGTCATATAGAGTTTAACATTTTTTACCCATCACAAAAAAGTGCACAACGCTGCTAAAGAAGTTTTCACTTCAAAATCAATCTTTTTATTTTGCCAATTATCCTATTACGGCGTGGCATTATGGTTTCCATCTTGCGATTTTTTATGGCGTGGCATAATAGTTTCCGTCTTACTAATTTTCGATCGGCCTGACGCGAGTTTATCATTTACCCATCACAAAAAAAGTGTTAAGCGCCGCTAAAGAAGCTTTTACTTCAAAAACCGGCTGTAAAACTTTTAGAACTAAAATGCAATAAATGAGTGCACATAAAACATATTAAATATTTTATAAGCAGACGGACCTTAATGTAAGGTACTACAATAGTTTGAGTTTGACTTCATTAACCAAAATCGGTCTAGCCGTTTCGGCTACAGGAGGTCACAATGGAACGGACATACCTACATACATACATACATACGCGCGAAAAACATTACCTTCTTTCTGGGTCAGTTGGGTAAAATATACACATGTTTTAACAGTATTTACATGTATTTCATGGTATTTCCTAACATCCTGTTCTTTAATATGACAAAACCATTAATAAACGTTAGTCAGCGGCGGAGTCTCCGTCACTCCAGCAAGACTCCACCGCAAGCTGTGAAAGGCCCCAGGGTGTGAAGCCAGGCGCTGTGCCAACTTCCCAGGATACAGTGAATCACGGCGATCACGATGTCAGCTTCGTGACTGGGTTCGTAATGAGGGTTGTTATGAGTCGCCTTGACGGCTTTGTCCTTAGTTTAGGAATAACTATCTGTTTCCCGCTGCTCCGCCCGTGCTAAATTCGGCGTATATAATATCTTACATAGTACCTAAAATTGTCGTACACGCATAAGTTGTATATGTACATATGTAGAGTTCCAAATTATTGCGAATACATAAAAAACTTATGAACCGATTTTGTCTAAAATAATTTTCACTGGTATCTTTTATACGAAGTCGCTTTCTGCAGTCTGAAGCAATGTACGCTTACATCTGTTAAACTACGCAACGGATTTTAATTCGGTTTTCATCAATAATAAGTAAGTGATTCAAGAGGATGATTTATACGTATAGTTTAATATTGCTTTGAGATAATTTGTTGAAATATGTCGATAATTGTTCAAGATGTCGGAAAAATCAAGCTTTTCATGACGTGTGCTGGTTAAGAGTTCCATACATTTCTAACAGATGGCGGTGTAAGTTAGTTTATCGACATAAACATGTTAAGATTGGGTAAGTATCTAATAGAAATTCGGACGGTTAGAGCCGTGGGTAATAGCTACCCCTTTGTTGTAACAGATGGCCTTACAGCGCATTAATTTAAGGGCAGAACAACGTCTGCCGGGCCAACTAGTAATTTTATAAAGCCTTCGTGATTTTTTAATTTTCAGATCACGCGACTTGTGAGAAGGGGGAAATAGATTTTTTTTTTGACTTTGGAAGCCAATAACTCGTAAAATATAATTTTAATTTTTGTTCTTAACATTCTTGACTTATTAGTATGGCGGTTCACAAAATACACATTTTTGTTAAAATTTACAAGAATATATCCAAATACGGTAGAATTATAAGGCTGTGATATTCGAGACGGACGAAAAAACAAACGGACATGACGAATTTATAAGGGTTTCGTATTTTGCCAATTGGCTAAAGAACCCTAAACAAGAACTGAAAGATAAAATGTATTTACTACGTTTCACAGTTACTTAGCTTATTAATAACAGTACAATTATAAATAATCCTACTTCCTATTCTACAATATTATAAATGTGAACATGTGTAAGTTTGTTTGTTTGTTACTCAGTCTCGCAGCAACGGGAAATTAAATTGAGATAAAAGGCACAAAGATAGTTGAAGAGACGGAGGACACTCGCTACTTTTTAACCGACTTCAAAACAGGAGGAGGTTTTATGTTCGAGAGGTATATTTTTGAAGTGTAAACTTCTTTAGCGGCGTTGTGCACTTTTTTTGGTATGGGTAAAAAATGATAAACTCGCGTCAGGTCACGTGTCCTAATCGTGGAATGCGTAAGACGGAAACCGTAATGCCACGCCTATTATAATTTTTATTTTTAGTATTCGCGATTATGAGTAGTACAGGGAGGTTGGATATGGAATTTTAATTCTATGACAGATTGCGATGTCAAATATACTACGTCAAAAAGGTAAATAAACAAACATTATTATTTTATTTTTAGTATATGGCGATTATGAGTAGTACAGGGAGTTTGTTTGTTTGTTTGTTTGTTTGTTTGTTTGTTTGTTTGTTGCAGGGAGGTTGGATATGGGATTTTAATTCTATGACAGATTGAGCTGTCAAATATACAACGTCAAAAAAGTAAATAAACAAAAGTTATTATTTTTAATAAATAAATATGGATAAGAAGTGATGGGAAGTAAATAGCGAGTATGTTTTCACTTCTGCTGGCACTCCCCGAGTGCAACCCGTTTTTTTTTTTTACGTATATCCACCGATTTCTCCGTCAATTGTGAACGGATCTCAAATTTTCTTTTCTTATTAGAAAGAGCATACTCCTGAGGTGGTTCCATATTAATGAAGTGACTTTACAGCCTAAACTCTATAAGAAAAAACTACGCGAGTGACATCTTACGAATTTTCGATCAGGACACGTGACCTGACGCGAGTTTAACAGTTTTTACCCATTACAAAAAAAGTGCACAGCGCCGCTAAAGAAGTTTTCACTTCAAAAATAATTTACGTTAATTTGGAACTGGTGAAACACGCCTTTCATGTTAATATATGTATAAAATTTTGTTCCAAGTATGGTACACTAAAAACATCAATTTTAATTATAAGACACTATGTTATTGCCAAAATTGATTCTTATAAATCTACTCTCTACGACCAAAAACGCTCATTGAGCGAAAAAACAACTCACAACCCGTTGTGGTCACTGTAGAACATCCACATCGCGAAATTCGTGTTGTAGCTCTTATGGAAACGCTCAGTCAATTCGTGTCGTGGCTAGTATGCTGTACCACCACAACGCACCGTGGCATTGATGAAAACCCATGACGCGTTTAGAACCATATTAAAAATACGACGCACAGTTATTCGCGGTATGGGTCTCTTATGACGCCTTGAGATACGGACGGACGGACATGACGAAACTGTTAGGGTTCCGTTTTTGAAGTGAAAACTTCTTTAGCGGCGTTGTGCACTTTTTTTGGTATGGGTAAAAAATGATAAACTCGCGTCAGGTCACGTGTCCTATTCGTGGAAATTCGTAAGACGGAAACCGTAATGCCACGCCTATTATAATTTTTATTTTTAGTATTGAGTATTACAGGGAGGTTGGATATGGAATTTTAATTCTATGACAGATTGCGATGTTAAATATACTACATCAAAAAAGTAAATAAACAAACATTATTATTTCTTGACAATGTCAAAGACATGTTTGTGACATATTTGAGTGTTAAGCGCGAATCGTGTGTAAAGGTTTTCACTTCTGCCGGCACTCCCGGAGTGCAACTCGTTTTTTGTTTTATTTAGGTAGGGAACCCATGTAAATGAAGTTGGAAATTCTAAGACACTTACGAGAAAATATAGTCTCAATGTTAAAGTTACATAAAACTGTTTTGTTTCATTAGGAGGAGGCACAAAGCCAACGTAGTATGGTCGAAAACAATAGGTATATAATAATAACTCGAGTACTTTTTAGTTAGTGATTTAGTTTCACCAACTACATATACAAGTGTAACATAAGTGTGAAAGAAAACATGCGACCCACGACACGTTTGATTGCCGACTCAATGAGGTGATTTATCCAAAACTTTTTAAATGCAGTTTAGCTTAATATAGAAAATAATGAAATATATAGTAACCAGTAAAATTTGCCATCATTAATATTTCCCACATTCCCGCCCTGCAAAGAGCGAGCGAAGGGAGTGAGGTTTACGAGAAAGAAGTGAGAAGCTGATAAGCACGTGTAGGTATCCATTTTTGTTTGACGATAACTTGATCCGATCTTCATGATTTTCAGTAGACAAGTGGTTGAGGCCAATAGAATTTTTGGATTCGAACATGAGCAGGGTTCATCTAGGGGTATGGGATGCAAAAGCAAGGAGCAAGATGGGGTGAAGACTATAAGGTAAGCAAATATGTCATAGTGGGGTATCAAATGAAAAGGCAATAACTGGGTGCCATGGGTCAGATCGAATACTGATATTTTTATTCTAGGTTATTGCCTTTTTGGATGTAATTTAATAAAGTATGTAGATATTTTAAGTTTAAAAAAGGGGCCACTGGGTTACCTATCCAGTTACTGACCACGCCAGAATTTGCTTATCATTTTCAATGAATAAATGCGACTGAGCTAAAAACTGGGCCAAGAGCTCCTTAAAGCATAAAATTCTTAAACTAATGACCAAAGAGTAATTTATAGACACATCAAAAACATATCACGGACTAAAATGCGAGTCTCACCACACAGTTCTTCTACCGCAAAAAGTTGTGAGATCTAATGTAAAACCAAGTCGATTATAAAGTAACTTTGTTTGATTTTGCTTGATTTGGCGGTGGCACAGCCTTGCCCCAGATTAGGGTTGCCATCTCTAAAATCTGGCAACAAAAAGCATGAAATCTCCGGATTTTGGAGCTTAGCTTACCCGGAAATGTCAACAGCTTCTTTTTAGAGTTACTTAGAAAAATCAGAAAATTTAACCTTATAGTCTTCTTAAGAAACTGTTTGCAATCTTAAATTTTTACACTGTTATCAATACAAAATGTTCTTAAACTTTTTCGGAACTTCTAAACCCGAACTATAAATTAATAAAATGAACGATGGCAACCCTACCCTTCTATGCAGGGGCTGCATGGAAGTCGAGGAGACACCTTCTCACGTGGTTCTACATTGCAAAATCGTGAGCGACCAACGGACAAGGCTCCTTAAGAATCCACAAACCATAAGAGAGGCGTTAAATAACATCAGATGCCTCCTTGATTTCTGGACGGAGCTGGGATGGTATGAGTAACCAATGGAACGAACCAGTTACCTACGTACAATGGCCCTATCATGAGGCCAAGTGCGGAAAACATAAGTCCAACTAACTAACTAACCCTACCCCAGACGCATGGCATCAAAAGTTCAGTTATAATTTTAAATACTCTAATCAGTTACATCCCTTTTGCTTTGTATGGAAATTTAGAGACAGTCCTTATCAACAAAAATGGGTATGTTAATGATTCATAAACAACTATTCTTTCCGGGACCACCGACTAGTTCGGACTGTGGACAACCCTATCTAAACAAATGAACGTACCAAATAGGGATTTCATTACCATAATTACTGGGACTGGCCAGCTTTAAATAGTTATGTTTGGTACACAATGGGTTTAATTTTACCTTTCCTGTGACTCCGCCATAGTTTACGAAGGTACGAACTTATCGCAGTACAAGATCTTAAATTGAAAATTGTTGAATGCATGCATTGCATGACTCGCGTGCGCTTGTAAAGTGCAATTTCATTGTTACCGTAACAGAGTAATATTTTTTTTCTTGTGACAAGGCATATAATTAAAGCTGGTCTATAATATTTAAAATTGCTTTGAAAATTGATTTATGTAAGCAAGGTGTACTGTATGTGGGTCTCATTTGGGATTTAAAGACTTTATTCCGCAAAATGAAATCCGAATTAAGTACATGCATACAAAAAGTTTTTTTTTTGTATAAATTTTTTTATTTATATTTTTAAACAAGAGCTAAAAAATTAAAAATAAATTTATTTCGATTAGAAAAGTGCCATTTTTCACCGACTCCAAAAAAAAACAGAAATTCTCAATTTAACCAGTTCGCTGTATGTATGTATGTATGAACGAGTATGTATCTATGTTCGCAATTATCTCGCGTTTGGCTAAACCGATTTTGATGCGGTTTTCAGAAACGTATTTGTTACATTCTGAAGATGGTTTTGGTATGGAATTACAAATGGATAGCCTTGGTCCCATGGTCATCAGGTCAGGATATAACGATTGAATCCTAGAGTAATCAAGAGAACTCTTCAAATTTTTAGAGGTACAAGCAATTAGGGGATTTTTTTTAATATTCGAAAGAAAAAGCCAATACGTCACCTAAAAGTAAAAACTTTTTTTACAAAAACAACAACCAAATTCGGAAAGATGCACTGAAAAGGTAAAAATAATTATTTCAAGAAATCTGATCTAAAATATAGTTTGAAGTTGGTGTCGTGCGAGTGAAGTGTGTTCTTAACTGTTGAAGAGATAGACACCAACTTGAAACTGTTATTTAGATCAGATGGTTTTAAATAAGAATTTTACCTTTTTTACTGACTAGTAGTAGGTTCTCAATTCGGGTGTTTATATTTTTTTTTATGTATGTTCGGGCATAACTACGTCATATATATAGACGGATTTACAAAATTCTTTTTTAATTTAAAAGGGTATACCTACTTCCGAGGTGGTCCCATATTGTTGTAGTGCATTTAAAACTTTTGGTCAAAAAAACAATAAGCGTTCATTTGGAATTGGTGAAACGCCTTTTATGTTGATGATTGTAGAACATTTAGTTACTAGTATGGATGTTTTAAAAGCAATTCGTCACTAAAACTTAAAAAATAAAAACTTTTTCTATGTACCTAACACTTGCATGAAACCAACTTCAAACTGTAATTCAGATCAGATTTTTGGAAATAAGTAATTATTCTAACCTTTTTATTTCATCTTTTTGAAGCTGGTAGTTTTAAGTGCATCTTTTTAAAGTCTGTCGTTGTTTTTGTTAAAAAAGATTTTTCTTCTGTGCTTCTACTCGAGCAATTTTAACCTTTGATCAAAATTAAAGTTCCTTCTTTGTCAAACAGATTATATTATCAGAATTAAAGCGTGTTAAATTCGACAGAAGGAGAAAATAATAGAAAGAAACCCACTTTACACGTAGTAAACACATTAGATCATATGGGTGCCTATCCTGCCACTGGTTATCCCTTTCTGGAAATTAAAACCGTAATACATACTCGTAGAATCAAAGAGTAAGATAACAATAAAATTCCAGACTTTCTAGCAGCTTTAACGTAAAAGTATTTAGGCTTTGATATTAACTTTACATACATGTAAGAACATGTCAACGTCAGACGTTTCATTATGAATGATAGCCATATTTCCAAGACGGAAAATGTATGTAGGTACTGCTCTGAACTAATAAAACCACATGGCTAATTTTTTGATTGTGAAAAATATCCTATATAAAAAAGGTAAGACGTTATTAGCGGTAAATTAATTAGTGTAGACATTAATTAAAAAGTCATTTTTTTTGCTTGTTTTTGCTCGATATTGATAACGGCAACAGGTAGACGCTTGAAATATTCACAGACTATTTAGTTATAAATACAAATTATTAAAAACAAATTATTAAATTACAAAACAATTAAATTATTTATAAGGGGCTCCCATACAACAAACGTGATTTTTTTGCCGTTTTTATAGATAACTAGCTTTTGCCAGCGGCTTCGCCCGCCCTAAATTTGGTTATCGGCGTAGGATTCTTACGACAACTCCTCAATTATAGAAAGAAAACCTACTCACACGACGTTCTTACTCTCTCTCTTACCCTCTGTCTCTCTCTCTCTCTCTCTCTCCCCCTCTCACTTTCTCAAAAATAATAAATAATTAACTACTTTAAATTAATTAACTAATGGATTAACCTCGCGATCTTGGTGCTCCATACAAACTTTAAACCCCCGTTTAGGGGGTGAGTTTTGGAAAATCCTTTCTTAGCGCACGCCTGCATCATAATAGCTATATGTGTGCTAAATTTCAGCTCGATCCGTTCAGTCAATCAGTAATAGTAACATTGGGCTAACGCTAACTTTAACCCGCGACTTTGTTTACGTAGAAGGTGAAAATATTTTTAATAATACGTACCGCCTTTTCCCCTGATGACTGCCTTGCACTATAAATGCGCGCGCAGTACTTGATAATTATTTTGCTGCTATGTTATTTTAAAACTGCGATATCTCCAAAGATATTCATTGAAATCGAATGATGTAAAGGGCAATTTTGTTTAAATTAAATACTCGTGATGAATAACGTATTTTTTTGGATAGGGATTAATATAATTTATAAAAACACCTTCGCAAATAATACATTATTTTAGAACAAATTTGGTGAGCATTAAAAAGGTTATAGTAAGCCAACCTTAAAAGATAGACATATGCTGTCGACTTTTTGACGTGACAACGTCTTATAAATTGGTTTGCCGGGTGACACTTCAAGAAACTGCGTTACGCTCCGCTCACGTTATGCGCTCACAATGAGAGCGAGTGAGAGGCACGCGCCCGCCTAAGAGCGAGAGAGACAGACATAAAATCATTGTCACGTAAAACTTTCGCCCGTATACCGACTTTACAGGCAACCAGTTTTTTTTTTGAACTTTTAAAGGGGAACAATTCTGTCATTTAATGATTTTTACGAAACTTTAACCGTTTACGCAGCGCACGCAGCGGAAGCTCTTAAAAGGAAAATAAAAACCCGATTTTAAAACATACTTCATTAGTGGTCCGTTCCTATTGGTCTTAGCGTAATGATAAATAAATCGATCGAACCTCGATAAATGAGCTATCTAACACTGAAAGAATTTTTCAAATCGGACCAGTAGTTCCTGAGATTAGCGCGTTCAAACAAACGAACTCTTCAGCTTTATATATTAGTATAGATGGTACGAAACCTTTCAAACTCTTTTTACGCTCTCCATCGCATAGGATATCGTTGCATATGATTTCAAAAATGCAAATAAGATTTCTAAAAAATCCCTAAGATATATATTTTGCGAATTATTGGCTTAGAAAGTTGAGAAATTTGTGTCCTCCACCTCTAAATTTATGAACCGCGTCTTATGACAATCTACTCCGTCCAACTAAAAATACTTTGTTTACGGAACCCTAACTTAATGCGTGTACAACACATTTTTTATTTCAGCCTAAGTAAAAACCTCTTTCTTTTAAATACACGTTAATTGTTTAATAATCGAGTTAAAATAGAATAACTGGACATAGACCATAAACTTTTTTTCATTACTTAGGAACATTAGACCAGATTTGCATCACAACGGAATTGCTCAAAACAACCAGCGCTAACCGTTTGTGGTTAAACATTTTAGGAATCGTGACTAGAGCTAATTAAGATTCGGATCTCGCGTCCCGACCTGCGATTGTTCGTACTGACTTACTAAACGACCGATTAACGTAAACGGATGGTTAATGTGGAGATTTACGATCATTTGACGGTTTTTTGAAATCTTTGTTTAAAAGATATAGAAGGTAAGGTGTACAATTTTAGGGTAATTAATTTGCAATCACCAGTAACATATTATTTAATTATTATAAAACTTTAAGAAAAGTAGGCCTATATGTGTGTATTTGTGTATATCGTTACAGCTTTAATGCCCCGAATAGGTGTAGCCGGCGGCTCAATACATAACCTCTGTCTCTTTTTACAGCCACTTTTCACCAAGCTCCTAATCCTGCGTGACGTGGTAGGTGGTGAGCTGTTATATAGTGTATCTGGAGTAAGGTCAAAATATCCAAATCTTTTGTATTTCGATGCCAATAGCAGTTTAAATACTTTTAAAGTTTAATTACTAATATTTGCATTAATTTTGCCATATTTATACCAATGATGTATATTTTGGTGAAACATCTAAATGAGGAATTTGCAGAAATCTTTGAAGCACATTTGTGACACTTGCTATTATTTGCTATTCTTTCGATATGAAAACCCATAACTTTTCAAATGTTTTTTTACTTAATAACACACTTACCAAGAACGGCGTGACAAAGCATGTGTAATGCGCGTAGCAATTTACGTTATCTGTGTTGACGTAACGGTAGATTAAACAAAACAACGATTTTACATAAAAATGTTCTACTTTACTTTAAATATAAAAAGCAGTGGCAAGCGATAAGTCATATATCAAGTAAAAAAATACAATGAAAGGGTAAAAATTCTATACATTCAAATTTTTGTCGCTACAGTGAAAACATAACTTATAATTAATTAGCTTTTGCCCGCGGTAGTTCCACCCGCTCTAAATTCGGTTATTGGTGTAGGGTTTCAACGGTTACAGAAAAATACCGACTCACACTTGACGTTTTCACGTAGCCCATGTCCTTTCCCGAGACTTAAACTATCTCTATGCCTTTTTTCATCTTAATCGGTACAGCGCTTAAAGCGTGTAGAGGTAACAGACAGACAGACAGAGTTACTGTATGTAAATGTAAATTTTCTCCTCGTTATCGAGATCTTAGTGAGAAAAACTTTAGTAACAGCAGATTTTTATAGAACTTTGTCAAACCAACTCCATGGCATATCCGTCCATGTGTCACAGTACAGCTTCATAATTCCGACATCTTTACATCTTTTCCGATAAAAAAGTACCAAATATAACTTTAAACTATCTGTCAGATATTTTTTCTTATGTCTCCCAGCAGTTTCACTCCTAATTCAGACACTTTCAATTTTATTAAACCCTGGGTGAGTATGAAATGTGTAGTTGAGATTATCTCCTCAATATCTTAGTATCTATTGTATGCTAATTGATGTAAACCGCGTTTTGTCCTTGCGTAGGTGATTACCTAACAAAGCGCTAATTACAAGATCGATCACCTGTTGTCGATCCCACGCGTTGAATACCTTTTCAACTTCCTAAATTGCTCTTCTATTTGTGTCCATGTCAGCATTTACTGAATTGAGTATTATACCTACAGACGAAGTCACGCCGCGGAGCTAGTTATAATTATGACCTATTTTTAAATTTTCATACATATTTCTTTGTGAAATTACTATTTCCAAAAACTGCAAAAGACGAAAAATAATACAATTATGGAGGTAATTAACAAACTACTTGTGTACATTTCATTTATTTGTCACAAACTGTAGTAAGTACACTCCCAAACATGATTCTCGTCACTTGTCGTTCCATTTTTGTCGTACAGTGCGGATTCAGAGAAACTTTCTCCCGTGAACGCTAAGGTAGTTGAATGAGCTCCCTGCCAAGGTTTTCTCTAACGACTACTGCAAGGGGTTCTTTAAAAAAGAAGTTATTAGAATTTTGAAGGTTCGGCAACGTGCGAGTGATGCCCCAGGTGTTGCAAGCGTCCATAGGCTACCAACGGGCGGACGGCAAGCTTGTTTGCCACCTTAATTGTATAAAAAAAATTAGTGTCGGACAACCGTCCGGAATCGTGACAACTTGTGCCTTTCACTTTTTATGTCTGTCTCTCTCGCTCTTAGGCGGGCTAACCATGCCGCGTGCCTCTCACTCGCTCTCATTGTGAGCGCATAACGTGAGCGGAGCGTAACGCAGTTTCTTGAAGTGTCACCCGGCAAACCAATTTATAAGACGTTGTCACGTCAAAAAAGATATACTTTTATGTATGTCCAAAAATATTGATGAAAAAGAACTACAACCGACGTCTTATCAACTTGATAGATAAGTCTTGTGTAGTTTATACTTTCTAATAAAATATTTATATAATTTCGTATGTCTATGACTTCACCAGCAGGTATATCTATCTTATTTAATATCATTAATGTCATAAGATTAGCTTGTATATATGTATATATACGTGATTCAATGTATTTTTAATTTTTCAATGTTTGGTCGTTTTTAACCAACTTCAAAAAAAGGAGGAGGTTCAGTCTATTCAAATTTTTTTTTTGAAGAGAAAACTTCTTTAGCGGCGTTGTGCACTTTTTTTGGTATGGGTAAAAAATGATAAACTCGCGTCAGGTCACGTGTCCTAATCGTGGAAATTCGTAAGACGGAAACCGTAATGCCACGCCTATTATAATTTTTATTATTAGTATTCGCGATTATGAGTAGAACAGGGAGGTTGGATATGGAATTTTAATTCTATGACAGATTGCGATGTCAAATATACTACGTCAAAAAAGTAAATAAACAAACATTATTATTTCTTGACAATGTCAAAGACATGTCTTGTGACATATTTGAGTGTTAAGCGCGAATCGTGTGTAAAGGTTTTCACTTCTGCCGGCACTCCCGGAGTGCAACTCGTTTTTTTTTTTCTAATGTATGTTCGGACATAACTTCGTCATATAGGTATAGACGGATTTGCAAAATTCTTTTTTAATTTAAAGGGGTATACTTCCGAGGTGGTTCCATATTAATGTAGTGCATTTAAAACTAAAACTTTTGGTCAAAATAAACAATTGATGTTAATTTGGAACTGGTGAAACGCCTTTTATGTTGATGACTGTATAACATTTTGTTATTAGTATAAATGTTTTTATTGTACAAAAAAAGCAATTCGTCACTCAAAAATAAAAAATAAAAACTTTTTAACAAAAAGAACAACCGGGTTCAAAAAGGTAAAAGTAATTACTTATCCCAAAAATCTGATCTGAATTACAGTTTGAAGTTGGTTTCTATATACCTAACAGTTTTTTACACACTTAACTGGCATAAAATCAACTTTAAACTGTAATTCAGATCAGATTTTTGGAAGTTAGTAATTATTTTTACCTTTTTAGTGCATCTTTTTGAAGGCGGTTGTTTTTTTTTTTATTTGAAAAGTCTTTAATTATTTTTTATTGTTACTATTTGAGCTTTATGTAACACTACAACTCTATAGATTTAAGGAAACTTTGTTATGAAAATTTTATTAGAATAGGTTTAGAATGATGTTTCTTCGACCGTGACTCAACCCAAGCTCCTGGTGAAATTCAGCGGTGTGTGTCCAGTGACTCGCAGCTTGTGCTGATCTGCGGCCTATTTGGAACATCTCACAAGTTTCAATTTATGTTATGCTAGGCCAATATTAAAGTCAAAGTCAAAATGGTTTATTCAAATAAGGATTTAACAATCACTTTTGAATTTCATTACATGGTTCAACCGAATTGAAACAATCCCATTGCAAAGCATTAAACATTGCACATTAAACGACTCTACCTACATACACGAAAATAATTTTAATAACATAACACTAAGCGTATTGCAATATTGATCCAACTCGTACGTGCGTTAATCTGCGACTATTTAATAAATGAGTTGAATTACTGAAGGAACCTTAAGAGTGCTCTTTTAGTTGAAATGGCAGAAGATCAATGAATACATAATAATAAATATTTTTGGACATCACACACTCACATCAATACACAAGGAGTACCGACTTACCTGTGGAAGCGCGCGTACACTTCGCTACCGTGCGCGGAACATTGAGAGTTCAATTTTGATGTTTGCACGTTTCAACCGCATTAAACAATGATAACATATTGATACCATTGCATTAAAAGCTTTCGGTGAATTTAAGCTTTTAATGAGATTGCGCAATCGCATTGAGATGTATTTACTTTCAACTTTCAATGCCATTGAAGCAATCAAATTCAAAAACAAAATTGAACCATGTAATATCAGCTTTTAAACCATTAGCTTTTAAAATTGGGAATAGTTAGTTAAGTACTTTTTACTTTTTATTGGTCTTTATGTGTGTGGTAAATAAATTTATTTATCTATCTATTATAGACTTCATACCAAACGCTATTCTTATTTGCGCCTTGTTAGTGGCATAGCCTAGGCTTCGATGGGGACCCTCTGCTCTAGGTGTCACTATTATAAAGGTAACGACTTGGTAAATAAGATACTTCATTTTAAAGTAAATAGATTAAATTGGTTTGACGGTTAAAAATGCGTCTTGGTAATAAATTGGTGTGGCAAAGAAGTGACACCTGTGGCGAAATATGGTGAAATATGTTTCGTAGCAAAACGACAATCCTAAAGAAGTATTTAGCTGAGTATATTCTAAATAAAATGCATTCTTTATTTTATTTTATTTCACCGTTTGAAGATAAAAGTGGTGGGACAAAATAAAATAAAAAGCTAAATTTAAAAAGCTAAAAAATTGTGTTCGTTTAGACTGTTAAAATCTTTTTTTGGGATAGTCATTTCGCTATACAAAATATTTATTACTCAAATATTTAATACATTGATAATAAATATATATATTATAGCTGGCTTGGGGTGTCAGGGTGTCCGTGTCACCATATTTCACCACAGGCCACGGATGTCACTCTGTCTAGCTACTCAACTGGTCCATGTCACTTTTTAACCGAATTCA
The DNA here is from genome assembly GCA_946406115.1 of Apoda limacodes. NCBI lineage: Eukaryota > Metazoa > Arthropoda > Insecta > Lepidoptera > Limacodidae > Apoda > Apoda limacodes. Next base: position 8,091,381 of record OX291552.1, on the reverse strand, counting down.
AAAAATTGGGATGTTTCTATTGTTTTTAATGTATGTTCGGGCATAACTCCGTCATATACGTCAGACGGATTTCCAAAATTAATATAGTGAATTTAAAACTTAAACTTTTGGTAAAAAAAAATAATTTGCGTTAATTTGGATCTGTTGAAACGCCTTTTATGTTGATGATTGTATAGAATTTTGTTACGAGTATCGAATTTATTAAAAAACGATAAAAAAAAGGAATTTGTCATTCAAAAGTAAAAAAAAAAAATCTTTTTTATGTAACCAGATTTCTAATCGTCAAACAGTAGAAAGTCTTACCTTATTATCTTTCTGCCACGAACAGACCCCCTTCTTGTCGGATACCCGGCACTTGAGCAAAGCGTCTTCACTTGGATTCACCTCCGTGTACGTCGGCATCTCTATGAAACGCTGGACTGCATCTGTAAAAATATTTTATCAAGTTAGTGCAAATTGTAAAGTCACTTCTGTGTTATTTGAGAATGGGAATTCGTTTCATTCTTCATCTATATAGAATTTTTACCTGACTACGGCAAAGCTAAAAGGAGGGTATATATTTTTACCGGATTGCGGCAAATCCCAAAAGGAGGGTTTTGTGATTGACCTGTATGTATGTCCCACTTTATGTTCCCTTGTAACTACTAAACGACTAAACCGATTTTAACTAATTATAAGGGGTTCGATTCGTATTAACCTCTAGAGTATCATAAGCTATAATAAAATTGTTGTAAATTAATAGCGGATTTTGACGTCAAATTGCGTGGCATAAAAATCTTTTCTTTTCAAAACCTATCGAGTGGGGCATCAAAATAAAGAATTTTATAAGGTGATACTACTGAACTGATTTTGATGCAACTCTTTTCAGATCTAAGTCATGACGTGGCGCATCGATTGATATGGTCACGAGATAAATTGCTCCATTGTTTCTTATACACATACAGATATAACTTTAAAAATGATACCAAATGATTCTTCAGGTCTCAAAACGTAAAGAAAATACAAATTTACTTTCCCTCAAGAGAAGTTAATAAATAAATGTTTTGGACATTACAAACAAAACTAACCAAAGCTTGTGCTATGGATAGCAGAAAACGGGTACGAATACTATATAAATACTATACTTACATACTTGCCTAGCTGTAGTTCCCTGCTTTGCTTATAACTCTAGTACTTAAGTGCCGAGCTTTGCTAATTTTTATAACAACGCCATCTAGTGTCAAGTAGCTTTAGTGTTGCTGTGTCGGTAAAAATAATAGTATTACTACACGCCAATAGATGTCAGGAAGAGTCATATTTTTAAGTTTATCATTACCTGAATACACGGATAAAACGACGTTCTAAAAACGGAACCTAGCTAGATCGTTTGATCGCCCCCGAAACCCTCTGCATACTAAATTTTATAAAATCGTTGGAGCCGTTTCCGAGATTCAGATTATAAATATATATTTCTACATATATACAAGAATTGCTTGTTTAAAGGCATATAAACTTTGTTTATATCAATGGTTTTAGGTTATTCAACTTCTACTATTTAATAAAATAAGTTACATATCGAAAATCCATGGTAGGTACCTACATAACTATACATGACTTCAAAACTTAACTTTTTCTCTCTCTTTCTGAACCGAATTCACAACTTTTTCAAAGTCGGCTAAGAAACCAACGATTATAAACTGAGTAGACCAGTATTTTAGTGAAGTAAAAACTTCTTTAGCGGCGTTGTGCACTTTTTTGGTATGGGTAAAAATGATAAACTCGCGTCAGGCTGATCGAAAATTTGTAAGACGGAAACCACAATGCCACGCTATAATAGGATGATTGACAAAATAAAAAGATTGATTTTGAAGTGAAAACTTCTTTAGCGTTGTGCACTTTTTTTGTGATGGGTAAAAAATGTTTAACTCTATAGGACGAAAAAAAAGTAAAAGTTAATTGGGTTGATGAAAAGATGAAAGTGCGGATTACACATGATAAATGTTATATCCAGGTTATATGCTTTCACTTCTGCCGACACTCTCGGAGTGCAAACCGTTTTTTTTTGAAGTGAAAACTGTTGTGCACTTTTTTTGGTATGGGTAAAAAATTATAAACTCGCGCAGGCTGATCGAAAATTGGTCAGACGTAAGACGGAAACCATAATTCCACGCTATAAAAATTCGTGAGACAGAAACCATAATGCCACGCCTATTATAATTTTAAAGTGAAAACGTCTTTAGCGGCGTTGTGCACTTTTTTTGTGATGGGTAAAAAATGTTAAACTCTATAGGACGAATAAAAAGTAAGAGGAAATTGGGATGATGAGAAGATGAGAGTGCGAATTACACATGTTAAAATGTTATATCCAGGTTGTATATTTTCACTTCTGTCGGCACTCCCAGAGTGCAACCCGTTTTTAGGGTTCCGTAGCCAAATGGCAAAAAACGGAACCCTTATAGATTCGTCATGTCTGTCTGTCTGTCCATCCGTATGTCACAGCCACTTTTTTCCGAAACTATAAGAACTATACTGTTGAAACTTGGTAAGTAGATATATTCTGTAAACCGCATTAAGATTTTCACACAAAAATAGAAAAAAAACAATAAATTTTTGGGGTTCCCCATACGTAGATCTGAAACTCAAATTTTTTTTTCATCAAACTCATACGTGTGGGGTATCTATGGATAGGTCTTCAAAAATGATATTGAGGTTTCTAATATCTATTTTTCTTAACCGAATACTTTGCGCGAGAGACACTTCCAAAGTTTAAAATGTGTGTAACTTCTAAAATAAGGGAATGATAAAACTTAAAAAAAATATATGATGTACATTACCATGCAAACTTCCACCGAGAATTAGTTTGAACGAGATTTAGTCAGTAGTTTTTTTTTAATACGTCATAAATCGTAAACCGCAATTTACCTTTCATTCAATCAACTCAAATATAAAAATATTTTTGTTTGTGTTTGTAGATTACATAAATGGTGATAGGTACGGAACCCTCGGTGCGCGAGTCCAACTCGCACTTGGCCGGTTTTTTATTTTTATTTTATTGTCTTTATGTTGTTCATCAAATTCATAACTGAAATGAATCTAGTCAATGAAATATAATTTTATTTTACATTTTCTATTTTAAAAGGAAAAAGTGTTTGGTGAAATCTCGTTAAAAGTGTTCAGTGAGTGCAGTGTAGATTTAGCGGACGCTCATTAGCGCGGCGGAGCGCCAGAATCGAATAGCGTGAAGATACTCGTGATAATGAATGTTCCGCAACGCAAACACCACCGAGCTGACGCTGCGGCCCCGTGCGTATTGTAAACAAATGATGCAGTGCAGCATATATGTATGTGCGTAGGTGAGTGCGGTTGGAAAACAGACGAAATGTAAAGCATGCATTCCTTCCCTGTGCGGTACATTTGAATTCGCGCTTTACGCTTTAGTAATTGAATGTGGCGTGAATTTCTTTGTGATAATTCTTAAATGTTTAATGTTGTAGGAGAAAAAAATTACGCGCAGACTGAATGTGTTGTAGTCGGGGTTCCGTTGTCAACAACGGCATGTCCGTCCGCCTGTCTGTGGCTGAGCCTTCGATTGTTAATACTAAAAATCTGTGATTTGATATGGGTTGTGTATCTTCCACAGACCTAGGATTTTTACGCTAATCTAATCTTTACGTAAAGTGGGAATGATTTTAATAGGTATGTAAAAAACATTTTTCAATTAAGGGTCAGCTCATACCGAGACATGACGCGACAATACTTTACTGAATTTGAGGGATTAGAGGATGGGGACAAATTTAATGCAAAATGTTAGCATTAAACCTTACTTGAGCAGTTACTGTGCACAAGTTTCTAGGGTAGAATCTTTATACAAGAGTAATTGATTTAGGGAAGTCACTATTCCCTAAGGAACAGACCTATGTGGCTACTGTGAACTCAGCATTTAGATCGTTTATTTATTTGTTCCTTGGATCATAATAAATTACTGAAAAATCCTCATGACTCAAGATCTCTTGAGGAATTTGAATTGTCAAGAAGTCTTTTAAATTCCGAAACATAAACCTATGGGTAAGTTAACGTTAAAGACTAAACAGACTTAAAAACTAAAATAAACAAGAGTAACTAAAACATATACTTGCCAGCCTTCATACGTCCCCACTGCTGGGGCAAGGCCTACCCTCATAAGCGAGCGTGATTGGGCCATAGTCCACACGCGGGCCCAGTGCGGATTATGGACTTAAGTCCACAATCCTAAAACAAACCAAATATTTAGTTACTAGACTTTGTTAGCGGCTCCGCCCGCCCTAAATTCGGTTTAGGCGTGGAACTCCTTAATTAATTCAAATTAACTAATTAATTAATTAGTTATACCAATGAATTGCTATAACATGCTATAGGTGTAGCAATAGTTCGTTTAACTCTGTTATAGTTATTCCTGCAGGAACTTTTGAATTTTTAGGGATAAAAAGTAGCCTATATGCTATTCCAGGACCTAACCTATATGTATGTAAAGTTTTATCGCGATCCGTCCAGTGGTTGAAGCGTGATTGAGTAACAAACATCCATCCAGACATACAAACTTTCACATTTATAATATTAGTAGGATAGGATAGGATACGAGTACATAGTTTGAGAAATGTACTACTATTTGAACTTGCATTGAAATGCATCCCGCCTGCATGTATTCATCTCCCGAGTGTTATAGGGTATATAAAAAAAAATCGAGAGTCGAAAAAAAGTGACAAAAAATAATTAAAAAACACTTTTCACAATTATCTGTTAGCTCCAAACGATTCTAATAGATGGCGATATCTGTTTACTGGATTGAGTAAGTATTGCATAGATGGCGCTCTGTTAAATATATAAACGACTGCGCCGAATTGGATAATTTAAGTTGTGTTTATTATTGTTAGGGCAAGGTTTATATGAAAGAAAAAAGGGTCAAGTGGGAGTCGGACCCGAGCCCTACTGGTAAACCTATTGTAATAAAATTTTGGTAAATGGTTGTGCACACCGCCCGCGAAGGTTTTTGAGAAATAAAAATTGGTCAAGCATACGCTGGGGTTTCTGAATTAGTACAACCCTTTCAAAAAAGGTGGCGCGCCAGTTGTTTTAAACAAAAGAAACAACGTTCTCCGGGTCAGCTATCTGTTATTTGATCCAACTTAAAAGATAGGATAGTTTTAATCTCGATCTGTCAAGTGCGAGCCGGACTCGGGCACTTTAGGTAAAAACCAACGTTCTCCAGGTTACAGAGGGATGGCAGCGGAACAACGTTCGCCGGGACAGCTAGTATTTGGTATATGTTTAAGCTGCACCTTTATATTGCGTTTTAGTTCTTAATGTTTTGTAGTTGGGTTTTTTATTTATCTTATGATTAATTTTTATTATTATTTATTTATGCCTTGTACATTATCTATTTTTAGGTAGGTAAAAAAGTATGCTTATACGTAAATTCACTGGTAACATATCTGTTGTAATTATCCCTTATTCTGTGATAAAGGTAAGTACCTAGTAATAATCTGATGAAAATATTATTGCATAAAAATGTATAATTACATAAAAATAGAAAATTTCTAACATTTTACGTTAGAAAAAAAAACAAAAAATGAATTTTAATCTCATAAGGGGTACAATTTTGTCCAATAAAAGAACCATCAAGCTAACAAATTCCTGTTTATTCTAATCAAAGTACAACTTGATAATAGCCACCTAAAACATACGAAACAAAGAGAAAAACTCATTTAGAGAAAGAAAGGAAACCATTATCAAGCTATCACTGGATTTTATACCCGCTTTGGTACTTTAGAACTTAATAAAAAAACGTAATTACATGTAAACCTACACAGTGTTATTCGAAATATGGACTTGGAATGACTACAAAAGGAACTTATGCTTCCCTTAAAGACACATCCCTTCCGCAGTCAATAGCGTTATTCGCACTTAACTTGGTTACTTGGTAGCGCCCTCTGATGTCATTGGTAAATAACAAACGTCATACTAATTGGGTCGCAAAGGGCCCTTTGATAAAGGTTTCCGGTATGACAGAGCCGGATGGTACTAATTTGCGAACTTCGTTTTTGAAAAGGGGGGAGGAAATTATGGGGTTCGCATTATCTAAAACCCTCACTACGACTATTCTTTGACTTCCAGTAAAGTAAGTACCCATATTAGCAAGGGCTTTGTACTTTGTACTTGAACTAATTTTAACTTGAAATAATTTAATTCTCATACAAATAGTAAAGTATATGGTATGTTTTAATTTCTGTTTCGTTCTTAAATGTTTTTACAGTGGCGTTTTTTTATTTATTTCTATTCACAGCTTTTTACTGTTATTTATTTTCAATTTTTTTTTTACTCGCGCTTGACTTTTTTATTATAAGTGTTATATATATTTGTAGTCACCTTTTAAAGCGTTTAATTTTTCTTGAATCCAACATTTTGATTTTTCACGTATTTTATATAACCAGTGTCACTCTTACACGCAGAGAACCTACAACCTCTCACAATAAAGACGAATGTAACGACGCATCTCAAGCTAAAATTCGTCAAGCCGTTTAGACTACAGAGCGTGCCAAAGAAGTATAAATACATACACTAGAAAAACATAACCCTCCTTCTGCGCAATCGGGTAAAAATTATACAGAATTCTAATTAATTTATATTTTTCTAATTAATTAACAGAATTAGATGAAAGTGCGAATTACACATGTAAAAATGTTATATCCAGGTTGTATGTTTTCACTTCTGCCGGCACTCCCGGAGTGCAACCCGTTATTTTAACTCGGTAAAACTAAAGGTTTCCGTAAGAATCCCATAGCGATGGCCGAATTCTGCGCGGACAATGCCACGGACAAAATCTTGTTTTGTTATAAATTTTCTTTGCCACTAGCAACGAATAACTTAGCTTGATTGAATGGAAGAAATATAACCATCAAATCTTGAAGCATAATAACATATACCGGGGACCGAGCTTAGCTCGTTTTTGTTTTCAACAACACCATCTATTGTTGAGTAGCTTTAGTGTTGCTGAGGCTGTGTCGGAAAAAAAATAGTATTACCACCCGCCAATAGATGTATCATTGCCTGAAAGCACGGATATAACGACGTTCGATTTATCGCCCCCCAAACCCCTCCATACTATACTTCATGAAAATCGTTGGAGCCGTTTCCTAGATTTAGATAACAGTACCTGGAGGACAGACGTTTTCTAAAAATGAAACCTAGCTAGATCAATTTATCGACCCCGAAAACCCTCATACTAAATTTCATGAAAATCGTTGGAGCCGTTTCTGAGATTCAGATTATATATATACAAGAATTGCTCGTTTAAAGGTATTAGATGCATTTAAAAGCACGGTAAAATGCTAGGCTGATTGATATATTTGGTGCAAATGAGGCTAATATTATTATAACCAAGGCGGCTATATTATGAGATTATTACCGAATGCACAAAATAATGTTTTTTTGTCATTTTTATGCAAAATAATGCAAACATAGCTTCGAATAGCTACAAGTGAGAGTCTTAAGTTATTGTTTACTTGGTAACCATTTAATGTAAAACAAGTAATGGAGCTGATATATGGGTCATTCACCTAGTACCATACCAGTAAAGTAAAAACTTAAATAAATAAATTTATACATTTTGACAAATCTAGTCGATACAGAAATTCTTAACTACTATGTTAGTTTACGACAGCTAGAAAAACTGCGCATCTTCGTCTGTATGAAATTCTAAAAACTTCGGTTCATTTGTTTTTAATTTCCATGGAATGAAATCAGACAAACTGAGATAAGAATTAATTAATCTTTTATTATGTTCACTAGTATATATAAAAATGAAATTATTAAAATTTCAAATGGATATAGAATAAAGGCTATGTTGCCACTTTACTAGATAAATATCTAATATTTGTTTACTCTGTGCTCTTTGACCTTAACTACCTGAAGAGGTCACAAACACACTATTCAAATTATGGAATTAATTCTAAAAATTACGTACTCTACAATAAAATTAGTTATCAGTGAGGATTTTAATATTATTTCTTAAACAATAAAACAAACAATAACAAAACAAAACGATCAAACTGAACAAAAAAGCATCATCATTCACTCTCGGCAACGTGGAAATTAAAATGGCTACGGTAAAAAAGTAGCCCAGAATTGCGACATGCGATCAAGTAAGCGCAAGCAAACATAACTTCATTTTTCAAACTAAACGCGACATAGACAATAGAGGACCATCAATCATCTGACTCAACAAAAGGTGAAGAATAGACAACTGGCCAGAGGCAAAGTGGCTCTTCTTTTTTTTCATTATAACACATTTGTGGTATTGCTAATATAAGCGGCGCTAGCAGTCATAGCATTGCTTTTCAAATTAAGAACAAAAACGAGTTTTTACTTTGTTCAATAGCAAATTTATCTTTGTCGTATATGACAATGATTGCTTTTCGTGGGAATTGTACCGTGTGGTTATTGAAATATTATTTCGTGGGACGTTAATGGTTTTTATTAATTAAACATTACGTGATTTGGACACGTTAATCAATTTTTCACACTTCAGCGTTCATTAAAATTTTTTTTGCAAAGGCTAATATATACTACCTACTTACTACACTAATTATAGATTTAATTCTCTTATTATTTTATTTTAGGGGCCTCTATATTAAAGACTTGGATTTGAGCCCTTACTAAGAGTGGATCTACTAAAATACCAAAGTGATACTATCGACGAATTGTTTCAAGTGATGGTTTACAGATTAGCAACAACTACATACAACATTGTCAATAGAGAAAAGGTAAACCGATCAATCGCGCAAGTCGGAGACTGCACCGAAGGTTCCGATTGAATGCAGATCAATCAATGCATCAATATGCAATGCAATGGCTTGGAATTTAATTATTTCTTTCTATGTAAAATATGAACAATTGATCCATCAGTCTGCTTTATTACAGACTAGATCTTGCCAGCAGCGCCACCCTCCCTAAATTCGGTTATCAGCGTGGTTTTCTATGTCAACTCCTCAATATACTAAAATGAAGTTTGCTTTAGCCAGCTCTAGCTGTAGCTATAGTTCGTTCTCTCGGTTATAGTTATTCTCGCGAGAACTTTTCAGTTTTTCGGGATAAAAAATATCCTATGACCTTGCGCGGGACTCAAAATCTCTATACAAAATTTTATCTAAATCGGTTTAGCGGTTTAAGCGTAAAGAGGTAACAGACAGACAAAGCTACTTTTGTATTCATAATATTAGTATGGATTTTTCAGCGAGATATACCTATTGGGAGACAGCCTAATTGAAACCTCTAATATCCTTATCCATATGTCCTTTTACTAAAATGGTACTAGTATAGTATTATATAATCTGTGAAAATGGTATACCTATAATGCCTACAACAATGTTTACGTTTACAATATTAAAGCGAACGCCGATCTCACTTTTGTCAAAATTTTTGATTTGTCCTCTCGCAACTGGTTTATGCATGACCGTTAGACAATTCAATGGAGCCACACAAAAACCATTGATTTGCCTCGCAAAAACTTGATTGTTTGGAAACAAAAGAGATACTTTCCAATTTGTTTCTCATTAATTTTATTTAGGTAACAAGACCTTGTTTGCTAATTGCGTACATTTGTTTAATTTCACTCCCTTTTATCTTGTTTTCATTGACGTACGTTAAGGAATGTCAGAACGTAAGTTAAACATTTATTAAATAAAATTTTAAGTTATTTTCAAAATAGGTAGGTAAATTCAATTCAAAAGTTTTCGAGTTATTGAAATAACGGTTATATACAAATTAATGAACTAAAAACTTGACCAAATACTTAATATAAAAAAGGCTTTCATAGTTTAACTACGAAATCCTAAATAATGCAACGTATTCGATTATGATTATCCAGTATCCAGTGGACAAACACCGTTTGTTAGGAAGTTTGTCCACTGGATAACCAAAAAAATATTTCACTGATATTGCGTACTGACCATAAATGAGAGCTGGTTCACGCAATTTACGATTTCCGACATCCGATAGGTATAGTTATTTATATTGTTACAATAATTTTACACATTGCATGAATCGGACGGACACCCGGACGCGGTGGTAATGCAAAACAAGTTTATAAGTATAAAGTATACACGAGTATCGTGTCCAATATCACTTTTAATTGTGTTGAGACTTGTGGACAAACGTGAACTGCCTATTTACGTCCGATCTAACGACAGCTGCTTTCCTGCATTCGTATCGTATCGTATCGGACGGCAGACAACTAGACTTAGCATTAAAAAAAATCTTGATCTATAGGAAACTGTAAAACCTATTTACTATTTGGCTACAGAACCGTAAACAACAACTATTTTTACAAACATTCTTAATTTTGTTAAATAAAAGAATAAACAAGTTCGACCGTCATTTCAATATACAAATAGGGTTCATCATTAGACCCTGATACCAGAGTACTTATCACGACAAATCAAATGAACCCAAATTCGATGGGGTTGAGTGTCGCTTCGTTGCAGAGTTCTTGTTACCACCATTCGGCTTTATCGTCAGACCCTGGATATCGTTTAAGACCATGTTACTTGTCAAGACAAATCGAACAAGCCCGAACTCGATAGGGTAGCGTCGTTTCGTTACAGAGGTCCTATGGCCACCTTCCGGCTCCATCATCAGACCAGCTCTATGACATCATTATATTGCATTGTCATCCGATTTACTTGTATACGCAAAATTTCAACTCAATCGAACACGAGGAAGTGGGTCAAATTCAACTTGCAAGATTTGATTACAGACAAAGGGACAGGTAAAACTAAATAAAAGCTTGTTAAAAAGCATTTGTCATATCAGTCACTTTGGCTATTTAGCAGTGTCTCAAAGTCAGTCAGCTATTCCTGATGATAACAAAGTTCACTCTTCATTGGTTCAAATGGTCTAGATTTTCAACTTGTCGCCCTGACTAAGTTATTACCCATTCCTATATCTGACGTCTGAAAACCGCAAACGACGGAGCCATTCAAGCCTTAGTGACAGGTCAGAGACACCATGTTTCGTGCAAATTGTGCACTTTGCGGTTAACACGCTTGCCGTTCAAAGGATGTAGTGAATAAAACGTGGATAGGTATTCACCTGATTTCAGAAAGCATAATTTACAACTTATTCATCGTTAGTTTTTTCGGGCCCCGTGCTAAATAAAACAAGAATACATTATGATCATTTAATCACAGCAACTAATTTTATGTCCTTACAAGCTTTCAATTAATTTAACAGTTTGTATATGTATGTGTGTCCAATTTAACTATTCCTATTCCCATTAATATTATAAAGGCGAAAGTTTGTGAGTGTGCGACTGTGTGAGTGTGTATGTTTGTTACTTCTTCACGCTTCAACCACTGGTCGGATCAGGATGAAACTTGGCATACATATAGGTTAGGGCCTGGAATTGCATATAGGCTACTTTTTATCCCTAAATTCCCGCGGGAATAGCTATAACCGAGCTTAAACGAACTATAGCTACAGCTTGATATAGCAATTCATAAGTGTAATTAAGGCGTAAATATACATACAATTTTAGGCGTATACAGTCGCCGATAACCAAATTTAGGGCGGACTAATTAAGGAGTAAATCACAGTCGCCGAAAACCGAATTTAACGCGGGGTAATTAAGGTGTAAATCACAGTATCAATACTGAGATTAAATAAAGGAGTCCCACGCCGATAACCAAATTTAGGGCAGGGCGTCCGCTAGCAAAATTCATTAATTACCAGCTATCCTATTAATATTATAAATGCGAAGGTTTGGATGTTTGGTTGTTTGTCACGCTTCAACCACTGGATGGATCGGGAACCGCTCAACTGATTTATATGAAATTCGTCTGAGTCCCGGGAAAGGACATAGGCTTTTTTTCATCCCGGAAAATTCAAAAGTTCCCGCGGGAATAACTATAACGTTTGTTACTTAATCCTGCTGCACTGGGAGCATTAAATGAGATGAAATTTTGCACAGAGAGATAGTTAAAGATACGGAAAAGGACAAAGGCTTCTTTTTGTCCCGGGAAATTTAAAAGTTAACCGAATTCCACGGACGAACCTTAGCTGAAGCTATAGCTTATAGCTTAGTATAATCAAGGAGTTGCCGTAAGAATCCTACGCCGTTAACCAAAATTAGAGCGGGCGGAGCCGCGGGCAAAGTCTAGTAATTTTTAAATGTGAAAATTTGGATGTTTGTTACTCTTTCACGCTTCAACCACTGGACGGATCGAGATAAAACTTTTCATACATATAGGTTAGGTCCTGGAATAGCATAAAGGCTACTTTTTATCCCGAAATTCCCGCGGAAATAACACTAACCGAGCTTAAGCGAACCATAGCTATAGCTAATTGATATAGCAAACTTCATTAATATAATTAAGAAGAAAATCACAGTCGCCGATAACCAAATTTAGAGCGGACTAATTAAGGAGTAAATCACAGTATTAATACTGAGATTAAATAAAGGAGTCCCACGCCGATAACCGAATTTAAGGCGGGCAGAGCTGCTGGCAAAGTCTAGTATTTGATAAAGTTATTTTTAGTTCGGTGTTAATGCAACAATATGGTACCCTATAGCTGATCTGATGATGGTACTCGAAATGAATATGAACGATGAAGGCGCTGTACCACCTACTATACCGTCGTGCGGTAAGTCCATGCCGGAAATCTCCATAACGCAGCGGGAGGTCAGGCGGGCGTTGCTTTCTCTAGACGTTCATAAGTTGAGTGGGCCAGACGGTATACCATCAGTGGTGCTTAAGCAGTGTGCTCCTGAGTTTTGTCCTGTACTCACGCGCCTCTTCGCGCTTTCCTACCACACTAGGCAATTTCCGTCTACATGGAAGACTGCGAATGTGCACCCGGTGCCCAAAAAGGGCGATAGATCAGATATATCGAATTACAGGCCTATCGCTATTACCTCTCTCCTCTCTAAGGTGATGGAGCGTGTGATCAACACACAGCTTCTAAGATATATATATAGCTTATATATATATATATATATAGATATATAGCTTCTCAAATCGAGACCACACTGTCCCAGGTCTCTGACTGGGGACGGGTAAACTTGGTCCGATTCAACCCTACAAAGACACAAGTGTGCGCGTTCACCGCTAAGAAAACTCCATTCACTGTTATTTCCTGTTTCTGTCTCGATATCAAATTTAACAAGCTTTTATTCTGGTAATCGACTAAGTTTTACAAAAAAAAGGAAACTTTAATGTCTGCCTAAAGTTAAAATGTAGGAAATGACTTTTTTCTAATCAATATAAGGTTAGTTTTAACTTTTTAGTACTTTGTAGGGTTTCGTACCTAAATAGGAAAAAGTAACCCTAATTATATAGGATCACTTTGATGTTCGTCTGTCAAAACCCTTTTTCTCAGAAACGTATGACGGTATCAAGTTACAATTGATAACAAATACTAAGGTCTACGGACACTTAAACGTGATTTGTTTTGCCGTTTTTATAGATAATGGTACGGAACCCTAATCGAACCGAATCGCACTCGGCCAATTTTTTTAAAAATATAAAAGCTTGTTTTTTGTAAGAAATGTGCATTTATTTTTTAATTCGTTATTTTTAGGGTTCCGTACCTCCTAGACAAATAGGAACCCTTTTAGGGTCACTTTGTTGTCCGTCTGTCTGTCAAGAGCCTTTTTTTCAAGAACGCGTTCAAATCACGTTTACAATTAATATTAAATACTAAGGTCTACGGTCTCTTGAAGCTGTTAAAAAAATCAATCTTCTGAGTCAACTCAGAAAAAAAAATACAGTGGAATAACGGCCATTTTTGTCGCAAATTTTGGCATTCACAAACAAATCAAAACCTATAGGATACTTCCCATTGTCCTAGAGTCATGAAATATGACACGAAACAAGGTCTTACATCACAAATATAGGAAAAAATTTGTTAATTTGTAGTTGTAGGACATATAAAAACAGATTGTCTGTCTGTCGGTCAAGACCCTTTTACTTAAGAACACGTTGAGGAATCAGGTTTAAATTAATATCAAATACTAAGTTTTACGGTCTCTTAAAGCTGTAAAAAAATCAATCTTCTATGTCAATGGAATAAAAAAATAAGGCCATTTTTGACGCATATTTAGGTATCAAGTTATTCACAAATAAATCAAAACCTATGGGGTACTTCCCGTTCTCCTAGAATTATGAAATTTGACACAAAGCAAGGTTTACATCACAAATAAAGGAAAAAATCCAGATTTTGTTAATTTCAAGTTTTACTACTTTTACAAAAATAGTTTGTCTGTCTATCTGTCAAGAACCTTTTACTCAAGAACGCGTAGGGGTTGAAATTAATATCAAACAGTTACTTACAGTTGCCCCTAGGCACTTTTTTTTTTTTTTTTTTAATTATTATTATGCGACTCATAGTCCTTCCGACTATGAGCAAATGTGTGGAATGGGATTAGGCATGAGGAGATATTCCCCAATAGAAACATCTTCCATATTAATATATTGGCTTAGTCAGCTCCTCCAAGATGCAAGGTTCTGCGCCGTTTCAAGCGATTCACACAGTCAGGCAATGTGAGTTGCACAGCCAACTGGTAAGGATGGTTAATGAGTCTTGTTCTGTATTTACTAGCGGATGCCTTAATTTCGTCTTTTACTTTTGGCATGTTCAAGTATTCATGTACTTCACTGTTTCTGATGAACCAGGGAGCATTGCTAATTTGCTTGAGGATGTAATTCTGTGCTCTTTGGATTTTGTTTATGTTGGAATCGCAACAGGCACCCCATAACTGAATCCCATAGGTCCAGACTGGTCTTATAACGGCCTTGTAGATTAAGAGCTTATTGTCCAGTGACAGTTTTGAGTTTCTTCCCAAGAGCCAGTAGAGGCCCTTGTATTTGAGATTGACCTCTTTACGTTTTGTCTCTATGTGTTTCCGCCATGTCAGCCTTCGGTCCAAGTGTAGCCCTAAGTACTTCACTGTGTCACTCTGAGGTAACGCCCTACCACTAAGGTTAACAGGAGGACAGGTATCTCTGCGCAGGGTAAAGGTGACTTGCACTGATTTGTCGGGACTCACTTTAATACGCCATTTATCACACCAGAGGCTTATTTCATTGAGGCTTATTTGAAGTTTAGCAGTGGCATCAGCTGGATCTTTACTTGAGGCTAGTATTGCCGTGTCATCTGCATAGGTAGCGATAGTTACTCTAGGTGTTAGTGGCAGGTCAGAAGTGTATATGGTGTACAAAACCGGACCAAGCACGGAACCTTGGGGCACACCAGCAAGTATTTCATGGAAGCCTGATGAGCAGTTATCTTCTCTAACTTGGAAGATCCTATTGCTGAGATAGGAATCGAGTATTTGATAGAAACTATAAGGTAGCAGTAGTTTAATTTTATAGAGCAATCCCTTATGCCAGACCCGGTCGAAGGCCATTTGGACGTCAAGGAATGCCGACGAGCAATATTCTTTTTTCTCTAAGCTATCACTGATATGTTTGCACACTCTATGTATTTGTTCAGTCGTGCCGTGCTCTGGTCTGAACCCAAATTGGTGGTCTGGAGTCACGGAGTTTTCGCACATAGCACGTGAAAGTCGTCGAAGTAGTATCTTTTCCAGGACCTTGGACATTATGGGAAGTAAGCTAATCGGTCTGTAGGATGATAGTTCATGTTCGGGCTTTCCAGATTTATGGACCATGATTACTTGTGAGACTTTCCATAGTGCAGAAAAGTAAGATGTTCTAATGATACAATTAAAAAGCGTGGTCAGGTAAACTTTTGCTTTACGCGGAAGCTCTGAGAGGACCTTTTTGTCTATGAGGTCAAATCCTGGGGCTTTTTTATTGTCTAGTTGGCTAATGATTCTCGTTACTTCTCCTGGTGTGACTGCTTTTAGAGGGAGATCGAGTTGGAAGTCTTGTTGAAGGATGTCGTCTATGTCGGCTTCGCTAACAGTGGCATCATTGGGAACAAATACTTTGGCGAGGTGACCGGCAAATGCTATTGACTTTTCCTGTTTCGTTCTGGCCCATTGGTTTCCTTCTTTTCGTATAGGTGGCTTGGGGTTTATTGGTTGGTTTCTATTTTTGCATGCCTTCCAGAGGGAGTAGTCAGTATTTGCAGTAGCAGTTAGCGACAACAAGTTTAATTCAATGGCTTCATTTTTTTTTGCCTGTAAAGTTTGTTTTACAATTTTAGAATAGTTATTAAATGCCCTTTTATCATGGGGGTGCCGGCTAGAATGCCACACTCTTCGTAGTCTCCTTTTCTCCAGAATTAGTGCTTTAATTTCTTGTGGTACATAAGCCTGTCTTACATTCTTGGGTTTTACCTCTTCTGTGCTGTTCCAACAAGCTTTCTGGACTTCGAATGTAAATGCAAGAACTGCATCGTCAATCTCATCCTCATTCTTTAGGGAAACCCGTAAGTCCAAGGAGTCCTCGAGCAAGGATCGAAAGAGTTTCCAGTTTGTCTGATTATTATACAGTCTTGGTTTGTTCTGATCCTTTAACGCATTGGCACTGATTGTAAGTATGACAGGGATGTGGTTAGAGGATCCATCTAGGCAGGAGTCAATTTGGTAGAAGAGTCTAGAGAGTCCCTTCATTAGGAAGAAATCCAAGACATCTGGCAATTTATTTGGGTCGGTCGGCCAGTGGGTAGGCTCGGGTGTGGCAATTGTTGTAAGATGCTGCCTATCGATGCACTTTTTAAGTTCCCTGCCTCGTGTGGTTTTAGTCTTGACCCCCACTGCAGATGTTTCGAGTTCCAGTCTCCTCCGGCTATGAAACGAGAGCCTAGACTTTTGATGTATGCACTGAACTGTTCCTCTGTTATTCTATGTTTTGGAGGACAATACACTGATGAGACATTGAAATCACCATTTCTATCTCGAATGTTTACCGTGGTAGCTTGTATGTGGTCTGTTCGAAACTGAGCGAGCTCGTAGTGTTCAATTGAGGCTCTAATTATGATAGCTGATCCGCCATGTGCAGTGTCGTCTGGATGGTTTGTCATGTATATATTATAGTTTTTTATCTTTATGAAGCTTTTGTGAGTGAAGTGGGTCTCAGATACCATAAGAATATCTATGTCATGGATTTTTAGCAGCATCTCAACCTCAGCTTTGTTGGGTGTTAAACCATTTGTGTTCCAAGTGGCTATTTTTAGTTTATTTAGTTCAGCGATAATTTATTGACTAGTGTTGTCAAGAGCCCCAGCATGTTGCTCATTTGTTGTAAGATAATGTCTAATTTTTGGGATTGTTTGATAAATATTTCTTCTAATCTTGAATATGACATTTGTTGATGGTTTTCTAGCTCAATTTGAGGGTTAAAAGGTTGATCTGGCAGATTATTTTTGAGAACTTCACTGTACCGTTTCCCAGTTTGGATATTGCTGTGGTTTGGAGCCAGTTCTTTAGTATTACCATGTACAAGGGTGGGAAATTGGGATGAGGTTTTTTCCACTCTTAGGAAGGTTCGCTTTTGTGTTTTTCTGGCCTGGATCTCTATGTAGACTTCACAGCCTTTATAATTTGATGGATGAGGACCATGACAGAGAGCACATGTAGCAGGAGTGCAGCGGTCAACCTTTGGACAGTTTTTGGTCAAGTGTGGTTCTGCACATTTAAGACAGCGAGCTGGCCTCATACAGTAGTTTTTGGTGTGCCCATACTGTTGACACCTTTGACATTGGACAATTGACACTTTGACATTGTATTTCTTTTTTTGGATCGTCTATGGTAAGAGCTTGGTGATATATGTGTGTTATTTGCTTGGCAGCTTTATTATTAGGACCAGACTCCAAATTTACAAAGAATGTCGTAGTAGGCTTTTTGTCCGGTCCGAATCTAGCATTGATGATTTCCCCAATCACAGCGTTTCCTGTCTCTTCAAATGCTGCTTTTATTTCTTGATGTGGGGTTGTGGGATGTAGGTTCTTAACAACAAGTCTATAGTTTCTTTTATCTTTTCTATTAAAAGTATGTCCGATAAGGCCTTTCTCTCTAATAGCTGATATTAGCTTTTTGTAGACTTCTGTATCTAGACATATAATTCTTATTTGGTTTTTATTAACAATCTTATATGTAAATGTATCCCTTGTAGCTACTGTCTCTAAGAATTCTGTAAGTTTGTTAACATTCTCAATACCGTATAAGATAATTGGAGGGGGTTTGTATACTCGTTTCTCATAAGGTTTGGGCTCATCTTCTGTTAGGTCGATCTGTAGGCCATGGAACCTATTGGTATCTTTAATTGTCTCAGGAGATGGCGTCTGTGACATCTTCTTTCGCTTGCTGCTTCTAATTGTTGGAACTCTTTGCCATTCGGGAGGACTAAGTGAGCTTTTGATGATCTTCATTGGCGACTGACTTTTCTGTTCCCTAGTTATAGCTTCGAACTCTGCTGTATTTCCAAGAGATAGGCTTCTTGGTCTATTCACAAGCAAGCTGGGGTGGAATGCCTGCTGAACAAATCGCTTTCCGGTAGTATTCACTGACGTAGATGCCTGGTTACTCACATCTATGCAGTCTTCAGTAACCAATTTCACACTCCCTGGCCCGGGTACCAGAGAGCGCCGGGGGTTAGCCGGATCGCATGACAAATTACATTCTCTAATTGACTTTTCCATGTTTTTTACGAAGGTTTTGGGAAGGATAATCATAGCACTTTCCCAAGGTGCTATGTCCACACTTTTAGGGGTATTTAATGCCGCATGGCTAGTGGTAGCCGTTCGATAGGTTACTTAACCGCCGCCCATTTTTCAGCGTTGCTGTTCATTTGGCACCACCCAGGGAGCACGTGCAGGGTGGTAAAAGTTGTTGGCTGGGATGGTCTAGCCTGCGGACGCGAACAGCACTACTCTTCTAGGGGGCACTTAATAAAATATGCCCAATATACGTGTTTATCGCATATTGTAACAAAAATAAATTAAAAGCTAATTCTCATACACACTATTTGCAATATTAAGCTATAGACATTCTATATCGATTATTTTCGATTAGTAAATTGTTATCTTCCCTCTGTCGACTTTAAAGCAAAACCAATTCAATACACACCCTCGAAGTCACGTAGACAGGTTAGCAATAGGCAGTTGTCTATTAACTGAAAGCGGCTTTAATTTCCGCTGCACAAACTATGACATTTAACGAAAGCAAGACTGTTGACTTGCTGTTTTGGTCACATATATTGTAGTCTTTAGGTGGCTAAATGCTACTTTGATGAAAAAGTATTTAGGTGGCAAAGAACATTAGATATGTGACAATGTTCACTTTGTTTATGCAGATTTATGTAGAAGAATTGCTATCCAGTTACTCTAGAGATAAGTGCTATAAATACTACTTTGATGAAAAAGTCATTGGGTGGCAAAGAACATCAGATATGTGACAATGTTCAATTCGTTTATGCAGATTTATGTAGAAGAATTGCTATCCAGTTACTCTAGAGATAAGTGCTATAAATTCTACTTTGATGAAAGAGTCTTTAAGTGGCAAAGAACATTAGATTCGTTTATCCAGATTTATGTAGAAGAATTGCTATCCAGTTACTCTAGAGAAAAGTACTAATAATGCTACTTTGATAAAAGACGTTACTATATTTTGGAAATAAAAAGGAAATCTATATATAAATCAAAATCAATTGCCACGTGTATGACGGAGCAACAATTGAGACAGTTAAGACGGCTCGGTCGATTTAGCTGATTTCTTTGTTGCTGTGTTCGTAAAAAAAACGGTCAAGTGTAAGTCGAACTGACGCACTAAGGGTTAACCAATCGTCCGATTATAATGTAATTTTGGTAGGCTGTTGTGCTCACGCCGTGGAAGGAGAAACTTCAAAGCAGTAACAACGTTCGCGGGGTCAACAACTGCCTCTAGTTTACTAATTAAAATTCCTACAGTTTCCTTTTAATAAAAAATCATGTTATAGCTTTAATTTAAGTGAAATATTCATCCATAGACATAATCTTAGAGTCTCCCTGAAGGTTTGAGTAATATATATCAAAAATGCTACAAATCTATGGCTACATTTTTTTTTCATCAAATATTCACATACCTATATTATTAAATGACAAACAAATTTAATTTAGTTATATTTTTTAGAATTTGCACCTTTCTTCGTACGATTGTAGCTATTCTCTACAAACCGTATATTTCACAATACGGCTTAGAAAAGAAGAAACTAGGGCAAAGATATCTAAAACTAAAGAAATAGTGGAAGCTCTCAGGGGAACCTGCAAAATACTAGAGATTGAGTGCACCAGGGAAATCTAATTAGAAGACAGACTTTAGTTTATATAAATTTGCATGTTTGCAGACGCATGTTTTGCATATTTTGAAACTGCAAATGTTAAATGTGAGTAATCTTGTTTAGTAAAGTTATTTATAAAGCTTGGACTTCGCATATAATTTAATCATAAAGTCTAAATAATATAGATTATTAAAAAAAATATAAATACATGTAAATTTCGTAGGCAAATCAATAAAATCGGATTTTTGCGAAAATCCCAAGTTTGCAAACGACCGGATGATTGGAAAATAAGAATGAGTTTTGCAATCTTCCGTGCTGTTTTTAGGCTTATTGCAAAAATCCGACTTTATTATAGGAATAGCACGAATAACTACTTTTGTTTCATGAATCGTTAGCGCTGATTGGCTGGTATGAATGTTGTACGAGTAATCTAACGGAAGCGCTTATTGGCTACTGAATTCATGCCTGATTTATGATCGACTTATTGTATTGTCAAATTGTTCTATCTGGTGTTTATAGTTCTTGAACCGTCTGTTTCCCAATATAAAGACGCTGTCGAGTTAGTGGCCGCTTGATTTTCAGAAATGTTTCAATCCACCCATAATGTCCCTGAATTAGCTTAACTAATGCTCCTGTATGAAACCAGGGACCGACAATGGGACCGACAAGTTAACGTGGTCTCCGAAACATGGCAGAGTTTAGTAAATAGGTATGCTACTAGGCGGTTACCCATTCCCTATCCCCCAATCCATGACTTAACTTTTTCCGACGATGCTTAGCTGCGGATGTCGTTTCCAAAAAAATAAATGAATGTTACTGGTTAATTTTATGATAATAATCTGATCTTTATTTACTTTCTTATAATAAATATTGCCTTGTCTGTTTATTTCCTTACTTTCTAACACTTTTTTTACGAAGAGCGATTTAGTTACTAACTAATCAGAAAAAACCAACCAAGTACTAGTAGGACTCGCGAACGAAAGGTTCCGTACCATTGTCTATAAAAACGAGCAAAAAAACTTCTTATCCATATTTATTTATTAAAAATAATAACTTTTGTTTATTTACTTTTTTGACGTTGTATATTTGACAGCTCAATCTGTCATAGAATTAAAATCCCATATCCAACCTCCCTGTACTACTCATAATCGCCATATACTAAAAATAAAAACTAACCTAATGTAAATAAAGGTCACGTGTCCTAACGCGAGTGACATCTTACGAATTTTCGATCAGGACACGTGACCTGACGCGAGTTTAACAGTTTTTACCCATCACAAAAAAAGTGCACAGCGCCGCTAAAGAAGTTTTCACTTCAAAAAATGAAAATATTGAAAAAAATGTAAAGTGTTTTTTTACCAACAATCCAAATTTAAATTATTAAATAATTTTTTGTACAATTTTTTTTAATTATTTATTCTTGCAAATAAATCATTAAATTAACTGTAACTGTTATTAAGTTTATTATTAATATTATTAAGTGAAGTGAACTTGGGGGTTCCGTACAAAAAGGCGAAAGATACTAAATATATGTATATCGCAGTCTGTCCGTCTGTCTTATCAGATAATTCCTTTCGATGTGAGATTAGTATGGAATAGGTCCCACGTAAAATTATTATCAAAATGTTTTTATTTTATCTGAATAATATATAAAATACGACACCGACTGATTCAATGACATCAATGCACAGCCTAAACCGCTGGGCCTAAAAGCTTGGCATGTGGGTTCCTTGCTTGACGTAGGGCTCCAGTATGAATGGATTTTGTATAATCAATTCATCACCTGAAGGGGTAAAATGGGGGTTAAAGTTTGTATTTAAATTCGTCAATTTTGAAGCTAAATGCTTAGAAACTGGTATTTGGCGTTTAGGTAAAACATTTGTAATGTTTCACCGTTTTTGAAAAATCATTCTGTAAAAGAGAAAACAGGGGATAAAAATTTGTATGAGAATTTCGATATTTTTATAGGAAAAACCCATTAAAGTTAAAAGTTTAAAAGTTTTCTTTTTCAAATGTCCAAGCGGACGAAGTTGCAGGAAAATGCTAGTAAAACATTTAATAGCCAACTCCACGTAACAATTAAATATTAACCTAATTCACTAAAAACAACCACTATAATAAAAATTTAAGGAACAAATCGTTTCCTGCAGTGTATTTTAATGTAAAACTGGAAACAAACAACGAAATGAAGAAAATAAAGGCAATAAAAATGTAAATGCGCAGCTCGATACACTTCGGACAAGATATATGTAGAAAGTATGCAACTGTGGACGCAAACATGGTAGAAAATATATGTTTTATTCAATAGAGGTCCCGGAAAACAATAACATGGGTGCTGGGGATGCTGCAGTATTAGAATGTTTTATAAAATTGAATGCTTTGTTGAACATTAATATTCGTTTTAAAAAAAACGGATAATAACTGTCTTTTTGCCCGATAGCATGCGTAGAATCCGAAACGAAATATAATGGTATTTAACTTGTGTATTACGGAAAAATGTTGCTTTTTGGTATGAAAATTTGCATAACAATAAATTGCTATAAAAAATTTTAGCACTAGTGTAAAAGTAACATAAATATTTTTATCCAGGCGATGTCGCGGCAAAATTTTCTCTCTCTTTTCTCAATTCGACTGTTTTTTTTAAAGTAAAAACTTCTTTAGCGGCGTTGTGCACTTTTTTTGGTATGGGTAAAAAATTTTAAACTCGCGTCAGGTCTCGTGTCCTGATCGAAAATTCGTAAGTCGGAACTCGCGTCAGATTTATTTACATTAGGCTAGTTTTTTTTATTTTTTTTTTAGTAGATCGCGATTATGAAGTAGTACAGGGAGGTTGGATATGGGATTTTAATTCTATGACTGATTGAGATGTCAAATATACTACGTCAAAAAAGTAAATAAACAAACATTATTATTTATAATAATGAAAGTGCGGATTAAACATTTTAAAATGAGATACGATACGATACGAGGTGAGATAAAAGTAATTATTGATAGAATCAGGCGTTACATTGCGGAAATTCATTATTATGATAAAATATTATTACCTTGCAAATCCGCTAATAACAATTCAGTAGCACTCACGTGCAGAAGTACACCATCCACATGTAGGAGTGCACTTTCCTCCTTATGTGGGGAGCTCCTTATGTGGACAATCCCAACTTCACCACAACACTACACCACCAAATTGATAACTAAACTCGACACGTGTTTCGCCTCAACTCGAGGCATCTTCAGGAGGCGCAAGCTGGTCGTGTATAGGTATAGGTATAGCACCTTCACTTTGTTGAATTTGGAATTCAGTTCTGACAATGGCATCCATGAGAAAACCATATAAGTCTAAATTTTTATGTGGATGATTGTATAACATTTTGTTACTAGTATGGATATTTAAAATGTACGAAAAAAGGAATTCGTGACTAAAAAGTAAAAAAAAGAAAAAATTATCAAAAGATGTTTTCGGGTGCAAAAAGTTGCACTAAAAAGTTAACAACAATTACTTATCTCCAAAAACCTGATCTGAATTACAGTTTGAAGTTGGTTTTCATGTACCTAACAATTTAAAATACACTTTCCTTGCATGAAAGCAACTTTTAACTGTAATTCAGATTTTTGGAAATAAGTAATTATTTTTACCTTTTTAGTGCATCTTTTTGAAGCCCGTTTTTTTTTTTGTTAAAAAGTTCTTATTTTATTATGTTAACGCAGAATTTTGTTGTACACTTGGTGTTGTTTATTTGTATAACATCACGCACAGTAGGTAACAAATATGTATATGGATATGCCTATTAGTCTATATTTAGGTACTACATTTATTACAAATAGAAATAGACCACACCCGAGTGCCAGACATTGTTAAGTTTGATACCGAGAACAGTTCCAGTTTTAATGCATTTTTAATGGTTCCTGGCTGCCATAAACCTACCTACTGACGACACGAAAATTTCGCCAAATGCCCACTACATTAAATAACTACAAATAAAGATAGGTATAGTAATACATACATAATACGACATAAATTACTCTGCAAACAATTTGCAAGAAAATGCAATACATTCCGACAGCCTAATTTATGATCGGTTACTGTAAACAAAAGAACCCAACACGTGTGAAGCAAAACTAAATCGTCGTGCGCATTGTTATAGTCACGTCGAAGTTGTCTTACGACCATTGCCTATACTCAATATTAGCGCTACAAAAGAAAAAATAAATAAAAATACTACTACAAAAGAGAGTCCAATGTCACGCCCATGCATTTCCGAACGTTCTCACGCGATGCAGAGGTTCCCAAACAAACATAACCTCTACTACCACTCGTAACATAAAACTACAACCGCCCACTTTTTTAAACCAACTGACCGTTGCTCCTTATTCAAATACAGCCTGTAACAAATTAGAAAGAAAACCTTCAATGGATGAGAAAGTATAAGATGTAAGGATGTTCATCTATGGCTTCGTAACTAGAGTGACCACGAAAGCTCTACAACGCGAGGCTAATGTAACAACAAAAAAGTAAAGAATAAACTAGCCGCGAGGTTCGACACGTTCAGTTTACAATGTTACTATCCCGTGGGAACTGTCCGCTGGGTATGTGATAATTTACCAGTTTGCCTAAAGCCCTAAGCAAACCCTTCGGTCAAAGGCAAAACGTGTAGGCGGTAATTATGGAGTGTCAGAATCGGGAATGGGAAAGTAAAGGAAACAGAAATAGGCCAATTATAGAGTTTGTAATATGAATTATAGATTGGAATTGATACAGTTTGGTTTAATGACATGTTGTATCTGACTTTTTATTAGATGTAACGTTACGTAAAGCACCTGGCATGGTACCTCTCTGTGTATATGCTTTTAAGAAACACTTATCCCATTTTTTTGAGTAAATTTAGTAGTAAATGCGGGAGGGATATGTACATATAGATTATCTTTATATACATATATTGTTAGATACCTGTTTTTCGTGAGAGGTAGTAAGTAAGTAAGTGTAACTAAGTATAAGTAATGACTTTTCGACAACACTAATTTCCATCTAGCTTGCTGCGAAAAAAAACTGTTACGGAGTTCGGAAAGGCAAAAATACGAATTTCTGTTTTTCTTGTTAACATCCTTTAATGGATCCACAGCTAATTTAGGAATATGTAAGTTTTTATCTATTTCTTTTTAGAAGCAAGCAAGATGTGAAGCAATGTTTCCTTTATCTGTAGGCAGTATAAAATATATTTGTAGCAATACTTCCTTGCAAAACTTGACGTTTTATGCATAGCAATAGAGCGTGGAAAATTGAGTAACAACGTAGTATCAAAACTCAAATACGGCAATATAGGTTTAACTTTATTTTATCTATGAGGGCTCAATATATAAGGGTACCTACCTATACACACTTCTATAAAAAATATTTTAATAAAGATTAACGACTTTCCGAAGGAAACAAGCCCGGAAGCCAAGTAAAGAGGAACGAATGGCGACCTAACAGAAATGGTCCTTGTGACCCAAACAATATCAATGCATAAAGGAAGTACCTAATCGATCCTAAAATAACATCTCACTTTTAATAGATTTCGACATACATCGCTGCTATGTTCAACATTCAGTTCACAAATGCTTCTTACAAATACAGCATTGTAACAGGTTATGACATCACTTTCGTTTGCATGTAGGTCTGAATACTATCAACGAGACGAACCGATTTCCTGCGCCCGCGCTGACGCCGCATGTGCAACGGAGCGCATCGGGCCACCGCGGCACGTAGGTTCAATCTTGTTCCACTAAATAAACATTTGTTTTACGACCCTGTCAATCCGTGGGCAAACGCTATTTACTTTTTATCGTCTCGGACGACTGTAAAATAAACATTAATAAAACTTTGGGCGGTAGGAATTTTAAATCTGAATTTACGCGTTGTTTTCTTATGGATATAAACTTTTTCTTTTATCGGGGATGGTTTTTTTGCAATTTAATGCGTTTTATGCGATATGCACTTACAGCTGAGACAAAAACTGACAATTAGTGTTTTTGACGTAAGAAGACGGAAGATCGTCGGAAAACAACTCATCAGCCGCAAATTCAACGTGTATTATGGTGTCTGATTGTTAAAATTCTCAATGATTTTCTTTTGAGGTGCGGAACCCTAAAAAGGAAATAAATATTTGATCCGGACTTTTTATCAACTCGCACGAGTCCAGGATGGACTTATATATACAAGTCCTTTTATGTAAGTCAGAAAATATTGACGAATGGACTACAACCAACGTCTTATCATTATGATAGATAAGTCTTGTGTAATTTATTATTTATAATATATATATACCTATTTGTATGATTGTAACAAATAAACTCAAAAATTATTGGACTGATTTTAAAATTCTTTCACCATTAGAATGCTACATTATCCCTGAGTAACTACTTTATTTATTACTAGGAAAAATTAGGGATTCCTACTTAAACTTCAATAATGAAACTCAAGGTGTAAAAATCACAGAGTCCTGTTATGCTTAGTTGTGGCCAAGGCTTGTATAGTGCTTTTCTAAAACATGCGAGTAAAAAAACTAATTATATTGACAACTCTATTGACAATAATAAAAATGGTAAAAGTAATTTTGCCGCCAATTCGCCGCGTTCAAATGTCGATTTCTTATTATACTTTTTTAGATGAATTAAAATGCGCATGATTTTTGTTGTGCCAGTTCGAAATTAAAATAAAAGTTGATGAGTTATCTCTTTAGTTATCAATATTTGGGTTTAAGAAAGTTCGTTCCATATTCAAATTTAATATTTCACCGCTCGAGCGCTCGAGCAGACAGATAAAACATTGCGGGTCGCTCTCTGATACTGTACTGCATGTAAAATATGGTCGCATACCGTAGCATGATTGAGAAATGAATATTTGATTGATTAAGACATAAAACTGTGAGATTTGATCTCATAATGGAAGAACTTTCAACATATAATAATTTTGTACAGAACCCTTGTCGCATAAAATGCGCTTTGATTCTCAATACACAGAAATGGAACTTAGTGATAAAATGTTGTATAAGTAAATAAAATCGATAAATCATGAATCATTGTAAATATTACAATCTTTGAAATATTATTTTACTTCCAAGGATGTTGGTACTTTCGTTTCCTGTTCCGAGGGAATACTTCTACAGTGTAAAGAGAAAAAGTCCGATAGGAAGTGTACGTCATAAATATTTTATTTGCTTCGATTTATAGTTTTATTTTCCCTTTTTAGGGTTCCACAAAACAAAGTGCTTTAATTAAAAGGAAGTCTATTGTATCTACCATTAGAACTATCCTTTTGATTTATCGAGTATCTTGTCGTAAATGTGCCTACATTTACTGTAAAGTAATAATTTAAAAATTAATATTAATATAATTAAATGAAATTATAAATTTAAATGAAATCTAAATAAAAAGGAGTATTTTGTTTTACGAGTACGTGTTTATAAAAAATCCTCATTAAAAGTTTTATTAAATAAAAACCCATCATTACAATTAGGAACATTTTCGAAAATTTAAATAAGTACCTATTCGTATATAGCGGATATACTTTTAACTTTAGTACCTGGGGGCCGAGCTTTGCTCGTTTAATTTTAACAAGGCCATCTATTGTCAAGTAGCTTTAGTGTTGTTGTGTCGGTAAAATAATAGTATTACTACTCGCCAATAGATGTCAGGAAATGTCTTATTGTTCAGTTTATCATTGCCTGAAAACACGGATAAAATGACGTTTTCTAAAAATGGAACCTAGCTACATCGATTTATCGCCCCAGAAACCCCCTGCATACTAAATTTCATGAAAATCTATACAGCCATTTCCGAGATTCAGATTATATATCTATATAAACTGGTGTCTATGTACCTACCTATGTAACAGTTTATAACACACTCTGCTTGCATGACACCAATTTCAAATCAGATTTTTAGAAATTAGTAATTATTTTTACCTTTTTAATGCATCTTTTTGAAGCCGGTTTGTTTTTTTTTTCTTGTACACTAAAAACATTCATACTCGTAACAAAGTTTTATACAATCATCAACATACAAGGCGTTTCACCAGTTCCAAATTAACATTAATAATTTTTTTTTCTCCAAAAGTTTTGGTTTTAAATTCACTATAATAATATTGGACCACCTGGAAAGTATAACCTTTTAAATAAAAAAAGAATTTATCGAATCGGTCCAGGCGTCTTCGAGAAATCGGGTAACATACATAAAAAAAAAAGATTTCGAAGAATTGAGAACCTCCTCCTTTTTTTGAAGTCGGTTAATAAAAACTAGCTTTTGCCTGTGGTTCCACCCGCCATAAATTCGGTTATCGGTGTAGGACTTCGACGGCAACTTCTTAATTATAGGAAAAAAAACCGACTCACACTTGAAATTTTCAAGTAGCCTTTGTCCTTTCTCGGGACCTCAACTTTTCTCAGGACTTAAACTTTCTCCATGCCAAATTTCTTCTTAATCGGTAAAACAGTTTTAGCGTAAAGAGGTAACAGACAGACAGACAGACATAGTTACTTTCGCTTACTTTTAAAGTATGGATGTTTGTTAGTCTTATGACAGTAGGTCTTATTAAAGTTTAAGAAATTCTGCCAGTAGAGTGACCCCCAGCTTAACGTTCGCCAATTCACACTTGGCCACTGCAATGGACTAAGAATCCTTTCATTAAAGGCCCATAGCACATAGTTATTAGTGTACTAGGTACATTAGGTTAACACTAACCTGCTTATTAATTCCACGTGAAGATTGCATAATTGGTAAAGTGTAAGTAAACAAGCGAAGTGTAGCGATTGTTTCGTCGTGCTTCCCATTGATAATCCAAGCCGACAGTGGAATGCGCTAATCATGTGAACCTATCGTTGTACCGACTCTCATTACATATGTTAATGTAAGTGTATCGATACATGAACTAGAATGGTCAAGCGAGAGCTTGTTTAATCGATATAAATGCTGACTAATGTATACATGCGAAAGTCTTTTTATTTATTTGTAAATTTGCAAAAAAATATCAAATTAAATTAAATTTTGGCACGAGGACTTTTATCTCAATCGAGAGTTTTAGCGAAAAAAGATGTTCCAACAGGTAGTACCGCGGCAAATACATATATTGTACTTTATATGAATGAATGTGTTACACTCATGTGTGTGGGGCACTTCCACTCACGGCGGGTGACTTGTTTATAGGAAGGTCAAAATCTAAGCATAAAATATTTATTATGCTTAGATTTTGACCCCTCAAACCGTTCCTAAGCAATGCTGATGGCCCATACTAGTCTGAAATACAAATTCCTATAAATAGTCGTAAAACCGGTCTTTGTGTATCGGCAAAATAATATTAAGGGACTGAAGTCATAAATCCTAGCAATCTTTAAAGTTATTTCACGTCCAAAGAATAGATATTTTTAGGGTTCCGTATCACAAAAGGAAAAAAGGAACCTTAATAGGATCACTTTGTTGTACGTCTGTCTGTCTGTCTGTCTGTCTGTCTAGACCCTTTTGCTCAGGAACGCGTAAAGATGTCACGTTAAAATTAATATAAAATTCTGAAGTCTACGGTCCCTTGAACTTTTAAAAAAATCAACGTAGTAATTAAATTCGGCTGAAATACTGCCATATTTGTCGCATTTTTTGGCATTCACAAACTAATCAAAACCTATAGGGTATTTGTCCTAGAATCATGAAATTTGACATGAAGCAAGGTCTCATATCACAGATATCGGAATTTGGTAATTTGTAGTTATAACACATTTAAAAAAAAAGTTTTTCTGTCTGCCAAGACCCTTTTACTTACGAACACGTGGAGTTATCAAGATGAAATAAACATAAAATACAAAGTTCTATGGTTTCTTAAAGCTGTAAAAAATTAATGTTCTATGTCAACGCAATATAAAAAATACGGCAACTTTTGACGCATATTTAGGTATGCAGTTATTCTCAAATAAATCAAAACATATGGGATACTTTACATTGTCCTAGAATCATGAAATTTGGCACAAAGCAAGGTTACATCACAAATGCAGAAAAAAAGCCGAATTTTGTTAATTTGTAGTTATAACACATTTACAAAAAAAGTTTCTCCGTTTGGACCTATGTGGTACTTTCCGTTGACCAAGAAGACTTAATCTCATGATGGATGAGCTATCTTTATATAATAAGTTTGTACAGACTCGCACTTGGCCCTTTTTTTTCTATACCTGATGCAAATCATTAAGAACGTGCTCTGAGCGAGGAATATTTTGCCTTCTCAATATTTTATAATATTCACTACGTGAGAAAGATTTAATATTTTTTATCCAGTAGGCACATTATTCGATAAAACTTCTGAGTTGTGTAATACGTTCAATTCTAATCTATGGTAATATATTTATGAAGACCTTTTTTAACTGACTCCAAAAAAGGAGGTTCTCAATTTGTGCGTACAGGTAGTTACTAGGTACGCATTAAGTTAAATGATTTTTCACTGAGAGTGATATTTAAGTTTTGTTGAAATTTTACTGAATTAAATATCAAACCGAAGTCTGTCACATATTTTTAAGGGTAGTAATTCGGACAAAGAGTGCCAACGGTGCCTTATAAATAAAATCTGCGTTGTCTGTCTGTCAGTCTGAGCAACCGCTCTATCTAATAGACTAAAGTATGTAGAAGCCTGAGTATGAAAATAAAAAACAAACAAAAAGTAATGATTAATTAAAAATAAGTTTACCATACAAAAAAAACCGATCAAATGTGAGTCAGACTTGCGCACCGAGGGTTCCGTTAAAGAAAAACTGTATTGAGGGACAAACTTAACTTGGTCGTTGGACAACTGTTATCCCAATACATCGACATAGGTCGCGGTTAGTTTACTAGGCCATAGCCTAGTGCAAGTTGAAATAAAGCATAAAATAAAAGAATCTCTAATCACCATACATCGGAGACGGTGGTGGTGCAATAACATAATTCCCCGCAATCCCACAATGCATATAGAATTATTTCCCCATCGGTTTCCCTTTCGTTTTATTCTATAGGTAATCACATTTGCATTAAGATGATTATCGACAAATTGTTTGACCGGGGAAACAATGACCGTAAATGTATCAAATTTATTTTATGTGAACATGCGACCTGCATACTCATGGACCGTGAGGTTAGGAAATGTTATCTATAAAGAAGTCTGAGGGGTTTATTAGGTACCTATGTTTCAAAAGAAATAAATTGTAGTTTGTTATTTTGATTATCATTAAGAAGACAAAAAGTTTAAATAAGAAGTTATACAGTATAGTCCATAGCTGATAATACTGATCACCTTCTCTGAGAATTGGGCTATCAAGCGATGCGACGGTAGATGTCAGCTACGGAAAGGGCAGAACAGTGTCTGCCAGGTGAGGTAAATAATTAATATTTACGTTCACAATAAAAACAGCAACGAACCGCGGTATTATTAATAATGTAATTCTTTTAAAATATAAAACTCACAACAACGGATTCTACGAAACCCTAAGTTACCCTCGTGCAAAACTACACTAAAAAATGGCGACGTGAAAGCGAGAAAATGCACAGAAAAAAAGGATGCCACTTCGAAAATTATTAAAAAAAAACTGTTTAGATATGTAATTAAATAAAAATTATGAGCTCGTAAATTGCGTTCTTATTTAAAATTATTTACGAAAAATATTTATGTATTATTTAAACTTAATTTATTTTAAACTTATTATTTAAACTTGTCAAGGTATTAGGTATCATGCGGTGAGTGACATGTCGCCATACTAAATGTATGGAAACTGAAAACATAAAATTTTCGGATAGATCCAGTTTATTTTATAAACCATTATGATACCATTAGATAGAACCCGTGAAGCTCTTTTAGGTTCAATAATCATTATTTCTATGTCGTGTATGGTTAAGAAATAATCAAGTGAGATCACTTAGCGTTTCCATCCTGTATATAAAAGAAGAATCTAAGTGACTGACTGATTCAGTGACATATTAACGCATAGCTCAAACCTTAGGTCTAAACATTTGAAACTGATCAGTGGATTTCTTTTGTGACGTACGTAGGGCTCCAGGGTAGGATTTTGCAAAATGCATCCCCTGAGGGGGTAAGATGGAGGTTGTAAGTTTGTATGAAAACCCGCAACTTTTAAGTTTAATTCATGAAAATTTGTATTTGGCCTTTAGGGAAAAAATTAAGATTTAAATGTTTCACCGTTTTGAAGAATCATTCCCTAAAAACAAATTAGGGGATAAAATTTGAATTAGAATGTCTTGTTTTTCAAAAGTCCACGCGGACAAAGTCGCGGGAAAATGCTAGTAAATATATAAAAAGCACTCGGGACTATAAGTGAAAGTGGCGCCCTCACTACATTTTTTTTAATTTCTATTAAATACAAACTCATTTTCAAAAAAGTGCTCAAATCAAAAGTTTTTTGTACACGTAAGCAATTTTTAGAAAGTTTTATTTGCTAGATATCATTGACGTGCAGGCTGGAAAGTTCATTTATGATTCTAACCTACACATGCATAATATATAGCCACTAAAACTTTCTAAAAATAGCTTACTTGTACTTTAAACTTTTGATTTGAGCACTTTTTTAAAATTCCTTATGTGATGAATACAAATTGAAAAAAACTGGTTGCCTGTAAAGTCGGTATACGGGCGAAAGTTTTACGTGACAATGATTTTATGTCTGTCTCTCTCGCTCTTAGGCGGGCGCGTGCCTCTCACTCGCTCTCATTGTGAGCGCATAACGTGAGCGGAGCGTAACGCAGTTTCTTGAAGTGTCACCCGGCAAACCAATTTATAAGACGTTGTCACGTCAAAATCTAATGGGGGCGCCACTGTCACTTATGTTAGCCCCTTAATATAACTGTCTTAACAGCCTATAAAAATTAAAAAAGCGTCTTTCATAGAAGTTATAGTGTAAAGCCCGTCATACACGGAGGGCTTATAAATATGGCAAAATATATCCAAATGAAACTACAATTTATTTAATTAAAACTGAAATATATATTTAAATAAAACTAAATTATATTCAAATACAACTAAAATAAATCCAAATGAAACTAGAATAAATCCAAATGAAACTAAAATATATCCATACTAATTACATTACAATTTTATAGCTGCGTGTATGGTTATTTAAAGTTTACTATCGAAAATGTACCGTAAACGTAATAATATATTAAAGCTCCTTGTATTATGTCATATATATCAAAACGTACTTGGAATTTTTTTTTAACAAAACAAAATATTGCACTTGAATTTTAAAAGTATTTTATTTACAACTTTTAATATGGACACGGAGGTTACTTGTACAACACAACATCCAACAAATGCCCGCCTAGGCTTTGCTAGCAAACATTTACTATTTTTATGAAATTTTTGATGACATTTTGACATAATTGTGGTTAAATTTCGACGAATTTCGGCATGAATTGTCTGTGGATTACTTGCATACACTTTTCCCTTCAGAAAATCCCAAAGAAAAATATCCGGAGGTGTCAGTCAGTCAGTTTACTGCGCCTCGTCGCGAGATGACTCGGCTTGGAAATTTTGTCTTCGATAACTGCATTGTTTCAGCCACAGTATGACATGTTACACCATCCTGTTAGTACCAAATGTCATCAACATTAATTTCATTTAAGGCAGGCCACAAAAAGTTAATTAACATCTCGCGATAACGAAGACCATTGACTGTAACGGCATTGCCGTTTGGGTTTTCAAAAATATACGGACCAATTATTCCACCAGTCCAAAATCCACACCACACGGTTACACGGGGAGGGTGCATAGGTTGCTGATGGATTACTCGTGGGTTTGCGGTCCCCCAAATTCGAAAGTTCTGTTTAGTGACGTACCTATCAAGTTGGAAGTGCGCCTAATCGCTAAAGATAATTTTTTTCGGAAAATCGCCATCAACTTGTTGTTGCTCCAGTATTATTGACGAATGTTCGGCGCTGTGCATGGTCTGCTGGCTTTATATGTTGTGTTAATTGAATCTTGTAAGCGTGCATGTGCAGTTTTTTAGTCAAAACTCGTTGCAAAGAGCTTGTAGACATGATTAATTGTTGACAACGATGACCAATGGAGGCTGATGGGAATTCGTGTACACTTTATCTAACTGCTGCAATGCTTTCAAGCGATCTACCGGTACGAGGATGGCCACTTGCTTTGATGTCCTAAACATAGCCAACAGTTTCAAATATATTAATTAAATTTCCCACAGCACCTTGAGATGGTGCAAGATGATGACCGAAAAATGTGCGACATCTCCGAACCGATTCTGTAAAGTTGTACCATTTCGGTAATGCATTTTCACAATTTCTAAGCGTTGCTCGATTGAAAAACGCTGCATAACTCCTACCTAACCTAACCTCAAACCTCTTTTGATGACACTTACAAAATATTTGCGTTCCATTTGTTAAATGGAATATTCACAACGAAAATATTCGGAATTCATAATTCAAGTAGGTTTTGAGACACCCAAACTATTTATATACACACAAGCAAGCATTTTAAAATTTGCGATTTTTGGCTGCTTTTTCATTGTTGCCAGAATTTGAAACAAAATAACACGAAAACGGCAAAAACTTAGTTCAAAACCAACTTTCCCTGTAAATAATTATTATCATATCAACGACAAAAATTTTGTTTGAAATATTTTTTTACTATTTTTAACCACCTTCAAAAAAGGAGGATCTCAGTTTGGCCCGTATGTTTGTATTTATGTATGTTTGTCCGCGATTATCTTGCGTTTTGCTATACTGATTTTGATGCGGTTTTCGGAAAAGTATTTGTTACATTTTGGAAAATGTTTTGGTATACAACAGATGGATACCCATGGTCATCACGTCAGGATATAATGATGGAATTCTGGAGAAATCAAGATATTTCTTCAAATTTTTATAGACACACTTAGGGTTCGAAATAATAAGCCAATAGCTTTCTTAAAAGTAAAAAATAAAAACTTTTTTAAAAAAACAACAACCGACTTCACAAAGATGCACCAAATAGGTAAAAATAATTATTCCAAAAAATCTGATCTAAAATACAGTTTGAAGTTGGTGAAGTTTGATATGAATGTGACATGTTAGTTGTTAACAATCTAGCAAGACATTGCAAACCGCGGAAGTTAGCTTGTTATTTTGTAAATGTATATTTTACAATTTGCAAATTAATAACATTATTTTGTTTCCGATGCTAAGATCGCTAAATATGTATGTTTTTTACTGAAATAAATTAATTTAAATTTAAATAGGCGGTTGTTTTTTTTACTGTAAGTATAATTAAGATTTTTTTTTTTTCGCTTATTTCCTTTAACCTACACCCCAACATATTGTAGTTCCACTCATAAATGTTTAGCATATCGAAATTGATTTAAAAAAAATGTAACTTACCAATCTTCTCTATCATCAGCAAAAACAAAATATTTACAACAACACAGTCCCACTTTATCGTCCTCATTTTCGCAAAAAGTTACGATTTTTCTATCTCTTCACCGCTGTTTGCACAAAAATAATCCAAATGAACACAAAAAACACATAATTTTAAAACACTTCTATATTCTTCGCCTATCTCAATAAAATAACACAATAATCAATAAGGTAATTCCAAAATAGGAGCGAAGTTTAGATCGTATTTCGTAAGTAGTTTTGGCGCCAAATCACGAACATTCGTTTCAAGAGTACGCGCGTCAGCTTCGAAATGCTGCATGGAATTGGAATTGTAAAGCTACGCACACACGGCGTACGTTGGTGATCGACCCCCACCGGAACTACGGGCTATGGTCGCTTGACTGCCGCATCCATGTGCACTACACCGAAACGCAGAAACCAACTTAAGTTTTTGTACAAATCACCAATAATAAATTCAAAACAAATAGACACAAGGTTTAAAATCAACTTTAAAAAAGTTTAAATACTGATAAATTCATAGGTTTGTAGAGCGTATGCGCATAGAAAAGCTACTATTGTTGTCATTGTCCTATTGTTAAGAAGATCGATTAGGAAAACAAAGGCGCAAAAATTCGGGAAGGACATCGATAAAGATGTCGTCCCGCTTCGGCTTAACATTCTTAGGGCTTAACTCTAGCAGGAATTGTATTGCTAGATCCTGTAGTGGAGGTCACTGAATTAGTCTATCTATATCTTCTTTTTATCTATCTGTATATATAACAGAGTAAACTGACTGAGTGACTAATATATCAACGCACAGCCGAAACTACTGAATTTGGAGAAATTTTGCACATAGACTCCAATTAGAACGTAGGCGAGTTTTTCAAAATTCATCCCGTAAGGAGGTAAAGTAACTTAAATCAAAATCCGTCGATTTTGAAGTTAAATGCGTAAAAAATTGTGTTTAACTTTGAAGTTTTAAATTAAGATTGAAATAAAAACTTTTTAACAAAAAAAAACAACCGGCTTCAAAAAGGTGAACTAAAAAGGTAAAAATAATTAGTTTTTGACAAAAATCTGATTTAAATTACCATTTGAAGTTGGTTAATTAAGATCATCCCTTAGAAGTCGAAATAGGGGATTAAAATTTGTAATTCCGATATTTTTGTCTCTAATAATTTGAAATTCAGCATAGATGTTTTAAACAGACTTCAAAAAAGGAGGAGGTTATCAATTCGGATGTTTATATATTCTTTTTATGTATGTTCGGGCATAACTCCGTTATATATAGACGGATTTGCAAAATTGCTATACTTCTTAGTTGGTCTCATATTAATGTAGTGAATTTAAAAAACTTTTGGGCAAAAAAATAATTGGTGTTTATTTGGAACTGGTGAAACGCCTTTTATGTTGATGATTGTATGAAATTTGTTACGAGTAAGGATGTTTTTAGTGTACGAAAAAAAAGGAATTGGTCACTCAAAATAAAAAATAAAAACTTTTTAGAACAACTGGCTTCAAAAAGATGCACTAAAAAGGTATCTGATAGTACCTAATACTTTATAACTACACTTGCATGAAACCAACTTCAAACTGTATTTCAGATCAGATTTTTGAAAATAAGTAATTATTTTTACCTTTTTAGTGCATCTTTTTGAAGCCGGTTGTTTTTCTTTTGTTATAATATACGCGAGCATTTAGAAAGAATTTTGCAAAATTACGCTTCTAAGGTAAAAAACGTGTATGGAAATCCGTCATTTTTAAAGTAAAATGCTCAAAATGTGATACTTGCCTTTTAAGTTAAAAATTAAGATTGACTTGATTTACTATTTTTGAAAAATTATGCCCTTGACGGCAAAATAAACAAAAAACATTTGTATGAGACTTTTAATATATTTGTTTCTAGAGACTTAACATTTTGCACAAAGGTTCTCGTCATGATGTAGGTAAGAACTAAGAAAGAATTTTGCAAAGGTCATTTGCGAAGTTTGTTTGAAAATATGTAATTTTTAAAGTTAAATGCTCTGGCCTGACAGTTAAAAATTAAGATTTGCGTGTTTCATCGTTTTTTAGGGTTCCGTACCCAAAGGGTTATTAGCGGAACCCTATTACTAAGACTTCGCTGTCCGTCCGTCCGACCGTCCGTCCGTCTGTCACCAGGTTGTATCTCATGAACCGTGATAGTTAGACAGTTGAAATTTAATAGAAGATGTATTTCTGTTGCCACTTTAACAAAAAAAAACTAAAAAACAAAATAAAATACATATTTAAGGGGGCTCCTATACTCAAACGCGATTTTTTTAGCTAGATATTGATAACGGCAACAGGTAGACGCTAAAAATATTCACAGAATATTACACTTTAAAAATAAATAATTAAATTAAAATAAAACAAATATTTAAGAGGGGCTCCCATACAACAAACGTGATTTTTTTGCCGTTTTTAGGGTTCCGTACCTCAAAAGGATAAAAACGGAACCCTTATAGGATCACTTTGTTGTCCGTCCGTCCATCCGTCTGTCAAGACCCTTGGTCTTAGGAACGCGTGGAGGTATCAAGATAAAATTTATAACAAATACTCAAGTCTACTGTGCCTTGGAGCTGTGAAAAAAGCAAACATCTAAGCTAACGCAATCAAAAGATACAGCCGTTTATGCCGCAAATTTTCGAAACTCGTAAGGGAATCAAAACCTACAGGGTACTTCCTGTGGACTCAGAATCTTGAAATTTGGTACGAAGCAACAGTTATAGCACAGATAAAGGAAAAATTGTGAAAACCGTAAATTTTTAGTTACATCATATAATAAAAATATTTTTAATAATTTCACAGTGACTACCCCTTTCCTCATGAACGCGTAGAGGTATTAAATTGAAATTCATATCGAATACTCAGGTCTATAATAACTTTAAGCTGTAACAAAATCAAACTTCTATGTCATTGTCAAAAGAATCAAAAGAAACAGCAATTTAAGCCGCATATTTTCAAACTCGCAACTACTCGCAAGGGAATCAAATCCTAAAGGGTACTTCCAGTCTTCAGATTTAGAATCTTGTAATTTGGCATGAAGCAATGTTTTATAGCACATATAAAGGAAAAATTCCGAAAACCTTACATTTTTAGTTACATCACATATTTTTTGTACGGAACCCTCGGTGCGCGAGTCCGACTCGCACTTGGCCGGTTTTTTATAGATAATGGTACGGAACCCTACGTGCGCGAGCCTGACTCGCAGTTGGTCGATTTTTGTTATTTCATTAAGCGCAAAATGGGAATGATTTGCACAAAAACTAGGTACTGTTCTTTCTACAACTCCATGCTTATTCGACCCGCTTGGCCTTATTGGCCCGGTTACTGCTGTCATGAAATCGGTGGTACAGGAATGCTATAGAAGTCAAATTTTGATTAAGACACCAGGAGCGTAACCGAAAACAGAAAAAAAAAAGGTGGCAAAAATTTCAAAATTAAAAAAATTCACGACACATCCATTGGATTCGCTGACGCTAGCGAACAATATTACGGTGCCGTTATTTATATAGAAGTCAGATCAACTGAAAATATTGATGGTTTTGTGACCTTGATTCATCAAAATCAAGAGTCGCGCCGCTAAAGAAAATTGAGCTTAGCGCAGCTTTGTTGTTGTCAAATTTACTCACACTCTGTTA
This sequence comes from Apoda limacodes, assembly GCA_946406115.1. Classification (NCBI taxonomy): domain Eukaryota; kingdom Metazoa; phylum Arthropoda; class Insecta; order Lepidoptera; family Limacodidae; genus Apoda; species Apoda limacodes. The sequence goes on along the minus strand of OX291552.1, from coordinate 8,052,119 downwards.
CAATTACTCACCGCTGTTTACAATTAATTAAGTAAACGCTGACAAATAAAGAATATTTTTGCATTTTATGACTCCACCGTTAAACTGACCTGGCTTCATTCTCCCACTTTTAAATATCATACGTTCGTCGCAAACCGCATCACCGAAATAAATTCAAAAATTCCCTCTGGTCAATGGTTCTATGTGCATGGTTGCGAAAATCCCGCAGATATTAATTCTCGCCCTACTACTCCAATATATTTATTAAATTATAACCTTTGGTTTCTTGGCTCTCAATGGACCACTCTTCCACTATCTCAATGGCCTATTACTAAATTTTCCCCAAATTTAAATAATGGCTAATGTCTTGAGTCTAAATCTTTAACTTGTAACGCTGGAATGCAATTAGAACACTCGCATCTTATTAATGAATTAATATTCAATTCAATATAATTTTATTCAGATTAGGCTACAATAATTGAGCACTTATGAATGTCACTACGCCATCGGTTCGTAAGTCTACAGGGCGGGAGACCTTGTACTGAGAAGAACCGGCAAGAAACTCAGCAAGGGCTTTCTTTTCTCCCTTTCTTTTACAGCGTCCAATTAAAATATTGGAAAATGCCCTCCCTATCATAAAAGGACACTTTCCATTACAAACATAAAAACACATGAAATATAAAGCACAAGCACAACATAAAAAAGTATCTAATATAAACAAAAGACAGTTTATGTTTTCATCACTAAGAAATAATCAATGTCTTACAGTATTAATAAACAAAACAAAAAACTAAGACTAAATACTAAGAATACCAAGAAGTTTGCAAGAGCAGACCAGCCTCCACAGGCGGCACCCGTTCACGAGTATGACACATGAATCAGCCATCGCTTCGCTCAACCATGTTTTAGGGAACGTAACGACCCGACACACACGCCACCACCGCAGAGACACTTTGAGAGAGCATGACACACTCAAGCAACTCCAATAAAACTTCGATTGTACTAGTTACAATGTGTGTAGTAAAGGAACAAAATATAAGAGGAGAAGATTGGAAGGTTCGCAATGCTTTACTACCGAGCAGCAACGGCAATAAACTCACTAGTTAATCTTTTATACATCATAAAAAATACAATATAGCTTTACACTAGGTAATAATATAATATACAATGTTTTAAATTTAAAAAAATAATATTTCAAATGCCCCAATACAAATCAATTAAGTTCTATTTTTTCCAAGCATTTTTATCATTTACGTATTCATCAACTTTGTAATAGCTTTTTTTCATTAAAAAATCTTTGACATATATTTTAAATTTATTTGAGGGTAAATTAACCACATGTTCTGGAATTTTATTGTAGAAAAATATACTTTGTATTGCGAAAGAGCTATGTACCTTCTGAAGACGACATTTTGGAACTACAAATTTATCCTTATTCCTTGTATTAACACTGTGGAGGTCACTATTTTTTGCAAATAAGTGACAATTTTGGCGTACATACATTATACAAGCAAAGATATATTGGCAAGGAACAGTTAAAATATCAATTTCCCTAAATAGTTCCCTAAGAGAAATTCGAGGTCCTAATTTATAAATTGACCGTACTGCTCTCTTTTGCAAAATAAAGACTGTATCAATATCAGCTGCCTTACCCCAAAGCAAAATGCCATAAGACATGACGGAATGGAAATAGCTAAAGTAGACCAAGCGAGCAGTGTCAACATCTGTAAGCTGCCTAACTTTCCTAACTGCATAGGCAGCTGAACTGAGTTTTCCTGCAAGAACTGAAATATGAGGGTTCCACTGCAGCCTATTGTCTAATGTAATACCTAGAAACACTGTTGAGTCTAATAGTTCTATTTCTTCTCCGTTTAGGGATAATTTTGTACTTATGTTTCTGACATTTGGCATCATAAATTTTAAACACTTAGTCTTTTTCGCATTAAGAAGTAAATTATTTGCCGTAAACCACTGAAGAACCTGAGAAAGCGCACTACTTACGTCGTCAAAATTAGTTTTATTTCTGTCAACTTTAAATAAAAGAGTTGTGTCATCAGCAAATAGTACAATCTTGCACAGCTTCTCCACAAAGAAAGGCAAGTCATTTATGTAAATTAAAAATAGAAAAGGACCTAAAATAGAACCTTGAGGAACTCCTAATTTTACTTCAGAGCCATTGGATTTTACTTCATTGATTTGAACCTTCTGCATTCTACTACTCAAATATGAGCGGATAAGCTCAAGAGCCAAATCTGCAATACCATAATGACTCAGTTTCCTTATAAGAGTTTCATGTTGCACGCAGTCGAATGCCTTTGATAGATCACAGAAGATACCAATAGCATTTTGTGACTGTTCCCAAGCAGCAAATATATGCTGTATAAGGGCAACACCTGCGTCAGTTGTGGAACGCCCTTTTGTAAAACCAAACTGTTGAGGATGAAGTAATCCATTTAAGTTAAAATGTTTAAGCATCTGATTGAACATAATTTTTTCAAAAATTTTGCTTAAGACAGGCAGTATAGAGATAGGTCTAAAATTATTAGGATCATCTTTACTTCCACTTTTAAAAAGTGGTATTATTTTACTATATTTCATTAAGTCTGGGAATATCCCTTCGTCAACACACTTATTAAATATTATGGCTAAGATTGGTGCTATAATATCAATAATTCCGCTAAGGACTTTGACTGATATACCCCATAGGTCACAAGTTTTTTTCTGAGTTAGTAATTTAAATGTCTTTATGATGTCTTCAGAGGTAACATGCTCAAATTTAAATATAGCCTTGCATTTATTTACATTACATTTTAAAAGTAACTCTGATTCTAATGGAGAGGAATTTAATGCATTAGTTGTAATGGTAGGCATTTCAGTAAAATATTTCTCAAAAGAGTTAGCGACATCAAGATCTGAATCAATTATTTTTGAATTTACAGTAAGTAAATAATAATAATGATTGTCACGCGGTTTTATTTATCCTGTTTCACTATTTATTACATTCCATGTGGCCTTTATTTTATTATCAGAATTTTTAATTTTATTACTTAAATGTATTGATTTTGCAACCCTGCATACTTTTTTAAATATTTTTGAATACATTTTGACATAGTTGGTGAATGTGGGACTGTGGTTATATTGTTTCATTTCATACAACTCATACAACCTAGTTCGACTTCGGTGTATTCCGACAGTAGCCCAGTCCTTGAATTTCATTTTATTATTTGGCCTAAAAGTTTTTACTTTAAACACTTGCTCGAACTCATTACTTAAGAAATCAAAAAAAATATTAAAAAGATTATTAGCATTATCATGCATGAAATGTAAATATGGAATTTTCTTTTTAATATTAACTTTAAAATTGTTTAATCGAGCAGTGGTCACAGGTCTACAAGTTACTAGTTGAGATTTCTTTTTATAGTTGTGTAGAATTTTTATTATTTGACCACAGTGATCGGACGGCAAATTGTTAATAATAGATTTATCTTTTACTTCAACGTTACAGAAAATATTATCTAAACATGTAGCTGAAGTCGATGTAATTCTAGTTGGTTCCAGAAACAAGTAATTTAAGTCAAAACTTGTAAATAAGTTAATAAATCTATCTCTTGTTTGGGAACTCTCTAAAAGACCAATATTAAAATCACCACAAACAATAACTGACTTTTAGAATGACAAATTTTTTTCAGAACTTGTACCATTACAGGCTCAAAAGAATTATAATTTGCAGAAGGGGGGCGATACACACAAAGTATAATATAATTCTTAAGTTCTATACAAGACAATTCTATTATGCGTTCAAGTGAGAGGCTAACTATATCCTTTCGGTCTTTACACTGTATATTATTATTAACAATTATTAATGAATCCCCTCGAATAGCATTTTTTCGAATAAAGGCACTGGACAAATAATGATTGGGGAAACTAAACATTAATTCATGTTTACTTAGCCAATGCTCAGTTACACACAACATATGTATATTATGACTTTTTAAAAATAATTCTATTTCCAATTCCTTGCCAGAAATGCCTTGTATATTTTGATGAACAATGTTAAAAAACAGGCATTGTCTGTTGTCAAAGAACTCAGTTTAAAGTATGATCTAAAATAGGAACTGACTGGGTGCAGCTAATAACATCAGCACTATAAGACATAGCACTAACGCTAGAGAGGTCAATAGACTCCTTAATACTACTTAAATCTAAATCATGTATATTAGAAGCTAACAACGTAGCCATTTCTCGTCTACATTTCATAGGCATGGACATACCAGCCAGTGTCAGTCTAAAATTATAAATAAATTTATTTATGTCAAAATATAAAATTGCATCGCTATGACGATGAGTCAAGTTGTACAGATGTACATTCATGTCAAATATATGCCTATTTAGTTTAGCAGTGGAGCTTGAAGAATATGGAAAACCGCTTATTATAAATTTCAACCATCTACTACTTACTACAAATATCTACTACATTTTTAACGCTAAAATATTTGCACTTAATAGAGTTTGTACTTTGCTTAGTGACAGGTTGCAACTGAAGGTATTCAAAACTTTTCATTCTACTAAGGTGGCATTCAAGATTACGGCCTGCCTGTCGTACGCTTGTGACACTAGGGGTATTACTCGCTAATGACCCTTTTATTTTTACTCGTAAAGAACTTGAGAAAACTTAGACAGGTAGTCATTCCACAACCTAAGCGTTCGCTAGTGAAATAATCTTTAAAACGGTCCAGTGCATGACCTTATTCCAATTAGCCGAATGCGTTTCCACTTGGAACAAACTATTGAAATCATTAATTTATGAACTAAGATTTTCTAAACTTATTCGCTCCCAAGGATCAATTTCTTTCAGATTTAGAATTTGATAAAATTTACGTGATACGCTATTTACAAAATAAACATTTTTACAAAATATTATTCTCATAAAAAATAATAAATGCTGTAGTTATTGTTACTGTATTAAAAATATTCATTATTAAAATAAAGCCCCTTTATTATCGAAAATCAGAGTTGAAGGCCGATTCCAAAACTCGCAACTAGACTATGGCCAATAACATCCAATTTTACTCCCGCCGAAGTACCGAATCACGCAATTAATCGTCGATCATCACACAAATTTACACACAGGGCCCACATTATTACTCGCTTTGATTCGTGGAAAATATAAGATAATTTCCGCTAGAAATCTTATACGTCAAAGAGTTCATAGCTGTAATATATGTTTTAAAATGAATCCTAAGCCAACATTAGTTTCGGAAGTAAAAAGTTTCGTATTACGCAGGACCTTTCTATATTACCCATGTACGCCGTTGCGGTATAAAAAGTCACAAGGCCTATGTTTGTCTGTTCGTATGCTTAGCTACTTAAGCATTGCATTTAGAGCTGGTATCAGATTTAAGCTCAGATTTATTTATCTTGCCGCTTTTAAAAGATTCGTCTGTCGCAGAGGTCAGGTATCGATGATTTTCAGTGATGGAGGGACAATTTTTTTAGGAGCTAAACGTAAGTTAAACGAAATTTATGCTTTATTGGAATCCAAGGCTCACAAAAATTACATAGGTCAACATCTCGGTGAACTTTGCCTTGAATTTAAGCATAGTCGTCTTTATGGCCCTCACTTCAACGTTTTAAGTGAGATTAATGTACGTTCTGTTAAAACGCACCTCTATGAAGTTAGAGGTACTCAAATATTAACCTATGAAGAATTCTCAACAATTTTAGTTCAGATTGAAGGTTTACTGATTAGTCATCCTTTATTCGTCCTTAATTCAGACCCATCAGATGTTACCGTTTTGACCCCATTTCATTTTTTGAACAAAACCCCCTTAAAATTTACCTTTCGAAGACTTTATTGATGAACCCAATAACCGCTTAACACGCTATCAATCAATAAATAATCTAGTCCATTCATTTTGGCGACGCTGGAGTCAATAATATCTCACTTCGCTTCGGCAAAGAGAAAAATGGCGGACTCCAACCAAACCGGTTGAGTTAGGAACAGTTGTAATTTTCAGAGATAATTCACATCCCATGTATTGGCCCTTGGAAGTGATTGACGAACTGTATCCTGGAAAGGATAAAGTAGTCAGAACCACTAAAGTTCGCACCGCCACATACGTTATCTACATACGCCCAGTCATGAGACTCTGCCCACTTCCTTTTCAGTTGAAATTAACTAAAAATTAAATAAATGAACAAAAACTAATTCCAGTCTTCTTTACTTTGTTTTTTTACAAGCTTTTAACCGGGAAGTGGATCAAATGTAATTTGCAAGATTTGATGACAAACATCGGTACAGGTGAAATTATAATTTCACCTGTCCCGATGTTTGTCATCAAATCAAATCTTGCAAATTAAATTTGATCCACTTCCCGGTTACCGCTTGAGCTGAAATTTTGCATACCTACTTACATGTGTAAATCGCGTGACAATGCAATATTATAATGACATGTTCCTGATCTGATGATGGAGCTGGAATGTGGCCATAGGAACTTCGCAATGAAAACACACAACCTCATCGAGTTTGCGGTCGTTTTTTATTATTGTTGTTTTTTCTGATTAATTTGCTTCTCTTAAAGTTTATCTGGAGGAAACCTCCAGGTGGGGGCAGTTGTAAGCGCCGCTTTAAACTAATTGTATGCTAAGATATATATTTTAAACTAGCTGACCAAGCAGACGTGGTCTAACGACTACGCACCATCTACCGGGCTGATTTGTGAACCTAAACCATCCAGGGCGCCACGCAAACGCGTACAGTAAATTTGATTAAAATCATATAACCAAATAGTTTATTAATGATGTTCGTTAACTATTTTTTAATAAAGTGATCTAGATTTCTATGATAAATTATTTAAATCAGCGAAATTTCGCCAGTTTTTCCCATACAAATTAGTATCGCGGAACGTTAAAATCCGTAAACGGCCGGGCAGACGCCTGAATCCAAAAACTAGAATACATACCTATTATATGTCTCGTCGCACATTGAAGAAGTCGATTTTGTCTAAATTATTTCGATCATTACATGCATAAACTATCGCTTGAAACTTATTATTGACCTCCTATACCTAACAAGCATGGTGATGACGTCATCAGTGGAGTGTACTGCCTTAACAAAAAGATCGAAACACCACCTATTGAAAACAAGCAAAAGTAGCTCCGCAACCGCCTCCATATTGAATGGCATGCCTCGCGTCCACTCTGTGATAAAATAATTATTAGAAATATATATAAAACGCATTTTACGGACAATTTGATGTGTTCTGAACTTTTACAAATTAAGTGAAAACTAAAACGAGCTAATTTGTGAGTGCGCTATAATGGGAAACCAGCTGTTTTGGAAATACTACACTGAACTTTCGAAGGTACCTCTTTTCTTTTCCGATTCCTTTTTAGCCCTCACACTTGGGGATATAGCACTTTCTAACAGCTTGGCACAGACGGTCACGAATCCAGCAGCGGGTGGCAACAACGACAGTTCTGCAGGCCTACTGTGAACCGCCTGTAGCCGCAGGCTTCGTTCAGAAAACAGGTGCCGCGGCCGCCATCTTGGCAAAAGAGGTTCAAATGGTTTTTATGGTTTATATGCCAAACTATAGGTCTCACAAAAAATATTACTAAACATTCTTTGTTGCAAATAAAATTATCTACAACTTATGTTCAGTAACTTATGGTCGTAGAATCATAAATAAAAAAGTTATAAGCGAAAATCCATAAAAAATTGAAAAAAAAAAACTATTTGTCTATAAAAACATTTACAAAAAAATAATATCAGACCATTTTTATAGATGGTGTTTTAAGGAACAATTTTTATTACATTTTAAATTTATTTATTATTTAAGGGTTTACAGCGCTGCGAATCGATTACTATTCTTAAGTATTCATAACTATACATGAATATAAAATGATTTGCCATAATATTTAATAATCTTGTTTTTTTTATGATAATCTTTTTATTTATTGATTATAAAATTTTGATATAAATTAATTTTTTTTTTTTTTTTATACTACTAAGGTGGCAAACAAGTCTACGGTCCGCCTGATGGTAAGCGGTCACCGTAGCCTATGGACGCTTGCAACACCAGGGGCATCACTCGCGCGTTGCCGACCCTTCAGAAATCTAATAACTTCTTTTTTGAAGAACCCCATACTGTAGTCCTTAGAGAAAACCTTGGCAGGGAGCTCATTCCACAACCCAAGGGTTCGCGGGAGGAAGTTTCTCTGAAACCGCACTGTTCGCGACCATTTTGGTTCCAAAGTGTGAGAATGAATTCCCTGTCGATGGCGAGCGGTGCGATGGTAGAAAGTAGTCGTGGGCATCATTTCGAACAATTCCTCAGAACACAATCCATTGTACAAGCGGTAGAACACACACAGGGAGGCAAAGTCTCTCCTCAGACTTAAGGGCTCGATACCGCAAGTGAGTTTGGGATCGTCGACAATTCTCACAGCCCGTCGTTGAACCGAGTCAAAAGGTCCAAGCTGGTATTCGGGTGCACCCGCCCAGAGATGGCAGCAGTACTCCATATGGGGCCGGACTTGCGACTTGTAAAGTAGCAACCTTTGCCCCGACGTGAAGTACTGCTTCGCTCTGTTGAGTACACCAAGTTTTTTGGACGCCAGCTTTACCTTGTCTAGCAAATGATCTCGGAACTGAACATCGCTGGAGATGTCAACGCCAAGGATCCCAATGCTCTTAGAGATGGAGAGGGGAGTGTTCTGGAATTGTGGGACTACAGTGAATGGGGTTTTCTTAGCGGTGAACGCGCAGACTTGTGTCTTTGAAGGGTTGAATCGGACCAAGTTTTCCCGCCCCCAGTTAGAGATCTTGGACAGACCGATCTCGATTTGAGGCACAAGTTCTTCACGCTTTTCCTCCACAACGGAACGTGGGATGCTTGCACGGCCCGTGTAATAAGCGTCTCCAGTACTGTCATCTGCATAGCAATGTATGTTGTTGATGTACAACATATCATTGATGTGCAGTAGAAACAGCGTAGGAGACAGCACAGAGCCTTGCGGGACACCAGCATTAATGTCCATGCTATCAGAGCAACTACCGTCAACTACGGCTCGTATGCTTCTGCCGGACAAAAAGCTAGCCACCCATTTGCACAAACCCTCGGGCACTCCGTAAGAAGGCAACTTCGATAGAAGACCCCGGTGCCAGACCCGATCGAACGCCTTTGCTATGTCTAGGCTACATGCCAATGCCTCCCCCTGACTCTCAATGGCTAGTGCCCATCGGTGTGTGAGATACACTAGAAGGTCACCAGTTGAGCGACCGTGGCGAAAGCCATATTGACGGTCACTGATCAGGTCGTGTTTTTCTAGGTATCTCAAAAGCTGTGTGTTGATCACACGCTCCATCACCTTGGAGAGGAGAGAGGTTATAGCGATAGGCCTGTAATTCGATGGATCTGATCTATCGCCCTTTTTGGGCACCGGGTGCACATTTGCAGTCTTCCATGAAGAGGGAATTTGCCTAGTGTGGTAGGAAAGCGTGAAGAGGCGCGTGAGTACAGGACATAACTCAGGAGCACACTGCTTAAGCACCACTGCTGGTATGCCGTCTGGCCCACTCGACTTATGAACGTCTAGGGAAAGCAACGCCCGCCGGACCTCGCGCTGTGTTATAGAGATTTCCGGCATGGTCTTACCGCACCACGGTAAAGTAGGTGGTACAGCGCCTTCGTCGTTCACATTCGAGTTAGAGGCAAAAAGACTGCCCAATAGATCGGCTTTCTCTTTTGCACTGTGGGCCAAGTCACCATCGGTCTTTCGCAGTGGTGGTAATGACGACTGGCAGAAGTTCCCCTCGGCAGCTTTAGCAAACGACCAGAAAGCACGACTCCCAGAAGGATAGCTCGCAAGTCGCCCACCTATTTTGCCGATGAATTGGAATTTTGCTCTGGCAGTTGCTTTCTTACTGAACCTCGAGGCAGCATTTAATTTGCGTTTTAACTCAGAAATATTCGGATCCTTATTGTTACGATCCGTGGTCCAAGCCTCATACGCAGTTTGCTTAAGAATTTTAGCTTCTCTGCAAGGCCTATTAAACCACGGTCGTTTTTTGACGCCGGCAGCTACTCGCAGGTTAGGAATGAAACATTCCATACCAGCGAGGATTGTCTCAGTGACTGCGGCTGCGCAGACGTCAGGATCTTCTGAGCTATAGCAGATCTGCCTCCACGGGTACGATGCATAAAATTCTCGCAATCCATCCCAGTCTGCCGACTTATAATGCCACACACGACGCCAATTAGTTGGCCCAGAAGGATCGGGTTGTGTGCATGACAATCGAGTCCGGATGAGACAGTGGTCCGAGGAGCCAAGAGGCGCATCCACTGAGACGGAGTATCCATCCGGACGTGTAGTCAGCAGAAGGTCCAGTAAGGAGCTTGTATGGTCCTCTATATCTGGTATTCTCGTTGGACAAAGTACCAGCTGAGAGAATCCATAGGTCAGAGCAAATTCATGAGCAGATATCCCTGCATAGTTATTGGTTCGAGAACTGAGCCACTCACGATGGTGGGCGTTAAAGTCTCCCAAAATAACTACTTCTGCTGTAGGATATTGCTCTAGAACTTTGTCAGTCGTCAAACTCAGGTGCGTGAAGAGTCGAGTTACGTCCGTGTCACCGCTATGAGACCTGTATAGGCACGCATAGATACGAGTGTGGCCCCCATGATCTACGCGCACCCACAATATTGACAGGTCCCTGTCTTCAAGGCTATGAAGTCGGCGACAGCAGATATCCTCCCGGACGAACATACATACACCGGCACGACTCAAAAAATTGTGCTCGAGTTTGTAGCCGGGATAACGAAGGTATGCTGTGTCGGCTTATTCGAGCGAATACTTGCAGTGCCCTACCTCTCTTAAATTGTTGATTTTTGATTTGGTACTCCACCTACGAGGTAGAGTCTGGAGGCACGTTTTTTTTACGTTGTATCCGCAGTAGGCATAATCCATTGTGATTTTCTAAATCACAACTACTCTGTCCTCGGTCTTTTTGATGGACCAGGCTACGGCTCAGCGGCTGGTTGGCTTTCTATATTAAGGACAAATACTTGAGGAAGAACCGGAGAAGGAAGTGTCGTCAATGTCGGCGGTTCATCTTCCAAATCATTTTCTTCAATTAATTTCGAGAGCTCCATTATGTTGCTGCAAGTCTCACCAGAACAATGAAAGCACACTGCAGAGCATTTCAGGCCTGCTCTTCGACATCCACACATTATAGCAAAAAGAAGTTTTTGTTAATCGGTAACAATTTTAATTTTAGAAGCTCAGGGGGTGCTGGAGGTTTAGAGCTCTGCACTGGCATCAATATTTTTCCACATTTTTTCCAGCCCCAGTCTTGAGGATCTTTATATTACCAAGCCATGACTGGACCTGATGGTAGACTTGGAAGCTGTGAAAGCGAGCTGTATCTTGTACTGGAGGAAGTGAAGATAAATTAAATGTACTCTTTGTCACTGACTTGGCGAATTGTTTGTATCTTAGGCTGTCAAGAGAATTAGCGTCTTTATTACCACCATATAAAGAGATAAAAAAACGTTCACCAATGACAGTGCGCAAAGCAGGGTCAACTGTCTTGTTGAGGAACAACGCCGTTCCACTTACTAACTCTAGATGTTTCTCCAGGATTTTCAGAAATTTGAGTTTACCCATAGTCTCAGCAGCCGAAGTTGTGTCACATTCTAAAAAGCATGGAGAAACAGCAAGTTATCCGCAATAACTAACGGTAATATTGGCAATCGGTGGACAAAACCTTAGGCTGGTGGAGCTCAATCCAGTAGTTGGAATTTGAGTATATCTCAAAATAGATTCTGCTATAGATATAGATGTCTGGCCAATGTAAGAATTGCCGCAGCTGCAGTCAATTTTGTAGATAGCTGGTGTTTGGTACGAGATTATGTCGTTTGGGAAAAACTTAACCAAATGCCAAATAATAACGCTCTTAATCCCGTTTTATTATTTTTTGTTAAGGAATTAGCGGAACTTCAGTGTAGCAGTCCCAAACGGTGAGAACGATAAGTGTTCTACGACATATATTAACTTCAGTCAACGCTCTGCCTTGAGTTTAAAATACCGAAGCTTTGAGTAGACTGTCCGGCAATAAAAGGAGTACATAGGTAATGGAGCCTAGGGTGCGTAGCGCCCGGTTTCATATATATTATATATTTTAATAATTCTTTTTAATTGAATTCGCACTTAGGTAAATCACTACTGAGAACTGTATTCCACTTGTGGGAAACCAAGACAAGGATCTAAGATAACCATTTATTTCTTTTGTAACAATTTTTTCCTTTTCTTTTGTAAACATTGGGGTGAAGGGTATGTGAAACTTACTCCAAAGCTATCTTAGCGATTGTTGTCAAGTGGTCAAAATAGGTAATTGGGTTAGCAACGAAGAACCAATTCATTACGGTGTGCCTCAAGGAAGCGTACTCGTACCTACCCTTTTCTTAATTAACATAAACAACTTATGCAAACTTCTCCTTAAAAACTGTAGGATATTTACATATGCCGATGATACCGCACTTATAGTTCATGGAAATTCATGGGATCAAGTCCAAAAAATTGTCGAAGACGCACTTAGAACGGTCACCTAGGACTCTAGCTATTGCTTTTGCTATAAAATTCAACCTGCAACCACCAGCTAAAACTCTCAATATTAAAATCCACTCCTGTGCTTACTCTTCTACTGTTAACAGAGCATGTAAGTGACCTTTATCTATTCTCCTTCGTCATGTTGATCTTAAAAATTATAGAAAAGACGCTGTAACTATTATTTTAATATGACAACAGCAGGGGTTTGAAAATAACCGCTGATTGCAAAACAGTTAATGTAAATTAAGGTTATACAAAAATTCTAGTAATGTGTAATGAGTAATTAATGTGTCAAGTATTGTGTTATTGTCTCCTCTTATCATCCTTCCTCATAAGTAAGTTAACAAAAAGTGCTCTTTATCACCTATAGTCGCTTTAGTAAAATTGAATCTAAAAATTGATTCTCGTTAGCTGTCAAAGTGCGACTTTCTCCCACCTATTTCACGGTGTTTCTAGTGTGATTCGAGCGATCCCGACATATTTACCAGCTTATAGAACGATACGGTGCGTTCGCCGTGTGAGTCCCTCCAAGTTATTGAACGGCAAGTTTATCGTCGGGTGATCATACGGTGTTGAAAATGAACATAGACCTGCATAAATATTTTTTTGCCAGCATAGACAAATCATTAGTTGTTTTTGCCCAATATTTTAAAGCACTATCATGTTTATGTGTAGCTTGTTTTTCAAAATATTGACAGACATCAATTATAGGTTTAACGACTGGTGTCTTCGTAAGTGTTGTATGACTTTGTACCTGTTTGGGCAAAAAAAAACAGATCGTCGGATATGGAATTAGTCACTCTAGTAGACGTACTTTCGGGTATTTCTATTGGTATGGATGGTTTTTCTCTACCCAAAAAATGAAGCTGACTATAGATAGAACAAAACCTGGAAAATCTTATTAATTCTAAAAGTAACGTTTCCAAAACTACTAATCTCTTATAAAAACAAATTAAAACTTTGAAACAAAAATTACAACTTTCGTTTTATTAATAAACTCAAGAACTCTATAAATACACATTACACTATTCATTCAAAATGACCCGCAGTTTGAAGAAATCTCATTAACTAGGCAACACTGCCCGTGTTCTATTCTCACCGTGTACCGGGATTTCCCCAATCAGAGATATATCGATAGTTGAAATACTATCAATTAATCGATTGACTATCGATGTTTAAGCAACACTAGGGTCGCGTTCGCTTTGGGATGCCGAATCATTATTTTTATTACTTTTACCCCTTTCATTCGTTCGTTTAGCATTGGTATCAAGAATATAAAAATTTTAGTATCATCTGCAACAAACTGTCATGCGTTATTTTTGTCGCTTTTGCCACCGAAAAATGAAACTTTAGACCCATGTCTGGAGGTGGGGTTTTTGTGTTAATCTGTCAAGCTGCCTATACATATTCATTCTTTATGGTAGTGTGTGTGTGTGTTTTATAGTTGTGTATGTACGTCAACCTTTCGTTTTGCACCAAAAATTTTGTTAGTAAAACTGGCGTTATCAAAAGTGAGAAAAGTATCAATCGTGGAAACTCTTAATCCCAAAACGAACGCGCCCTAAGTCATTATTTCAAACTAGCCCGCGCAAGGAATATGTAGTGTAAATCTGTGAACGGAATCTATTATCTGTGAACGGAATTGGTGTTATAGGCGACTTAAGATACATATCTACGATTAATTATTCTCCATGTAAGTAATAGGAGTTAATGTAAAAATAATAAGCCGCTTTGATTGTACGTACCTCTCTCAAGACCAGGCAAGCGCCAAAAATCTTCGTCCATAATGACGTCGATATCGAGTTTTGTATTTTTCGACATAATAACTACAGGTTTACCTTATCGAGAAAGAAACAGAACTAAAATAATACAACTGAGCTTGGTATCCGCACTAAGAGAAGATATCGAATGTACTCCTATTGGAAATATGCCTCCAGTAAGTTACTCAAAAACGCGCCCATTTTTAGCCAGAAAATTAAAAGCTTGACCAGTTTTCTTGAAGACCTTCCAAAACCAGTTTGTCTTGTTGCACACAATGGTAATGCTTTTGATTTTAGAATACTTTTAGCGGAATGCAATGATGCAAATATTTCTTTACCAAGTGATCTTATGTGCTTGGATTCTTTGATTGGTTTTATAAAGCTGCTGAATAATTCAAACACAAGTTACAAAACTTTAACAGAATCTCCCATTAAAACCTTGAGTACCATATACAATGATATCATAACAGAGGATGAAGGTGACTGGCCAGATCTTAATTTAAGCCCCGAGGAATGGCAAGAACTTGATAACATCATATGTCTTCCATTTCCTGATATTTCCTGTGATGAAAATTTTGTTACTAAACAGATTTTGAGACAATCAAACAGAATTGATGACAATAAAAACCTTTATACTAAACCTAAAGTCCCAAGAAGGCGTAAAGCTAATAAAGAGAATTACACTCTTCCAGCTTTGTACAAAAGGTTGTTAAACAAAGAAGAATTAAATGCTCAAGGAGCTGAAGTGGACTGTCTAATACTGTTACAGTGTGTCATAGCCTTGAAAGCAGATTTTCTATCATGGGCAGACGGTGCACACAAAAGACTTAATGAGATTAAGCCATTAATTAGGCATTAGTTCTAAGTTAAAGAAATTCACTTAACTATTTTTGATTTTTTTTTCTTAAATAATGATAGCCCATGTTCTTTAAAAATTATGTAGTGATTGGCCTGATGTTTTATGTTATGGGCAGACACTGCATAGGAAAGACTGAGACTAAGCCAATAATTAGGTATTACCTAGTTCTAAAATAAAGGAATCTACTATTTTTGTCAAATCTGCAAGACAATATTATTTAAAACAAAATAATGTAGTCATAGTCTTAATGGTTTCTGTTATGACCAAACAGTGCACACAAAAGACTGAATAAGCCAATAATTAGGCATTACATAGTTCTAATTTAGAGGAATCTACTTTGTAAACAATTTTTTATTATTTTTTTTGTCAAATCATGCAAGACCACATTATTCAAAACAAAATAATATAGTCATAGCATTGATGTTTTGTGTTTTAGGCAAAGATTGCTCACAAAAGACTAAATGAGAAATTAGTCCTAATTTAGAGGAATCCACTTTAGAGACTATTTTGTTTTTGTCAAATTGTGGTAGACCTAATTATTTAAAACAAAATACTTTTCATTTCACAAATAAATATTTATCATTTGGTACATGAAAAGGAATTTTCCATAACTTGGTTAGTTCTTAGTAAAATATTGTACAGAGCACAGAACAATATAATTTAATATTACCACTTATCATAACTATTTTTTTTTTGTTAAAATTGTGTAAAACATAAGCTAGCTTAGTATTTAATTATTTGTAAGATTAAACAGTGGGAAAATTATTTATTTATTAAGTATCTACAAAGGTCTAAAATGATGGAGATTTCTCAATGCGAGAATTTCTTGAAAATCTGCCTTAAGTCAAGATGAAAAATCACATCTTAATTGTACTGGGACCTTATGTGTTATTTATTTCAATCTATGTTTTTAAGTCTAACATGCTAGTCCACTTCAAAGATACTTATTATTATGTAAGTACCTAATTTAAAAAAACAACTTAATTTTCTATTGGCAGATACTCAAAGGAGATTTTGTGTAAAAGAATTTTCTGTTCCTTTAGTTGATAAAGTACACACATTAATAATAAAAATATTTTTTGCTACTAATTTTATGTATATGTAGGGAGATACTGTTTGTTACTTTAATTTAAAGATTGTTTTTATGTCGATTCTTCAGGTGTCTACTAGTTGTTTAATTAAAAGGCTGTGTGATTAATCTCAGAATGTAAGGTCTCAAATTTGTTAGTACCTAATTAAGATTATTGAAAACAAGACTGAGTGTAATATTAGGATAGTAATTTATATACCTATAACATTAAATTTTATTAAAAAAATTGTCAAAAATCCAGATTGAGAATCCAGAATTCTTAGGTATTTGCAGTAGAGAATAAGTCCTGAGAATCAAATAAGTTGATCAATCCCTCTACTCATTAAGTGCTCAAATAAACATATAGTAAACCTGAGTGACCAAGCTTTGCTCAATTTAAAACAAAATGCGTTTTTACAAAGTATACAGCTGTATAGGTACACTTAAAAAGTAAAACCCTATCTATCCAAATTGTTAGAGCTGTTTCCGAATACGCAAATATATATATGAGCAAATTTTTCGTGTTTGAATATATAAGATTCTAGAAGCTCTGTCAGGATAAGGAAGTATGCAATTAGCTTAGTCAATAAGTGAAGCAGTATTTAAAGAAGTCTGGATGCATACTGTTACATTTTTAAAATCAATATTATACAAGAGGGCAATATGTGCAATATTGGATGAAAACCTAACTAACACATCTTATCTTAATTTATTACACTAAAATTATTAGTGCAAAAAACTGACTTGTTTTTCATTTTTTATTTAAAAAATTTTTCATTTATCTGTAATGACACTCAGTGAAACCATTTGAATTTGTTATTTAGTGTTAACTAAAATCTAAAAACCAGTGTCTTGTTGCTTATGTACCTAATGGCTAGTTAAGTACATACCAAACACATCTCATTATTTTCTGTATAACATAATATTTATTATGATACACTAAGTATTTAATATCACTGGTACCTGTTACAGAATTTAGCTTTCTGGTCTACCTCAATTATAACTCAAAGTAATTTTTATGTTCAGAAATTCTGAATATTTTTTGATTGTGCCTTTATAAAGTGATGTAATGGACATCGCTTTTGACTTTTAATTATTGACAAATTGTGAACAATCATTTACCTTAACTGGGTAAGAATATGTTCTTACAGTAATATTTTTTATGTTATTCAATTTCCATTAAATTTATTGATTAAAACCGGGTGGTTTTTATTTTGGATCCTAGCTATATTTTAAGCTGAAATCTGTATATTTAGAAGAAGTAATGAAGAAATTCACTGATTGACTCATACAATACATAAAAACTTATTTGGGTTTGTTTTTTGACATGGGGCTCCACTAAGGATTTTTAAAATTAAAATGGGGGTTGGAAGTTTGTTAAAAAAAAACCGTCAATTTAAAAGCTAAATATATAAAAATTAATATTTGACCCTTCGATTTAAAATTAAAATTGACGTTTTTCATGGTTTTTAGAAATTTGTCTCCTACCTCCGAGGGGGCGTCTTTCTACCATCGCAACAATCGCTATGGGCAGGGAAATCGTCCTCACACCCTAGAACCTAGAGTGCGGTTTCAGAAAACTTCCTCCCGCGAACGATTAGGTTGTGAAATGAGCTCCCTGCCTAGGTTTAGTATGGGGTTCTTCAAGAAAGAAGTTATTAGATTTTTGAAGGATCGGCAACGTGCGTCCAGACTTCGGTGAACGCTTACCATTAGGCCGGCCGTAAGCTTGTTTGCCACCTTAGTGAAATAAAAAAACAAAAAAACAACGGGATGAAAATTTCGTACTTAAAATTTTTATAGGTAAAACCATGGCCAGTTAAAAGCTTTCATTTTATCAAATGACCATGTGAATAGAACACTTTTGGCACCTTCGAAAATCTAATCTTATATAGTAGGTATTTTGTACATGGGTAATTTTATTGCTCCGTTGCGACGTAACTAAAAGGTATAGTGCACACACACAGTAAAAATCAGTTTATAGGATAATCTGCTGTGACTTGTTACATTATGCAAGAACAACCAGCAAAATCTATATATATGCCCTACGAACTCTTGCTCGGGACAAAAACTAACTAAACTAACCTTTGTCCTGGTTCGTACAACAAGCTATCCAGTCTGTAAAGTCCGCCGGTAGGATCGCCGGATTTACACATTATTAAATGTCAGTAACCTAAAACGCGCGGCAGGCAAGGCCCGTAAAATCACAAACAGGTCAAAAATTTGCTTGTATTAGAATAAAAAAAATTATGTTGCCCTTGGCGTACTTTTAAAACAGAAGGGTTTAATATGAAATAAAGTGCAGATTGTAGATCAGTTAGTTTCATCAAAATTCATTAAGCCGTTTTGGAGCGTATTCTGGACAAATAACCAGACAGACAGGCTGAGAAAGTTATTTACCATATCCTACTTAGATATTAATATTAATTTATCAGACAGTAAATCACGAACACTTCTGTAAATAAATAAAATACTAATTTGCTTTTCCGCAATGTAAAACTTATTTAATATCTTAGCGCACAAATATTAAAATTTATATAACATTACAGTACAGCGGTAAGTGTTGAGCAAGTCGAAACTCAAAAACGATTGATTGCTTATCTATTGCACGCCTCATAAGCGGAGCGGTGAGGTAGTGCTCTACTCTCGACATGTCAAAAAACCCAGTCTTTCGAACCTTAAATGACGTCTTTTTTTTAAATATAACACTTACAGGATAATATGAGTGCACTAATATGAAGTTAAATAATCTGTCTAGCACATATGGTACATTTTATAAACAATTAATTTGTTTAATATAATAAATAATAACATTAAAACTAATCATTCTTGGACGTCCGTGAGTCTGTGTTTATGTGACCATGTATGTGGCAGAGAAATTGGTCGAAAAATTCATCTTACCGGAATACTTTTGTTTTAAATATATAAAGTATTACACTGTGCTGATTCCTAGTTAATATTAGAGTTCTAAGTACTGTCGTTTAATTATAATTTATAAAAAACTAATATACCACTGTATACTGTATATCTATATATATATATATATATTATTTTTATTTTATAGTATATTTTTTCCTCACCTTATTTGTTATTTTATTTTAAAAAACTTGAGTTTTTGTTTTAGAATTTTTTTTTTAATGTGATAGACCGCTATGAGGCGTGCACTTTTGGATTTTCCAAATTTTCTAACTAATATAATAAAGCTAGAGTTAGTTTGTTTGAACGCGCATCTCTGGAACTACCAGTCGGATTGCAAAAACCTTTTTGCATTCGCTAGTCAAATTATTTAGGAAGGTTATAGACTATTTAACATCACACCACGACCCTTTAGGAGCCGAGCAAAAATAATGAAATAGGTAAGAAAAGGAAGTAATGCCGCGGCCGATAGTTATTTTGCAGTTTATACACTACATCTACATTCATGTTATAGGTACAATTCTAGCGAAAACAAAATTTTCTATTTCTTGATTTTTTAAGCAAAAGGTTGTAGGTGTTTTTTGCTGCACCTAATAGATACAACGGATTTCAATTTACCTCTGTATCACTGCTAGATAACTCATCAATCATTTTGTTTTCAAACTTTTTCATAACGCAAGAAAATTATTATTTTAGTACATCAGTACCCAAAAAGTACACAAAAGTTTTATTTCGGAACGAAAGCCAACTTTTCTTTTAACTTTCCCTACTACGCTGATTGGTTATGCGCCAAGTATATTTAATTAAATATATTCATGACATAAAAAATATTGGCACCTCTTAACATTTTTATGTTTTTTTTTTAAATATATATATATACCTAAACAGGTTATCTCTTAACTGTTTGTCCATTTTGAATAAGTATTTATAATAAGGTACAATTAAAAATAATAACAGATTTTTGAATTATATTATAAATATATAACAAATTTTAAGGATAAATTTCTAAAAAAAAAAACTGGTTGCCTGTAAAGTCGGTATACGGGCGAAAGTTTTACGTGACAATGATTTTATGTCTGTCTCTCTCGCTCTTAGGCGGGCGCGTGCCTCTCACTCGCTCTCATTGTGAGCGCATAACGTGAGCGGAGCGTAACGCAGTTTCTTGAAGTGTCACCCGGCAAACCAATTTATAAGACGTTGTCACGTCAAAAAATCTAAGCGACGGCCACCAGCCCCTATTCGCAGATGTTTTTAAACCACATTATTGTATATTCAAACAGTTTAACAGCCTGAATAAACAAATCAACTTTAATAACTTCTCTATACTCTCCTTTGGAGCATTTTGATTTTACGTTTAGTTAACTCAATATGTGAAACTGTACTTTCAGTATTAATTTTAAAATTGATATATATGTATGTATATGAAACAAATTCTATGTTCAAATCGAAATCAACACTTTTGAATTAATAAATCTGTAAATACACATCTTGTTAGTTAGGATTTATCATGCTACTGGCTACTGTTCTTGGCCGCAAATGGCATCCCTGCAGTCAACTAGCGCCGCCATTAAATATTCTTTATTTACTGTTCGTAGAAAAGGTATTCCGAAAATTTTATTGAACGAAAAATAAAACTAGTCATAAGCTATTTAAAGATTAATTTGTGATGTTTGTAGAATAATTATGCTGTCTACAACTTAGACAAATATTATAGAAACAATAAAAAACGTTCTAAAAATAGCTTATAACTATTTTCATATTTCGTTCTATCAAATTTTTGAAATACGTTTTTTACGAACATTAAATAATAGCATATTTCGTACCAAATACAAAATGACGCTTTTTAATTCGTAATCGAGGGAAGAAGCTAGTCGAAAGCTTTTATTCTGAGGGTAAGAAAAGCCATTTTGTATTCGTTACTTTTTCTACTACCTAAAAATCCAACATGTTTTTCCGCCAAAATTTATGTCGTTTAGAAGAATGAATGACCATGCGACGCGGCGCGGCACGAGGCAGCCAGCATCAATCTAGCCAGTTTACCGGCCGCCCGCAGGTGACTTTATATTTTTCTTCTACGGCCGCGCTAATAATATAACTCGCTCTATATCTCGCCGTATTTTTATATATACTTTTTGGAGAAATAAGTTTTTGAAGTGAAAACTTCTTTAGCGGCGTTGTGCACTTTTTTGTGATGGGTAAAAAATATTAAGCTCGCGTCAGGTCACGTGACCTGATCGAAAATTAGTAAGACGGAGGTAGAGTAGAAGTGGAAGTATTCCCCTCTCTTTCTACCGTGCGGCAACAATTCTGAAGTGTTAATTTTTTTATGTAATATAAATTGCTATGTTTGTGTACGATAGCGCAATAAATGAATATTGTATTTTACCACATAAATGATAGTACTTTTATACTGATAATTATAGCAATTCGTGCAAAATTATTCCCTAACCATTTCAAAATATCAAAAATGCACAACGTTAATATTCAAGTTTTCACTTCTGCCGGCACTCCCGGAGTGCAACCCGTTTTTTTTAGGGATTTAGAGCAGACCGGACAAAGAGTAAAGACTATAGTCCCACCGCGATCGATGCATTGCGCCCTAGGTAAAGCTCAGTTAGACGCGGGGGTGGAGTAGGTGTGTACGTCATATGTGTCCGTTTCGACTGCTCGGACAGTGTCGTAGAAGAAAAACGACCACGTCAACATTACGAAGGAATTTGTAAAACACTAACAATTGAAGCCACATGGAACTTTACTAAACTGCGTGGTGGTTAAATATTAACAACTTTCTGAATATTGGATCTACGAATTTGCGACTTTCATTGTAAGTGGTTTACAAAAAATTACAAAATCTATGTAATGTTGACGTAGTCGTTTTTCTGTGTCCGTGCAGTCGAAACGGACACCGTCATATGCACAAGAAATAAAATATCCGAAGCTTAATCTCCAGACATCGAATTAATCAACAAACACTTTTTTAGGCACACGGCAAGTAAACGGTAGCTTATAGCTGATTAGAAATAATATTTATCTACCTAATATCACCTTACTCAATAAATATAATTATTACAACATTGTAACTAGTATCTTAAGAACTATTCTGCAGTATGTATTGATCTCATGTGAAACCGTTCCTTGTCCCTTCAACGTCGTACTACTTATGTATGGCACAGACTGACGCACCACTTCAAAAGAATTGTGTCGCTTACAAGACGATCCGACCGCAGAGCGCTTGTGGTCTGGTTAGTTTATAAATACCGAGAGTTCGAAAACTTGATAAAGCCACTGCTTAGTGACAGAGGTCCTACCCGGGTAGGAACAATCAGATTCTATAACAGATTTAATGAAGAGGACTGTGAAAATGACGATATCACGACAAGGTGCGACAACGTGTCTCGTATCCCCCCCCCTTAGTCTTATTTCGTTTGTACCAACTTTTTAATTTTAAAACAAATATTACTGTATACAATTAAAAATATATCAAAATCAAAATTTGCATCGAAATGCTATATTGCAAATATTTACAATTTTAAACAATATTTCTTTAATGAAAACTTACAAAAAGTTTCTTATTATCAACATTTCCCAAAACTTAAAAATCGGACTAGGTTTAGAGCCACTTCACTGCATTGTGTTTAAAAACGTGCAGCATCACAGTCCTCTTAAGAAAATACATACAATTTGATAGGATATTAATCTTATTGTATGCTATACACTCATTTGTAAAGGTCTGAGGTTCCGATGATTTTGTAGACACCGTATGGAGCAAAATCTGTATTTTTCGTACTCGAAAGGCGCTTTCGGTAGGGCTGTTCCGCACAAGAAACAACGTGGTTCATCTGCTTTCACCTGGTAAAGTAACACATAATTGGGTTATTAATTATTAAAAAAAAAGCAGTAAATCCCACATCCCTATGCTAAATTTCTCGTTTTTATACTGCCGGTCATCGGCATAGGATTTCTATAGAAAGTCCTTAATTGACGATTACAACGGTCTGTCCTTTCCAGCTATCCCCTTGCTAAAAACCAGGTCACCCCTTTGCTCCTCTGGATAATTGTATTAAGAAAAAGATGAATAAGTTTCAATATTTTTGATTTACTGGACTACCAAAACTGTAAATTTTAAAACTCCTAAAGACGTTGACATGTTGTAATCCTAAGAAAAGATAAGTGTCATTTAAAACATTAAACGGAGTTATTTATGAAACTGAAGAGGTAGGTTGTGTAATTATTTTAAGAGGCACTCCAAAAGTGAATATTTTTACTCAGTAGACAGCAATGAATGTTACCCAGATGGCAAAAGAACGCAATATGTAAATTTTAATACTGTTGTTGATGATGAAGAATTTAGTTGTTACGTTAAACTCTTTTTCATCACACTTACTCGTAAGAAGTGTCATAATGTGCAGGCAAAGCGGTTGCTAAGACCTTAATTACTCCCACGGGCTTTTTCTTTGTAAATTTTACTTTTCTCAAAGCAAAGCGTGCGTTCATAGAAGTGTATAAAAGCGTTTGTTCAAAATATGAACTACGCACACACTACAAGCGAGCAATTACAAGTTTTAACTACAACCAAAACTTTTTAAATCATAAATTCTCTAGATATTTAGCGCTATCTGGCGGTAGCGTAGTTTTCTCTACTTCTATTTTTGCGATTTCAATTGTGTTTTGATGAGTTTATTTATTCACATTATATTTTTATTTATTTACTCGTAAATATGATGAATGAAATTGTAACACGGGTGGTAAGGAAATTACTAACTCCTTTCTGCCTTAGTGCCTTAAGGCCTCTTACCAACCTTAATACACAATGTACTATTACGCCACAAAACTTACTTTCTGAGCGTCTGTGAGCTGCATAAACTTATTCGTTTTAATCTTCTCTATTTGTTTCTCTTTGTCTCTTTGACGTTTTGCTTTCTTCTGTTGCGCTTTCCTCTCTTTCTCTTGTTCTAGAAGCTCTGGGGTCAAGGGTCCAGGGATTTGAGACTAGAAAGAAAAATATTAGAAATATAGTTAATTAGTTTAAATGTGTGTTTGTTATAACAGTTTTTGATGGTAAATAAAAGTTATAACGTTTATTTTACTGTAATGACGTTATTTAACCAAGGTTACAACACATTAACATGGCTTTCTTTTCAAGAGTTCCGTACCCGAGAGGTCCAAACGGACCCCTATTTCTGTCCCTCACGTGTCTGTCCGTCGTCTGTCACAAAGGTTTTACAGCCAATCTAAGATTTTGGAGCTACGGTCTTCGAATTTTCACAGTATAAGCATCTTGTTGTTGTCAAAACCATACAAATTGTCAAAAAATGTATGAAAGTGGGTTTTAAATGATTTTTACGTTACTGGAAATAGTCTGCACGGTACCATACGTACCATAGTTACCGTGAAAATGGTTTTTAAAGCGGAAGTTTTTTTTAAAGATAATTAAAATGTAAAAATGCCCTTAGGCACTTTCGTTTCCTCACTAATTCCAGATAAGATACATCTATGTGTAAATTATTAAGTTGTTCAGCGCTGTGATGTGAGGTTGTAGTAATAGCAATCAATAGTAGTAAAGTAATCACTTTCCTTTTTATTAAAATATTGTGAAAAAACTAATATCTTTTATTCAATATATAAAAAAATATAAAAGTCGACTGACTTATCATGTCTTTTAATGTAGAGCGCATTCTTATCCCTTTTTTTAATATTTCAATTTTCTACACCAGCCAGCGTTTACATCATTTATCATACCTTAGCATAGTTATATTTGTCAGGAAACTGCGCTTGGAAGAGCCTGAATGCGACCCTGGTGTCCATATGCGGAGTGGCTGCATACGGTGTCTGAAGCTGATGATTCCTGATGCAAGGGTCGCCACCAGCCGTTAGGAGCTGACTGTCTAACAATAAGAAAATTCATTAATACATAAAAAAATCTTTCCTATATTTGTGTCCGCAATACCGAATTTTCTCATTTTTTTATGCTTTTGGATATTACAGAATTAACAAATGCGTTTCAAATTTCTTTATCACACTATTTATAATACTATAGACTTCGAGTTCTGTAATCTGTCCTACAGAGTGCGCAATAGGCTCACGAAATTGGGCACACTTCAGAGAGAAGAGACAAAATTAAGCTGTGGTGTCTTTTCTCATAGACAAGACTCCACACGTTCGCTTCGTCTCTGTCACACTTTTCGCGGGAAAAGCTAGTTATTTACATGTTTAATAAAGTTAATGTTACTCACGTGACCATTTCAGGTTTGGACGCAATGGCTGCCTTATGTAGCGCAGTGTTGCCATCTGCAGGATCTTGAGTGTTGCATGCAGTTTCTAACTCTGTCGTCTCGAATCCTTCTAATATTGTCTCCAAGGAACTCTGCCCGTTACCAGATATTAATTTCCACATCTGAATTGAAACAAAAACATTTTTTACATTTTCTTTAATAATAACAATTTTGGACACATCGCACAGTTCCGTATGGTCCCAAACTAAGCAAGGCTTTTAATATGAATACCAGACAACAGATACAAAAACATATAGGTAGGTATATACTTTTTTGGAAATATTCTTTTTTTAAATTGCATAGAAACGCCCAAAGGACAAAGAGAAATATAAAATGTTTGTCCTGTGTTGGAATCGAAGCCATTACCGCCTGAGTCACAAAAGCTGTCAGAAAGCACCAGAAGATATTCAATAACTTCTCTCTAAAAATTTATTGTTACTTTTTTTTATTGTTTTTTAGGAAATCTGTCAGAATAAAACATATTCTGTGAAAATTACATGGCTTCTACCAACTTTGACTTACAAGATGGACCCCTGTACAGGTTAGACAGACATACAAACTTTGTAGGCTTATTTATAGGGCTCCTTTGACACTCTTTGGGTACGAAACCCAAGAAAAAACGTACCATTTTAACATTAGCAGGAATCTTTAAAGGCACTTTCTTTATCTGGCTTTCCTCTTGTTTCTTTTTCTTCTTTTTTTTCACAACATTCTCTTGTTTTTGTTCTAGATTGCTCTGTTCACTGTCTGAACTATCAGGACTATTATTAAGAAGATCTTTCCTAGAATTTGATATGTAACCATTGGATTTTTGTTCCGAGAGCGTTTTGATCCAGCCGACTGGGGTTTCCGAGTCGATATAACAAGGGCCTTCGTCTTCACTGGACGTCACTTGTATGGGTAATTCTCTCGGCACGCGTTCTCTGGAAGTTTAGTCCTTAAGAATTATTACGACGGTAGGACAATATTTTTAAATTTTATAGGTAGTAAAATACGATTTCGAGTGTTACGCAATGTACTTCCTGGTGTCCAATTGAGCTAAATTCGGTAAACTTATCTTACTTCGGTGACAAAGCAATAAGCCCATGTAGCTGATCTGATAATAGAGCGGGAAGGTGGAATAGGAACTCTGTAACGAAACTACGCAACCCCGTCGAGTTTGGGCTTGTTTGAATGGTCGTGACGAACACTCTGGGCTTAGAGAATATTCAGAGTTTAATGATAAAGCCGCAAGGTGGCTAAGGTGGTTGCAAACAACGCAACCCCATCGAGTTTTTTGTATATGGCCCATATCTGTATGGCGGTTCACAAGAAACATCTCTGTAAAATTTCATGACAATCTACCTGAAGTCTGTATTATAAGGCTGTGACATACGGACAGACGGACTTGACAAATTTACAAGGGTTCTGTTTTTTGATTTGCCTACTGAACCCTAAAAACAAAATAACTGTGTCCAACGTGTACATCATTACGTCAACCATCATAGGGTCCACCCAGCAAGCATAAAGTATCTGAGATAGCGTCTTGAGAGTATTTTAAGTACTTCGTCTTAGTGGAAGTATGCCACTTACGGTGCTACTCCAAGTTTTAGGTTGGTCTTTGGAATTAACGAAATCCGAAAACTGCTCACTTATCACTAATCAATAACGAACTAAAGAAACATGTCGATCTGATACAATAAAAGTAAATTTATGAAACAGAAAAAAATAATAGAATTTGTTATCTAGATAATGGCATACCTTGATTTAGCTCTGTCAATTGGTTTGTTAGGACTGCTCTTCTGTACTTTCTTAGTGCGGTCGATGCTCGTGTCAGAGCTGGATTTTGTGGCTGACTTCGACGCAATCAGAGCTCTTTGGAACAGTTCCATTGTGTCTAAAATATTAAAAAAAATTATATATATATATATATTTGTAAACTGTTAGAACATCAGCAACAAAATATATATTTTGACAGTAACTGAAAAAAAAAAACCAAGACCAAATAGCGGCCTAACTGTTTTAGATAAATGATTCTATTACAAGCCCTCTGATGTCATATAGCCGTATAACAGTGCCGTTGAGCGCCTTGGTGGCCTTTAACAGTAAAAAATACTACAAGTAACCACATCATAATCGGTCCAGTATTTTCTTCAAACACATTTTCTGTAGCGCCTTCTGTTGGCCTATATCCGCAAAACATGACTAAGTACCTGCTCTGAGGTGATGCCTAGGTCACGTAATGCCACCGCATCTAAATGGGTCCAGTAGTTTACCCGACAAATATTAACATCCATACACAAACAAACTCTTACTCTAAACGCATATACCGTTTCTGTTTGTTCCGCCATCGCGGGTATAAACAGTTACTTTGTCTATAATTTACTTACATATAAAAATTATTTGTTGAATTACATTATTGCCTGATCACGACAAAGACCAAAAAGAGGAGTGTATACGATACGAACAGATTTGGCAACATTCATGCTTGCAAGGAACGTACGTACGCCTACACTCTCAATTCCGTATCGTCATCGAAATTACTGCTGCTATAAAATGTAACATGTGTTATATCATTAAACTTTAACATCTCACAAAAAAAGCACTCATTGCGGTAAAATATTCTTCTGATAGCAGTATATCTGCACTGTGGTGGCTTTATATATGTTCCATAAGTCAAAAATACCAGCTTGGTAATAAGCGGTAAAATGTTAGACTTAGATGCAATATGATAAACCTACTTTACTAAGTCTAGACTAACTACAAGAATCAAGTTACGATAGGACGCAGGGGATTATTACAATGAGTAACACTTACTTACTTACTTACCATAAACTTCAATACTGGCAAGAGTCTCATGAACTCTTTGAACTTCCTTGTAAGTAGGTTTCCTAGTAGGAAACGGAAGAACCCTTAATCTAAGATCATCCCTATTAAGAGGAGAATTCTTCCCAAACAATGCAGCTTGGTTAGCAGATCCCACTGCCCGGTAAAGCACTAGAGAGCATCCAGTCAAATCTTCTGCCCAACCTGCTAAAATATCTTGTATATGCTGTAACATAATGGTATTTACAATTTATTTAAAGTATAATTAATACAGATTTACTTTAATCTATAATCATATAACTATAATCTTTTGTTTTATTTCTAAGATGCGAAGTTTTAGTTAAAAGTGTATATGATTATATAATTGTCATAATTTTAAGAATACTAACCTCCAAAAACTGTGCCTGATTATACCTCCTCAAGCTAGCCCCAGCAGACCTCGGCGCATTGCCATGCTGATCTCTAGTTGCCTGTGCTTGGCCTTGGCCTCTTCTCATTACGTAAGAATGCATCGTTTTGTGAACTACGGCCACACCTCCCGAAAAAATGGCACCAGCAAAATGTCCTCCTGATACCATTAAAACGGCCCAGCGTTGGTAACCAGGAATTGACAACCGTTGACATCGATCGACCCAGGCACTGCCATCGCCGTCAGTGGATAGTTCCTCCTGAAATACAAAAAACATGTTTTTTGTACAAACAAAACACCGTGGTCTGAACACTATTACGGCGAACCAGTTCATTTATTTAGGTACTGCGTGGGGTTTCGTATAAATCTATAGGATGTGAAAGTTCCGTGCAAAAACGCATCACAATATACAATATCTACAAAATCAAAATCCGCATGTGATTCTTTTACACAGTGCACGCACTTTCGCTGTATTTAGTTAAATGTTCTATCAGTAAGACTGCTTTAAGGGCTTATTTTTTACTTTTTAGTAGATTTATAGTCTAATTAACGTTTCTGTTGAGAATTTAGTGTATTCTCATTATCTTATTATTGAACCTCCCAGCTTTTGTGAAAAACAACCATGATGCAAATGGACTTGATAAAATTAACTTGAATAAATTTTCATAAGACATATTGATATTCTTGTTGACTTCCATTTTCCAAAGGTCTATTCATGGAGATTGTCTTCTCTTCTATTTCTTAAACCCTAAAAGACACTACTTATGTCTTACCACTAGGTTACAATACAGCTACAGCCTAAATAATCGTAACATTTGATTTGATAATGGACTGTATGAATATCAATGATTGTTTAGGCTATGGTATACCACGTTTCTTTATCCAACTAGTTAAGTGGACATGATGTATTGTGGTTCTTCATATTGTTTTATTTTTTCAGTTCATTTAACTTTTCGTAACTACAATTACTTTATGCTTTAATTAAACTACATTAAACTTTATGACAAATATATGGAGTTCAAAATTGTTTTAGATTCATAACATTTCTCACCTTCCGATGATGCAGTATGCACCTGTAAATACAGAAAACCTGCTTCTTGGTATTAGTAAAGAAAGCCTTGCAATGCCTCGTGGCAGCAGCAAACAATTCACTCTCTGGATTTGTGCTCTTCTCTTCCGTCTCGGAGTCACTCCCAGATACACTTGAATTGTCATCTGAAAATAGAATCTTTGATTCTTATTTAGGACTAGTAGTGCCCAATATAATAAAAAGAACTGTTTTTCTTTAATATTCTACAAAGTTAATTGATAATTTCTGGTTTAATATGATAACAACAGTTGTTTGATACATAACCCTAAAAATAGAAAAATCTTTTACAACTTTACAAAGACATTTGTTCATTACGTGACATGCTTGGTGACAAACTCAGCAACAAGAGCAGCACTGGCATAGTAACAAGTATGTCTGTAGACTACAGTCAGTAGTCAATTGGCACTTAATTGGCTCTTAGCACTACTCCACCTATGTGGCATTAACCCTTGGTCTTTTTAAATGAAGGCCAAAACGTAGAGTTCACATAGTGATCCCCATTAAAATTCAATGGCGATAGAAATTTGAATTACAATAAATAAGATTTGGTCTATTACTTGGATGATGTCCTGGTGGTTCTTTTTTGACTACCAAACCGTAAAATATCAATAAAACTTTTGATAGTAACTTTTTGTCATGGTAAGGAAAGTCAAAATCAATTGCAAAACAATGGAAGTTGGTTAAAAATAAAATTGACACAGCCAGACAACATGGCCAGCTAAATACAAGCTTTAAAAATAATAGCAGATTTCTATGCATCTGTTAATTGTAAGTCTTTAACCTATATATTATTGCACGCCTCATAAGCGGAGCGGTGAGGTAGTGCTCTACTCTCGACATGTCAAAAAACCCAGTCTTTCGAAACTTAAATGACTTTTTTTTTTTAATATAACACTTACAGGATAATATGAGTGCACTAATATGAAGTTAAATAATCTGTCTAGCACATATGGTACATTTTATAAATAATTAATTTGTTTAATATAATAAATAATAACATTAAAACTAATCATTCTTGGACGTCCGTGAGTCTGTGTTTATGTGACTATGTATGTGGCAGAGAAATTGGTCGAATAATTCATCTTACTGGAATACTTTTGTTTTTAATATATAAAGTATTACACTGTGCTGATTCCTAGTTAATATTAGCGTTCTAAGTACTGTCATTTAATTATAATTTATAAAAAACTAATATACCACTGTATACTGTATATCTATATATATATTTTTTATTTTTATTTTATAGTATATTTTTTCCTCACCTTATTTGTTATTTTATTTTAAAAAACTTGAGTTTTCGTTTTAGAATTTTTTTTTTAAATGTGAATGACCGCTATGAGGCGTGCACTTTTGGATTTTCCAAATTTATTTTACACTTTTTCTTTACCTTGTTTAGTATTAAATTGTCCCAAAGTAAGAGGGGTCTTTCCAAACAATTTCCTCTTAAGGTTATGAGTATGCCAATGATGCTTATAGTGAGCAGTTTGCTGAGCTCGAGATTCAAATGGCCCAACACCACAGCAAGAACAGCAGTTGCCATCGGATGCTCCACCCAAAGTCAATGCACTGAGTCGACGTATAACACTCTCTTCATCCACTGAAATTAGTAGTGAAATCTACAATCTACACCAATACCTTATCTAGTTACATATATATATATGTATGTGTTATTTAATTGTTTAACTAAAATAATATTATAACAAAAACTGTAAACCCGAAGATGAACTCATTACTTAAATACCTTTGGCCTTCAGTAAGGACAAGAAGGCCGGTGTGCTCAGGACTGCATCATTATTAAAGGTTACACAACATCTTCCAGTATGTCTCAACATCCCTTAGTATCCTGAATTAAACTGATGCCATGCAATTCAGTACCATCCTTTCAGTGAGCATTGGCATATTATTATTATTTAGTTACTCTGATCCAAAGTTGGGATTTATTATCTTTGTTTTCTTTGATTGAATTGAATTTGCGAAAACGAAAAGGAAACGAAAAACCTACTCGATGTTCAAAAATATGGTGCAATAACGTTGAGATAAAATTGAAAAATTTTTTTTAGGTCACGCATAAATAAAATTAAATATATATAAATATGGCATTTTATATCAGTTAGAAATATTTTACTTACCGACTTGATGGGACTCCGTGAGCATACAGGCTGGTACCATTATACCATTTAGCAACTTCTCAAAATCATCTAACTCATATATTTTCACTGTATGAGGTTTAATAATATCAACCTTTGTAGCCATTTTAGTAATACAAATATAAGTAACTGCAGAGGAACAGATGTATAAATTATTAATTTTTAAGGTTTTAGTATCAAAGAGAAATTTTTATGCTATATGTATAAAGGCGAATGAATGAATGCAAACACAGATTTACATAATGCAAAGATGCTAGTGCCACAGATAGTGCAACCATATGCTTTTGACAGCTGTTTTTTTTATTTCTAGTGATGCTACTTTTTTAAAGAATCGTGTGCCACTGTGAGCAGGATAGAAAATAATAATTTATACAAAACAGTAAGACACAGCATGAAATGTAATGCAATCACAATAGCCAAAATATCATAACTTTATAAATCGATTAGTAGCATTAAAAAATTTGTTGATAGATAGCATTTTGCTTTATATAAGCTTCTTGATTTTGCTATTAACTTAGGTCATGTAGCTTATATATGGTTTATATATTGATACCATAGATTTTACGCCACGTTATTTAACTCATTTTTTATTATAACACATTGCTAAACAGGCAACAATTAGGTACGCCATTATGAGTTCATTCTGAAACCTAATACGAAGTATTCTAAAAATATATAAACTATATTTCAAAATGTTCGTAATAATTATACAAAAATATAGTCTAATTTTTAGGCAAAAATAAATAACTATACGTAATTATTAATAAAAAGAGCTTTTTGTTTATTTTTTGCATATTAATCCATCGTCATCGACAAAGACCATCGACCATGAAACGTACTATGAAACGTCAAACTATTTATATATTATAATTGTCATTCTGTGTTTACCATAAGCTTCTTGGTTTACCGTAAACAAAGTCCTTTTTGATTTATCAGTGACTTACGAACGACCCCTGCTTCGTTATTTGGACCTTTCTGCTTCGCGTATTATATTGGATTTGGCTGTGTTCATTGGACCTGATTTCTTTACTGCGATTCGGATT
The DNA here is from genome assembly GCA_946406115.1 of Apoda limacodes. NCBI lineage: Eukaryota > Metazoa > Arthropoda > Insecta > Lepidoptera > Limacodidae > Apoda > Apoda limacodes. The sequence continues at coordinate 8,019,155 of OX291552.1, read as the reverse complement.
TTGTTGTTTAAAACACATCTTTATTTTCTGTGGGATCGGTATGTATGAGACACACAAACCGTTTCTTTTATGAATAAATATATGTAATGGTACCATATAACTATAGTCATACTTACAAATGTCTCTTGTACTTCATAATCATGTCATTTTAAGTCTGCATTGCAGGAGCACAACCCTCTATCATCTGCCGGGGACAGACGGAGGATTTGGCCTACACTCCGAACGCAGGCCAAACGGGTTGAAAAGAATTAAATACAGGTATTTCCTTAGTCGCCTTATTTGACATCCACGATGAGAGTAGGTCACTCCAGGTAGGGGCAAATTCTTTCTACTACTCTGCCAGAAACTACACGGCCACACGGTCTTTTGTACATATGCTATTTTAAACAGCTGTGCTTGCTTACTTAATAATATTCGCTGAGCACATTCTAAGATTTGTATGCCCATGCTTGCAAATGGATATCTGTCATCTGAGCAATTGGTACGCTGCCCACCATTAGTGGTCTAAATAGTTGTATTTATCATTTTCAGACTAGCAAATACCGCGCATTGTTTGCTATGTTCCTCTGCAATTATTGAAGATGCTCAATATTACATGACTGATAGTATTGCCCGAGATATAACTTGTGCACTAGAACTCAATCCAGGATTTGAGGCGGATTAATAAAATATGTTATTGAAGTCCTACATCTCTTTATCTCGGACTCTATATTAGGGTTAGATGCGACAAGGACACTGAACATTATTTTCATTTTAAGACCCACCTGTTGGGAAACTGCTGAAGTCTTCGATTCAGCGATTCTGTGATTATTTTGATGCCTTTAACATTAATTAAATTAAACATTCAAAAATGTATGTAAGCTGTTTTTTTTATTTCACAAGCCCGATATTCCTTCCTATCATATATATATTTCTAATTTCATACTTTAACAGAAGAGATCTGAGATAGTTCTGGCCACACGCTAAGTAATAAACTTGTTATATGGTGACCAGGAACAACAACGATACAAATAACATGACTCGGTAACAAATGTTTCGTTACAAAAATATCTGCCCATAGCGGGATTTGAAAGCGCGACCCTCGGCTCCGTAGTCAGGTGCACTAACCACTCGGCCAACTTGGTTGTCAAATGAATGGCATTGCTAGGTAAAACGTCAATTATGTAATATGCATAGATATAGTATCACTACGAACGTACTTAGTCTGTGGTAATATGTAATTGACAGACGCCACTTTTTTTTAAAGTTAGGTGTTGCTAAATACGTTTATATAAATGCTATTGTACAAGAAAAGTCACTTATAATATACTGAGGTTTCTAAATTAGTAGTGTACAATGTCCAGACCGGGCCTCCATACATTTCTGAACTCCTTTGTTATGACAGAGTTTATATAAAACTAGTGTTTCCAGAAATTTTCATTTCTTATGAATCCAAATAGATACAGCGTATTCCTATTGAAGGTCGAACTAATGATTGGTATAAGTGTATAAACGTTTTTGTTTGATGTAAAAATTTAAGCATAGATTTTTACTTTATCTTTGATTGATTCAAATTATTTCGTAAGCTTCTTGAACTTTGGTACATCTCTAGAGCAACACGGTATCCTGACGCGACTAGAGGGCCGTGTTGCTCTATGGGAAGGTACAGAGGGCCACTCCCTAAAGTATACAATGTCAGTTTGGGGCATTTAGCCATAAAATTAAAATGAAAACCTACGATAGATTTTCGAGGATTTGAGAATTACGGGTATACAGTAGTTTTGTTTACCCCGTATTTTATTTTGCTAATTCGGGTTTCTATTTTGTTAAGTCCGAGGTAACCCGTAAAATACGGGGTAGGTATCTGGCAAGCCTAATTCAAATCTCAACAAAAGATAAGTCATCTTTGAATCTAGGTATCTTTGGCTGCTTATTTCGTAAATCGAATGGAGGGTCACACCCTGAAGTATACCATGTCAGTTTGGGGCATTTAGCCGAAAAGTTAACATGAAAAACTACTATAGACTTTCATTGGCAGATTTATTCAACCCTTAATTAGGCGCATTAAGAAAATTACACATTTAGTCGCATGGGGTCTCTAGTGACTCCAAACAAAATAAAAAATATGATATAATAAGAAATTAATAAAACAAACTATTTATTATGAAATATATCAAGATAGTGTATTATAATAACTAAGAACTAAAAAAATAATTAACGAATAAATAAAATAAAAAATATAAAAACCAAAATATGTAAAATTCAAATCTAGTCGCAATTATTTTGCGAACCCTGCGGGAAGTTAGGAAGCAAGAAGGACCGCTGGCCATTTCAACCACTCTAACACATATTTTTTTCAATTTGAAATTGTGTTGACCCCATGCGCCTAATTAAGGGTTAATACATCGATATGAAAAAACAATAGATATGTGGTTCGGAAACCGGCGTAGCCGTTGATAGTGGGGGTGGAGTAGGTGAAGTGGGGCAAGAAAGTCACAATTTTTATTCCAATTTAAACCTTATGTTCATTACATAAGGCTTACACGTTGATACTAGTGACATCTTGTGATAAGTAGCAGTACTATAATTTAACATTACACCCAGTGTAGTTCCTGTGGCGATATGAACAAAATTATCGATAGATTACTATGATGCTTGATGATCAAAAATTTCTTTGGAAAATTCAAAGTCTTAACTAACTATTAACACATATTTTTATATTATCGGTAGTAAAATCATTCCGAATCTATAAAATAGTTAATTAAACTGGCGATTTTAGGCTTTTTAAAAGTCTAATTTAATGAAATATACTTAAATTATAAATGTACCTAAATAATTTAATTCTAATTAGTTTGCAGTGGACATATAAAACAGCAAATAATATTGTGATTTAGATAGTACATAATTGGAATATAGATATACTTTACCTTACCTTACTTGTACCTGTATGCCTTAACTTAACTTTGTTTGAACACGCATTTCGTTAAAACGGCTAAATTAGTTCAAAATTTAAACTTTACCGTAGGCTGTCGTTTTATCGAATTTGATTCATATTTGATATATATAGATGAACGCTAAAAGTTTTATCTCAAAAATAATAAATAATATGAGTTTTAATTTAATTTAATTTAATAATATGATTTGAAATTTGAAAAATAATCTATACTTACTATACTATTATAAAATAAATCTAAAAGTTTGTTTGTTCTTCCTTCACGTCGCACTGGAGCATCATATAAACCTAAAATTTGGCCCCGAGATAGTATAAAATACCGAGAAATCCAAAGTACCCGTAGAAATAACTATAACCAAATTACACGCGGACGAATTATAGCTTCAGCAGTAGCTTGTTATTGCAAACTTTCTTTCTAAAAACAAGAAGTTGCCGTAGAAATTAAACACTGATAACCAAATTTAGTGCAGTCGGAGCAGCAGGCAAAAGCTAGTTATAGGTTTTACTCCACATACACTTCTCATTGTATCATTTTCCAGACGTTAAGAAGTCCATACAAAAGTCAACAATCACATAACATAAAGCTTAACAAATAAGCGAAATAAAAACATTATCCAAGTCCATCATCCTGTATATTAAATAAAACAACGAAACACTTCTATAAATCACAGGAAAGCTCGGGGCTAGACAAATTCTCTAAAACTGTATGTACTTTGACGCAATATTATACAACAGTTTCATTACTGACTAGATTTTGCCCAGCGGCTCCACCCGCCCTAAATTAACTGGTTATCGGCGGGAAATTTTTACGGAAACTCCTTGATGGTACTATGAAAGTTTGCTATGTAGAGCTGTAGTCCGTACAAGTGGAATTTGTGAAAAGTGGGGAACTTGTGAATTTTCCGGGATTTAAAAATAGCCTATTTTCTTTCTATTCCAGGACTAAGCCTAAATGTGTGCCAAGTTTCATCCCGCTCCGTCCAGTGGTTGACGTGTGATTGAGTAACAAAAACCAAACTTTCGCATTTAAAATATTAGTTGGATGGAAAGCAGTATTTTTAGATGTATTTTGCATTAAATAAGCGCGTTAAAATGTATAATTAAATTTTCATTTAACTGATTGTACCCACAGGTTGACAGAATTATTTAACTTATTAAAATAATTTAATTATTCGAACGCTTTTGAAATTTTGAACGCAACCCTAAAACATTCCATTGACTACAAGCATCAATTCACTTCATTTCCACAGCTGTGTAAATTGATCACAACGGGTACAAAACATCGATATCTTTATCTCATGCGTACAACACTAAGCAAATTAAGCTATTTCGCTAAGCGATATATATATTAGTTTAGCTACTCACGGGTAGATGGCGCATTACATATTTTATTTATTCTTTATGTCATTGTAATACGGTTTAGATTAGGTCAATAATTTTTCGAAATAAAGACTCCACAACAATTTCTACTCAAATAGAGGTGAGGTACTTTATTGTCTTCGATTTATTTTTGTTGTGAATTTATGAAACGATATCCAAATAGTCTTGAAAAACAGTCACAGTTCAAGTGTAATTTATTCTTTTTATCACAAATAAAAAGAAAGGTTTAAAATTATGCCATAAAATTGAAAAAATAACACTTTTTATGAACAAGATTACAGTGATGACTAACATGATTTCGATAAAAATAGTGCACCTCTATTAAAGTAATTTATTATAAATTAAAGTAAATCGGTTATTTATGAAAAAATAATACTAAAGTGTGATAAGTTACGTCGCTGGAACTCTTATTTACTTTTTTTTTATAGTTTTTACAACTTTTTACAGCACAATACGACATTATTTAAATAAAACAAACAAAAAATCTTTAGATGTTCACTCGCCGAGGGTGACCTTGTGTTTGTTGCGTCAAATCGATGCGCTACTCAACATAGTCTAAAAATTAGACTATGGGCGGCTAGCCTGCCGGTGCTCTTTGGACAAATCTATTGTTTTTTCATATCGATGGGTTAATATTATTAATATCCAACTAATCCTATTACGCAAAAACGGTATTTTAACCAATGGATTTAGCGGCTTTATAATTCTTTTTAACTGACGAAAGAAAAAGGAGGAGGTTCTCAATGCGATTGTACTTATACAATTTTTTTCATGTAGCAACTTGACCAAGAAGCTAATATATGGATGTAACTTGACTTAATGATTGTTTTATTTAATGGCATTCGTTTAGGAACACATTGCCACCATCAGTGTTACGTCCAGATTATACTAAATCTTAAGCTGCTGTTGGATAGCCAAAAAATTAGGAAATATATTTTGCTTTATATATTTCCTAATTTTCTACTATTTCTATAAAACACAGTCAATTTTAAATATCAAAAACATACCCATACTGTTATGTTGTTACTGATCCCATTCAAAACAACTGAACATCTAAACTCAAGTCCAATCTTAGCCGAAAAATTATTAAAAACTAGTGTTCCTGAATGTAACGTTCCCTTTGTATTTAAAAACATTAGTCCTACGGATATCATTAATACATTTAAAACATTAGAAATTAAAAACACCACAGACCTTTGGGGACTTTCTGTAAAAACTATAAATTCAATTATTCATGTTATAGCACAACCCTTAGCCATTATATTTAATAGTTGTGTTGATAGTGGTGTGTTTCCTGATGAGATGAAACTTAGCAAAGTTATACATCTTTTTAAATCAGGTAGTTCAACAGATCCTAATAATTTTCGGCCAATTTCAATACTACCTATACTCAGTAAAGTTTTTGAAAAAATCATACTTTGTCAAATGTTAAGCCATTTCTGTATTAATGAGCTACTTAGTAGTAAACAGTTTGGCTTTATGAAAGGCCGTTCCAAAACCGATGCAGGAGTGGCACTATTAAAAAATATATATAACGCCTGGGAGGATTCGCATGACGCCCTTGGAGTGTTTTGTGATTTATCTAAGGCATTTGACTGTGTTCAACATGAAAATCTCATCAGGAAGCTACATCACTATGGTATTAGAGGCAAAGCTCTCGACCTTTTGACATCCTATATGAGTAGGAGAGTACAGAAAATAGATGTCAATGGTGAAAGATCTCCGGGATCAGCAGTCACTATAGGAGTCCCTCAGGGCTCAATTTTAGGTCCTTTTCTATTTCTTATTTACATTAATGATCTCCCATATAATGTAAAAAACCATGACATTGTCTTATTTGCTGATGACACCTCTTTGCTTTTTAAAGTTAAGAGACGACAGACATGTTATAATGAATTAAATAATGCCCTTTCTAAAATTGTAAATTGGTTTAACGCTAATAATTTATTACTTAATGAAAAAAAAACCAAATGTGTTAAATTTACATTACCAAATGTTAGTCAGACATATTTATGTATTAATATTAATGGCGAGCAATTAGAACTTGTTAATTCAACAGTCTTTCTTGGCATAACGCTGGACTCCAAACTTCAATGGGGTCCTCATATTCATAACCTAGCCAAAAAACTTAGCTCTGCTGTGTATGCGATCAAGAAAATAAGACAATTGACCGATGTCGACACTGCAAAAATAGTATATTTTAGCTATTTCCATAGTTTAATGATATATGGTATCCTATTGTGGGGTAGCGCTGCTGATGTAAATACAATATTTTTGTTACAAAAAAGGGCAATTCGTGCTATTTATAAATTAGGATCTAGGATATCTCTGATTGATAGGTTTAGGGAAGTAAAAATTTTAACTTTAGTGTCGCAGTACATATATGAAAATCTTTTATATGTACATAAAAATATCAATAGTTTCAGCAAGAAAAGTGACGTTCACAAAGTAAATACTAGAAGTAAAAATAAGCTGTTGGTGCATGATCCACGTCTACACAAAATAAGTAACTCTTTTATGGGGCAATGTATAGACTTTTACAACAAAGTTCCCAATAAAATTCAAAATCTATCAATAAGTAAATTTAAATCTTTTATCAAGCAGATACTTTGTAAAAAGGCATACTACAATATTTCAGACTATGAAAATGATAAAAATCCTTGGGACTGATGATGCTCAATTACAGGATGCATAGGTAAACCAAATTAAAATGGAAATAACATAAAATTGTACGGCTAATTTTTTTTTATTTAAAACATGTATTTTTAGTTTATTTGTATTATTGATAGTGTTTTTAAAAGAGTAACTATCGATTTTCTTGCCGGATTCTTCTCGGTAGAAATCAACAACATTCTGAACCGGCGGGAAGGTGGGAGGGTTCAAAAAATAATATTTTATAACTTTGACGATTCAAAAGTGATTGTAAAATCCTTATTTGAATAAACCATTTTGACTTTGACTTTTTGACTTTGACTTATTATCTACTATAAATTTATATAAATTGTCATGACTATACCTACTTCGGACATGAGAATACAATGTGGTTTAAATTACCCTCATCAAGGCCACAGTCATATAAAGATGAATCACATACTGTTAACTTTTTAGGGTTCCGTACCCAATGGGTAAAAACGGGAACCTATTACTAAGACTCCGCCGTCCGTCCGTCTGTCACCAGGCTGTATCTCATGAACCGTGATAGTTAGACAATTGAAATTTTCACAGAAGATGTATGTCTGTTGCCGCTATAACAATAAATACTACAAAACAGAATAAAATAAATATTTAAGGGGGCTCCCATACAACAAACGTGATTTATTTGCCGTTTTTATAGAATATAATGGTACGGAACCTTTCGTGCGCGAGTCCTACTCGCACTTGGCCAATTTTTATTATTTGTTGTTATGCTTTCGAGCTCACACACACACTTTGATCACTGCAAGCAAAGATGACTTATACATCCACAGACCTAGGATTTTTACGCTACGCTTTTGTTTTTTTTTTAATTCTATATTTATGTATGTACCCTTTAGGGTCCATAGATATCCTGTCCGAATGCGAGCCATTTTTCCATCAATATGTGTAAACCTGACTCAAAATCTCTATGCAAATCTTGTAAACATAACCTAACTTTACTTAATGTTAACTTTTTCTGGTAATTTAATCATAATTCATTAAAATACTTATATGATTACCTTTATTTGTCACATTCTTTAACTGGTTTTCAAATCAACGACACTGCTTAAACCTAAAATCTGAAAAATTTTAAATTTACAATGAGAAATATTATACGTATTTACGTATATGTTGCATAGACTAACCAAGCGAAAGACGCGTGTCAAGGTCATTTTTGTTTACACGAATTGCAAACAGATTGTGAGTCCGGTTTATGTGTGTGTAAATCAGCAAATACGACTATTATTTTTACATCTGTGTGCGTAATTTCGGTTTTACCAATCTTAAAGTGATTGCCCGGAATTTGTGAGTTCTTACTTTTATTCGGTACTACAATTTATTTTTCTTATGGTAACACATCTTATACCTCTGAGCTATCAATTCTTGTATATATGTATATATATACCTATATAATCTGAATCTTGGAAACGGCTCCAACGATTTTCATTAAATTTACTATGCGGTGATTTCAGGGGCGATAAATCGATCTAGCTAGGTTTAATTTTTAGAAAACGTCGTTTTATCTGTGTTTTGCACAAAATAAAATCTGTCCTTCTCTACCATGGCATCCGTTTGCGCCGTGTACGTTATTTGTAGGTCTCGGCATGTGACTATTTTGTTGACAAATTCTTTTTAAACATAGAAAGCTATCGCAATACAGAGCAATTGAAAACATTTTTTCGCAACAACCCAAATGTCAACTAACAAAATAGCTGTTCACTATTACGCCGCTGCTGTTCAACCAGGGGGCTTATTGGGAGCAGTCTCAACTTACTCGAGCGTTTTGCCTTCTCTCGACTCTGGAGTTCTCGACATCGATAAAACTGTGGCATTATGAAACGGTTTTTCAATAACTTTTTACCTTTGTCTGCTCCAGACTAAAAAAACTCAATTTTTCCAATGATAAACTAATGCTGTCGTTAAGTAAGTTTTTAATGATTCAAAGTAGGTACCAACCTAATGACAATGTCAATTTTGTCTGCCGTATCTTTAAACTTCCGTGCTGAAACTATACATAATCACAGTGTAGATAGATATAAGTTATGCTTCTGACAGACCGTTATGTTAAACCAATTCAGAGTCACTTAACATTAAACGGAGTTGTATATGAAACTGAAGAAGGAGATGGTGTATTAATTTTAAAAGGCATCCCAAAAGTGAATATTTTTACCCTGTTTACAGTAATGAATGTAAACCGCAATTTACCTTTCATTCAATCAACTCAAATATAAAAATAAAAAAAAACATTTAATTTTTATAGATAATGGTACGGAACCCTTCGTACGCGATTTCGACTCGCACTTGGCCGATTTTTTTCTTATTATGTAGCGAGTGAAGTATTTTATTTTGTATATGTAGTGTGTAATTAGCTTTAAATTACCCTTTTGCGTGCTATGTCAAAATCATTGTTAAATTCTATATCCATACATGCATGGAATGCCATACTCATTTACGTCAACAGTCTTTTAAATCTGATTTTTAAAAAGATGACAGATGGAAAATTATTGAAAGTAGGTCTTTTGGAGATTTTCTTGAAGATAGATGTTAAAAACAAAGTTTGCAATTTTTACCTAAAATAAATAGGAATTAATCTTTTTGAAGTGCATCAAGTTCTTCGAGAAACAGGAACTAAGGAGATGTAAATTACAAGAGGAACTTACTACACGAGTTTTAATAAGAGAAGGTTTGAATTTCTCGATAAAATATCTCAAGGTTGTGGGTTCTACCATAAACCCTCCCATCAGGTACCTAAGTGCATTTATTTGGATAGGTGATTATTGCTATATTGATTCTGCGGATTGGCTTTTTTTCGCCATATTGATTTTTAATTTCTCAATCTGAAAAGAATGGTAATGGCATAGATTGCTGAAAATTGGTGAAAATTACATCATATTACGATTAATTGATATTTTCGACAATACAGTCGACCCGAAGGAAAAATTACGATACCATCGTCTAAATAGGAAAAAGACTGCAAAACAGATAAATTCAGAAACTGAATTTATTATGGAATTATAGACTTTCAAATTGTTTATTTGTGAATTAGTGATTGTATATAAAACTAAAAATAAATTGTATTAACGAACCTATCTTTTCATTTATCTTCCCCTGGGGAATTGAGTCTTAACAAGCGGCGCCCAACGGGATAAAAAATACAATTTTTTATAGTTCTGTATACGATCACCTCACGCAAAAGGTTTTTTTTTAAAAAAATAAATAGATATAATTTATATTTATTTTTTTTCAAAATTCAAAAAAAATGCAACTATCTGCGTTACATTCATGTTTTACATGAGATTTTCGGACTCGTTTGGCTAATAACTATTTTTTTTCTTTCATCTCTAGTTTTAACAATTAAAAGGTTGTATTGTAAGAAAACCTTATTTATTTACTAATCGTTAGATTAGTAACGAATTGCTGATATTAATAGTGTTTAATATTCATATAGGTCCACCAGGAAAAAATACTTAGGAGAAAAACGTTTACATCGTTTTTTCTTGTTTTTTTTTTTTGGACAAATGGAGACAGTGAAAAGCTGTGTCGTTTAATTATTTATATTTGTCTCAAGTGAGGGGTTCTTTTACTACGTTATAAACTACGTTATTTAACTAATAAATAAAAAGTCCCTACTAATAATAATTTTATTTTTGTTGTTTCCAAAATTATCTTCGTCGATTATGTCTAAAGCAGTACTTGACATAAGTGGGATTACACGTATAACATCTTGGAATCAATTATATTAATATTGTTTTTACAGAGAGACTGTAAAGTAGTAAAAGCTTCGTTACGAATATTTTACTATTTTCTTTAAAGGAAGTGTGGGTCTGTAATAAAAAAAAAAAAAACAAACCAGTAAAAATGGAAAAAACTATTAAATATCACTTGCTCAACAAAAGTGAGCTGATCTATGAAACTTTAGTGAGATTTGAGAAACCAGAAGAATCTTTAATAGGTCTGAAGCGTCAAATATTAAAGTTGGTTGAAAAATTACCAGCTAATGAGGTACTTGAGTCAACTTAAGATTCCAAAGAAGATATTGAAGGTGTAAAAGCTACTTTAACTTTTATAAAACAAAAGTTAGAGGATACAGGTATTAATAAGGAAAAAATTAAACGATTGGAAGCTTTTTTAAATCATATACATTTTAGATTACTACGTATTGACATCACAGATAAGTTAAACTTGGGTCCAGAACTGGCTACAGTTAAAAATGAGTTCCAAAAATTGGATAAATTATGGAATAACAAGATTTTAGAGATTACTGAACTAGAATTTAATTCATTACAAGAAATTTCTGATTTAACTGATGACAATAGGTCAGAAGTCGGTAGTTTACCTGGAATTAACCAGGTATCTCAAAAATTTAATGAGGTCTTCAATAATTTAGAAGATGTAGACGTTAAACAAAATAAATTTATTACAGTTTCTTGTGATAGAAGCTCTGCACTTGAATTGAAAAGATTCAATTATAATAGGAAATCCTGCCCTAGGTCGTTTTTGCAAAAACTAGAAGAATTTAGGCTTTCTAGGAATATAAAGAAAGATTTACTGTTAGCTAGAGCGTTTGAACTCTTTTCTGACGACGCTTTACATTGGTTTAGATTTATTAAAAAAAAGGTAAGCAATTGGGACGAACTTTGTATTAAATTAGTTGAAGATTTCGGTAGTTTCGACTACGATTATAAATTATTGAACTATATATACAAACGTACTCAAGGAGAAAACGAGAATATCATTATTTATACTGCAATAATGTCTGAAATGTTCAATAGGTTGAAGAAATCGCTTTCTGAGAGTGATCAATTAGAAATTTTGCTTCGAAACATCAGACCATGTTATTCCCTTTTTGTAGTACAAGCTAATGTAGTGTCCATTGAGAATTTAATTAACATCTGCAAGAAATATGATCAATTTCTTGACAAAAACAGGAATTTTAAAGAACCACAAAACGGTGAAGTGATGTTTTCAGATTTTAACTATAATAAACCTTGTAGTTCTGCGAAAGTCCCCTTTGCATATAACAAAGGCAATAACTATGAAAATTGGAGACAGAATGAGTTTCGGACGGAACCACTTAATAGTTTTAAATCATTTAAAAACTATGAACAAAAACCTACGGTTCGATTTGAATCTAGATCCCCTACGTATAAACCAATGGGTTATAGGAATCAAAATTTCAATTCGGCGAATTATGAGTCGCCTAGGAAAAATGCAGCGGTTCATGAAAATCGTCCGCCATTTTGTGTTCGATGCCGTGTACATGGACACGAACTTAGTAAATGCTCATCTAACAACATTGTTTGTTATAGATGTGGTTTTAAAAATGTAAGAACGATTGATTGCCCAAATTGTAATCAAGGTAATAATAATAACGTTAAAAATACTACAAATTATAATCAAAAAAACTAGGAAACAGGGGTCGTTGTGAACAAGTTTTACATGACTGGTCGTCATGGCTTAACAAAATCAACATTTTTTTCAATTCCTTTCGTAATACTTCGATCCTGTTTAAAAATGAAAATGATAATTTACGTCCTTTTTTAAAAATAAATATAAAAGAGACAGAATGTATGGGTCTTTTAGACACAGGTTCTTGCATCAGCGTTTTAGGGAATAATTCACATCTAGCCATACAAAAGCTAGGTTTTACACTTTTAAGGGATGAGAATATAAAAGTTTCGACTGCTGGTAAAGCAGTACACCAAGCTATTGGCTATTTTTTATTGCCAATGGTATTTAATAAACAATGTAATATAATTAAAACATTTGTTTTCCCAGATTTGTTCCCTTCAATAATTTTAGGAATAGATTTTTGGAAATCTTTTAATTTGGCACCTAATCTTTTTCAAGTTAAGAACGAAATTAAAAAATCTAATATTTCTAAAGTGGAAAACAAGATTCAGTTTTATAATAACCTTTCCCCTCTTCAAAAGGAGACGGCGGACAGAGTTATTAGTAATTTTAAAGCTATTTCGTTTGAGGAAACTGGCATTATTGGTGAAACCAATCTAGTTACACATAGAATAGATACTGGTGATCACGCACCGATTAAACAACGAAATTATAGGCTATCTCCGGAAAGACAACGGGTACTTAGTGAAGAAGTAGATAAAATGATAAAGTGGGACATTATTGAACCATGCAAGAGCCCATGGTTATCTCCAGTCTTAGTTACGCCTAAGAAGAATGGCGAATGGAGATTTTGTTTGGATAGTAGGAAATTAAATTCAATTACTAGGAAAGACGCGTATAATTTACCTTTTATTAATGAAATCTTAGATAATTTGTCTAATGCAAAATATTTAAACAGTATTGATATTGCAAAAGCATTTTGGCAGATTCCTTTACACGTAGATGACAGAAACAAAACTGCGTTTTACGTTCCGACACGCGGCAGCTTTCAATTTAAACGATTACCATTCGGGTTATCAAATAGTCCTGCTACACAACAGAGATTGATGGATTCCTTGTTTTCTCCCAATTTTAACAACAAAGTATTCTGTTATTTAGATGATATTATCATTATTAGCGAGAGTTTCGAAGAACACATATCCCTTTTAAATCGAGTACTTGAAAAACTCACAAAGGCTCGTTTAACTATTAATTTTGAGAAGTGTAAGTTTTTTAAAAATGAGCTAAAATATCTAGGTTACATTGTGGACGAACGTGGTCTACGCACAGACCCAGGTAAGGTGAAAGCCATTCTTGAAATTCCTACTCCTAAATCGCGTAAGGAGGTTCGTCGTTTTTTAGGAACAGCTAGTTACTACAGGCGTTTTATACCCAATTTTAGTACTGTAGCTGGCCCTCTTAATTCATTAACGTCTGCGGGTAAAAATACGCCAAGATTTAAATGGACGAAAGAAGCGGATAACGCATTTAATACTTTAAAAAATCATTTTGTAAATACACCTATTTTAGCTTGTCCCAATTATGATCTACCATTTAGTGTACATTGTGATGCATCTGGTTTTGGCATTGGTGCAATGCTTACTCAGGAGGTAGACGGCAATGAGGTTGTTGTGGCATACATGAGTAAGTCTTTATCTAAACAACAACGGAATTACTCTGCCACGGAGCGAGAAACGCTAGCGGTTATTCTAGCATTAGTGCATTGGCGTTGTTTTCTTGACAACGGGAAACAATTTATTATTTTTACTGACCATGCTGCATTGAAATGGTTTTTAAAATTATCTAATCCAACGGGTAGGTTAGCCAGATGGACCATTCGGTTGTCTTGCTTTAATTTTATTTTAAAACATAAAAGAGGAAAGGATAATGTTGTTCCTGATATTTTATCTCGGTCTACCCCTATAATAGAGGACACATCAACTGACGTACAGACTGACGTAGATGATGTTTTCCATAAATACGTAGAACCAATTGATACTGATCGGAGTATGATTTGGTACGAACAAAAGCGTACCAATTGCTTAAATAATCCATCAGATTGTTTAGATTTCTGTATTAAGGACGGGAAATTACTTAAAAAAGTTGAAACGGAACCTGATAGTGATTACATGTGGAAGGAGGTTCCGAATCCTAACGATAGGCTTAATATTATTGCGGCTAAACATACGGAGCCGTCAAACTCACATTTTGGTACTTTTAAGACCTATAAAAAGATATCAAAAGATTTTTATTGGCCAGGAATGTTCCGCCAGATATCTAACTACATAGCTGATTGTTCTACATGCTTGGCTTACAAACATCAAAACCATTCCCCATTTGGTGTCATGGGAAAACCTAAAATTTGTTCACGTCCTTTTCAATGTATCTCCATTGACTTAGTTGGTCCTCTACCAATGACAAGGGATAGGAATCAAAACATCTTGGTTGTCACATGCTGTTTCAGTAAATACTGTTTAATTTTTCCTTTAAAAAAAGCCACAGCGGCTAATGTATTAAAAACCTTGGAAAAACGATGTTTTCTTGGTTTACGGAGTACCCCAAACAATAATTATGGACAATGGTTCACAATTTACCAGTCACGATTGTAAAAATCTTTGGGAAAAATATAACATTCCAAAAGTATTTTACACTCCACGTTACTGTCCACAAGTAAATACTGTGGAACGTTATAATAAAACTATTATTACGGCTATTGCAGCCTTAGTAGGCGAAGACCACCGAACTTGGGACAAATTTATTCCACAAGTACAAATGGCTATTAATTCGTCTTGTAATCATACGACTGGCTATTCACCAGCGTTTTTAGTTTTCGGCCGTGAATTAGTGACCGATGGTAATATTTTCGCGAAGTACGAGGACTTCGACAATTTTGTATTTATGCCCAGGGATATTTATGCTGAGCATACCGGGTTTCTTGCTAATATATTTAACAAAGTTGAATTAGCTTTATATAAGGCACATCAGAAGAACGCAGAACATTATAATCTGCGTCGTACTTTTAAAGATTTTAATGTTAATGATTATGTATGGAGACGCAATCACGTTTTAAGTGATGCCGGTGCTTATTTCAGCACTAAGCTAGCTCCAAAATTCGTAAAATGTCGCGTTATACGTAAAGTTTCGCCGTTAGTATACGAACTGGTGGACTTAAATGATAAAAAAACTGGTTGCCTGTAAAGTCGGTATACGGGCGAAAGTTTTACGTGACAATGATTTTATGTCTGTCTCTCTCGCTCTTAGGCGGGCGCGTGCCTCTCACTCGCTCTCATTGTGAGCGCATAACGTGAGCGGAGCGTAACGCAGTTTCTTGAAGTGTCACCCGGCAAACCAATTTATAAGACGTTGTCACGTCAAAATGTGGGTATTTACCATATTAAAGATTTTAAATGTTGAAGATACCTCTTAAATTGAGGGCACATTTTGTGCAATTTAATTATAATTAACTACTTATGTAATGGACCAAAGAAATTGGTTTTTAAAGCATTTGCTTTATATATTATTGTTTATGAAGCAAATATATGCTTTCCTAATTGTTTTGCAACTAACTTAAGAGTTAGTGATGTGTTTTTTAAATTACTAATCACGATATGTTGTTCTTTTACCTTCTTCAAAATTCAAAAAGTCATTTGAACGACACCGTCGTTATTATAAAGATAACATTTAGACCTAATTTAATTTATATTCCTCTTTAACCTTTTTCAAAATGCAAAAAGTCATTTTAACGACACCGTAGTTTATATAAAAATAACGTTTAGGCCTTTATTAATATTTTGTTGTCTTTTTTTATCTTTTATTTCCTTTAGAGGAAAAATAATTTTATTTTCTTTCAATTGGCATGCAGGAGATGCTTTGATTTGTATTTATATTTAACTACGAATAATAATTTTCATTAAAGTCGATTGGACGCATTCTTTATTTAAATATTTTAACTGATTCAAAAAAAAAAAGCTATTTGTTCTCTCACGTCAAGAGACGTAATTTCTATATTGTATAGTTTTCTTGTCTGTTTGACACGTAATTTAACGTTATTTTATTTTTTTTCTCAATATTACTATAACAACGACAAATTTCGTTGTTGATGTCTGCGACATTATTTATTGTAATTTTCTTTATATAGTTTCTTTAGTAGTACTCCTTCCTTGGGTCGGTTATACGACTTTTGCGTTAATAAATGGAGACCAAAGATCAGGACATCTTTGGCTCATTATTAATTCTAAGAGCTATTGTAGCTTATTATATAAAAATACTTAATTTATTTTAACTAATTTTCTTTATTAATTATCTAATTTCTTACTAGTTTTAGTTTCTAGCTACTTTCAAACTTGCAATTTTAGACAGTCTCTTTGATATTTATCTCATAATTAAAGGATTTTAATACAGCGGGGTTTTAGCTTGAGCAGTATGACAACTCATTAAATAAGCTTATGTCCAAAATATGGAGCGGATTGACAACTCCTTAAAAAAGCCCTTGTCGATGAATTTGAGCGGTGGGATAACTCATTAAATAAGCCTTATATCGTATTCCTAGTTGTAATAAGGCATTTGGCCAAGATACAACAATTAACATCAAGTCCCTTACAGATCGGTCATGGGGTTCCTTAGCGGTTATGCCCTTCGTGTGTGGATGAATGAATAGGAAGTATATGAGGTTAGCGTGTTAGGTTGGGTTAGTATGAGTGATGAGGTTAGAGTATTAGATGCGTACGTGATGTAAGTTTTTAGGGATCGGTTCTGTTTTTTAAATTATTAAACTAACAGCCCGGAAAATTCGTCTAACCGAATTTTCACGAGGAAGGGGGGATAATGTAGCGAGTGAAGTATTTTATTTTGTATATGTAGTGTGTAATTAGCTTTAAATTACCCTTTTGCGTGCTATGTCAAAATCATTGTTAAATTCTATATCCATACATGCATGGAATGCCATACTCATTTACGTCAACAGTCTTTTAAATCTGATTTTTAAAAAGATGACAGATGGAAAATTATTGAAAGTAGGTCTTTTGGAGATTTTCTTGAAGATAGATGTTAAAAACAAAATTTGCAATTTTTACCTAAAATAAATAGGAATTAATCTTTTTGAAGTGCATCAAGTTCTTCGAGAAACAGGAACTAAGGAGATGTAAATTACAAGAGGAACTTACTACACGAGTTTTAATAAGAGAAGGTTTGAATTTCTCGATAAAATATCTCAAGGTTGTGGGTTCTACCATAAACCCTCCCATCAGGTACCTAAGTGCATTTATTTGGATAGGTGATTATTGCTATATTGATTCTGCGGATTGGCTTTTTTTCGCCATATTGATTTTTAATTTCTCAATCTGAAAAGAATGGTAATGGCATAGATTGCTGAAAATTGGTGAAAATTACATCATATTACGATTAATTGATATTTTCGACAATACAGTCGACCCAAAGGAAAAATTACGATACCATCGTCTAAATAGGAAAAAGACGGCAAAACAGATAAATTCAGAAACTGAATTTATTATGGAATTATAGACTTTCAAATTGTTTATTTGTGAATTAGTGATTGTATATAAAACTAAAAATAAATTGTATTAACGAACCTATCTTTTCATTTATCTTCCCCTGGGGAATTGAGTCTTAACAATTAGTCTTAGGATAAGTCATTAGAAGTGACATGAACTAAAAGTAAAGACTGACATATTTCTCACTCAGAATGAAAACTATTAGAAACTTAGTCTTGGACAATAAATCATTTTGTCTAAACCCTCCTTTATCTCTTGCTCACTTCTTATTTTACCACTCATATGTCTCTGGTGGTGAGCGTCGAAAAAACTGATTTTTTGGAAAATGAGGAACTTCCCTTCGTTATCGATGAATTTTGGAAATACAATTAATTTTAGACAACTTAATCCATATTAATATTAGTAATACAAAAACTTAAAAAGATGTAAGTAGTTAGTCCAGATAAATAGCAAAAACTTAAAATAATAATAAAAAAATAAAAATAAAAATTAGATATTTATATTATAAACTAGCTATCCCAGCGAACGTTGTTCCGCTGCCGTCCCTCTGTAACCCGGCGAAAGTTGGTTTTTACCTAAAGTGCCCGAGTCCGCCTCGCACTTAACAGATCGAGATAAAAACTATCCTAACTTTTAAGTTTGATCAAAATCGGATCAGTAGTTTAGGAGTCCATCACGGACAAACAACGTGACACGTAATAATCAAAATCAAATAATCAATAATTACAATGCAAAAAATTAAAAGTAAAAAATTAAAAATTTGAAAATTATAAATAAAATTTAACTATAATATGTGGAGCTGGCTGCCTTCCACAATATCGAATAATCTATTTCGCCAGCTATCACTCTCAGTATATTGTTCGTGCTACCCCGGACACGGCTTAGCATCGACGCAGCTCGTTTTCTTAAGATGGCATGGAAACCATCAGTGTGTGATTTCGCAAACATGCCTGATGCACTGTAGTGCCGCGACAGCCCCAACAACATCCTGAACGAGTTATTATACTGAACGCGTAGGGCGTTGATGGTTTTCTGCGTATAGTTGACCCACAGACTACACGTATAAAAGACTGGCAAAAAGACTTAAAAAGTAGAACTTTTACTGCCTCTGTGCAACGCGCGAATCTGTGGGCCAGCATGTTGCTTCTAACAGCCTACGCCCGTGACTCTCTTTCTATATCCTCATCGTCTGTGAGGCTCTCCGAAACCCAGTGGCCCAGGTACTTGAAACGAGAAACTCTGTTCAAAGCGACTCCGTCTAAGTAGATATATGGAACAGTTGAGAGTTTTTGACCACGCGCTAGGAACACTAGTAGTTCGCTTTTCGTCACATTATACTTGAGCCCATGGGCCCCAATGTATAGTTCACACCTCTTGAGGAGCTTTCTTATCGCACTTATCGAGGCACCCAACAGCACAATATCGTTAGCGTAACTAATTTTATTTATAAAACTAGCTGCTGTCTGCGTGAACGCTATAATATAACATCACTTTTTGTGAACGAAACCATAGCGCGATCTAATTCGGCGCCAAAACCAACTAGTTAGCTAATAGGAAACTATTAAAAAATTATTAGTGAAAAATTATAACACATCTAAGTTATGACTTTACACGATTTTTTAACATAAAATAAATGGCTATGTGTGAGTAGAATAATTAATAATTAAGAAGCAACTCAAATATGCGTCGTTAGATTACACGTTGTTACAGAATGCGTTGAAGAAATAAAGGTTCACTGCTCGTTCCCCGTAGGTGATAGCGTGATAATATGTCTATATGTTGACCCGACTTCTTAATAATAATCGTGCCAAATTTGAAGTTAATCCATGCAGTACTTTTTGAGTTTATCCCGAACATACATACAGACAAACAGACAAAAATTCTAAAAACTATGTTTTTGGCTTCGGTATCGATTGTACATCACACCCCAAGTATTCTTAAAAAAAAATATTCAATGTACAGTTTTGACTTTCCTACAATTTTATAATATGTATAGATTATACCATCTACAGAGCAGCCAACACCGGTGTTGCTGAGTTCCTCGATAAGCCCATTAAGTTAAAAAGCCGTGGGAAGGTCAGTCCTCCTTGCCTCACTCCACAACTCATCACATACGAATCTGATATTGCTCCCGCCCAACTTACAACGTTAAATTGGTTGCAGTACCAATAATCAAATACGCTAATAATTTCATTAGGTATGCTTGTTTCGACCTTCATTTTATGCCAGAGCTTTTTATAAGACACCATATCAAAAGCTTTTGACAGGTCCAGAAAACAGGCGTAGACTAGGGTTTTTTCTGTCTGTATAGTACCGGACAGTATGCTTGAGACACAGTATAAGATCCACCATCTTGAATTAAATTAACACTAACAAATCTCTCTTGAGAGAAGTTATTATAATAGGTCTGAAAATCGAAATCGCTAAATTTGCGTTTTCTTTACGTTTTGAGACCTAGAGAATCGTATTTGCCATTTATGTGTGTGTATGTATTTATGTCAGCTTTTTTTGGCACTTGATATCTCAAGAACCAATGGACCAAATTTTTCTTGTGACCATATCAATCGATACGTCACATCACGACTTAGATCTGAAAGGAGTCTGAAATAAATCGGTCCAGCGGTTCGTTTTTTATCCGTAAAAAACTGACTTTTTTATGCACGCAACATAAATTTCATGTATAATTTCATGTATGGAGGGGTAGTAAAGGGTTTTCGAGGGTGCTGATTTCGAATTTTTTATCAGTTTTTTAAAATTCAAAATGGCGGATCCAATATGACGTAATTTTTTTTTGTTAAAGAATTTTTCTCAAGAGAAGTTGCATGTACTTGCTGGCGAACCAATTTTTTTAATTTAATTGTGTGAATATTTCATGCGTCTCCCCGTTGCCGTTATCAATATCGAGCAAAAAGGAGCAAAAAAATCACGTTTGTTGTATGTGAGTTAAATATTAAATATTTATTTTATTCTGCTGTCTAACTATCACGTTTCATGAGATACAGCCTGGTGACAGACGAACGGACAGCAGAGTCTTAGTAATAGGGTACCGTTTTTTACCCTTTGGGTACGAAGCCCTAAATTATGGACACCATATTGGATATTGGATCCGCCATTTTGAATTTTAATAAACTGATAAAAGATTTGGATGTAGCTACCTCGAAACAAGGTCAAAAAAAAAAAAAATCATATGTAACCTTGAAATACTGAAATACATTAATTTGGATACGTCTATCGATAGTTATACTACGTGTTGTTATCAGTGGCCTGTTTTCAGAATTCCGTTGTTTTTGTTATGTGTTTATAATATTGAAATTAAAGGGCAAAGTATGTATTTACAAAATAATATTAACAGCATCTAAGTGCTACGCCATGTATCACATTTGTTGAAATTTCATTTTCTTTACAGATGATAGCAAGGCTCCTTCCGCAATTACAATACTCATTACATAAGGCAATAATTAGTAGTATATTTTTAAGATATATTATATTTATCTGTGTCTACTTGCAACCTTCTCGTCAACAGCCGTCGTAGCTCCGACGTAGTAATGTCTACAAAACATTGTTTATGTAATCCTATCATCAAATCATCATAACGAAGGTTTTTATTCCTTAAGATTTCGAAAAATATAACAAGAAACGATAAGGGAAGACATCAACAGGCATGGGTGATTTTAATATTTGACGAATGTGGCTTTAGTCTAACTAACTAACTTCTCAATTTATTTACATAATCATTTAATATATGCACGCAAATTTAACGCAATTCAACATAACGCTTCAGCTATTTGCAAAGTTACTTTTCAAGCCACGCTCTTTTAATCGAATACCTTTTTACGAGCAATTCTCGTATATGTGTATATATATAATCTGAATCTCTGAAACGGCTTCAACGATTTTCATGAAATTGAGTATGCCGGGGGTTTTAGGGGGCGATAAATCGATCTAGCTAGGTTTCATTTTTAGAAAACGTCATTTTATCCGTGTTTACAAGCAATGATAAACTGAAAAATATGACTCTTCCTAACCAATAGATGATTGGCCAGTAGTTATACTATTATTTTTACCGATACAGCAACACTAAAGCTACTCGACAATAGATGGCGTTGTTAAGCAACACTAAAGCTACTTGACAATAGATGGCGTTGTTTAAAAAAAACGAGCAAAGCTCGGTCCCTAGGTACTTAAGTAATTTAAACAACAAGCACTAAAAGAAAACGACTTTATTTCTTCTTCAGTCTTCAACCCATTATGTTAGGCTGTCTCACAAGGTAATTGTTGAAGACCTTCATGTTGTGCATCTTATACTTGTAGACGCCTTTCTTCTTCAGCCGGCCCATGTGCTGCAGCGTCCTCACCAGCGGCAGAAACCGGTACAGGCCGTTCATTTCCACACCCAGGCAGAATGTGAACGAAGCTTCGATGTACGCTAAGGAATTACAACTTCATTAAATAATTTGATATCAATAAAATGTATGGTTACTAACTTATTGTATGTATATCTATACTAATTAATATTATAAATGCGAAAGTTTGAATGAATTGATGTTTGTTACTATCACGCCAGACAGGCTGAACGGTTCTGACTGATATTTGGCACAGAGACAGATTTTAGTCTGGAATATACTTTTCATCTCCCTGGCTCGGAAAGGCTCACTTTGTCGTTCAAAATCTAATTAAGTCTGCGTGGAACAGCCTACTTTATCCGCTTGCGCGCAAAAGGTCAAAATACGGTTTCTCTTTACTTCTTTATACATAAGTGATTGGTTAATAACACTAGGTTAATATTTGATGCTATTGCATTAAAGATAATATTTTGTTAAATGTTATTTCATGGTGCAAATTTGGAACGCACCTTAAAAAACACTTTTTAACAAAAAAAACAACCCGCTCCAAAGAGATGCACTAAAAAGGTTTATATTATTATTTATTTCCAAAATTCTGATCTGAATTACAGTTTGAAATTGGTGTCTATGTACCTAACATTTTATAACTATAACACACTTGACTTGCATAAAATCATATAACAGAAGTTCTTGTAGTAACGAAACGGCCAAGCCACATATTTTGGTTAAGGTGTAGAGTTTGTGAAGTTAGGGCTTGTAGAGTTAAGGCGCATCGAGTTAGAAGCTTGGCTCTACATGAGATCTGATAAGTTTTTGACAGTGCCATATAGTCTCGTCTTGCAAATATTTTACATGAAAATGTTGTATTACTTATTTATTATACCTATAATAATTTCCGGTTTTCATCGCAAACTGGGGTAATTAGGGGTTAGATTGCCATTGCCCTTAGCAACAAGAAAATAGTTTGTCTATCATTTTGAGGCTACTTTACCATACTCTAATTTAAGTATTGTAAGGTATGTCCAATGATAGCGTAATGTTTGTCAGCGAACTCACATTGTCTATCGAATTAGAGAAAACTCCCGCAAGAATTTGTATCCTACTGCATATTTGTAAATCATCACTTGTCTAATCAGCATTTACCTAATCAAAAACTAATAATGTTCGTATTTTGCCTTGTTTTCCTACAAACAAAATTCTCTTTGATCTCAGTATTGCAATATATTTTTGTTACTATTTGCCAATATGCAACAGTTATTAAGAGAGAGCGACCGCCCTCTGCGCCCAGTTTGAATGGATGGATTTGCGGCAGCTAAATCAATATCGATAGTAAAATTCCATCGGTGCCTATCGATAGTTTGACGTCACAATCGATATTTTTTTATGATTGAAATATTAAAGTGACACGTCTCTAAACAAATCAAGGTGCCTAGAATAATTTTATCCTATTTAGCATAGGTAGAACTGCTGTAGCTCGCGGGATGTAGCCAACGTAGGAGTTTTCCGAAATTTTTTAGCTTATGGCCACTGTAGTAGTATGAGTTCTGAAGCCACCTTACCTACCTTAGTAGTGTAAAAAAGAACATCCGCATAGGATCACACATATTGTCTAGGTCCGACATACTAGGTACTGTGTCAACAATTAAAATCCCTTTGCAGTTCACACATTGTTCCTGGATCACAGATTAGATAAGTACGCTGGCAAGGCTTGAATTGTAGGTAGGTACCTACCAATATACTCGTATCTAAACGTATAAATATAAAAGAAGAATTAGACTGATTTTAATGACTTATCAACGCACAGCCCAAGCCAGTGGGTCTAGAAACTTGAAACTTAGCATATAGGTTCCTTTCTTAACACAGGGCTTCAGTATGAAAAATTCTAGCAAATGTCATCTAAACATTATGCTGGAAGTTTTAATTTTGAAGTTGAATGCATGACAATTGTTATTTGGCCTTTAGATTGAATACTAATATCGCGGAATAAAATTTGTATGAAAATTCAGATGTTTTGTTGGTAAAATCATAATCAGTTAAAAGCTTTCTTTTTATTCAAAAATCCACGCTGACGAAGTCGCGGGAAAATGCTATGTAGATAAATTTCGTAACCTCTTACATACGTTGTCATAGGGCTGCTACCCATTCCCTTTGTTTGCAGCTTCATAGGTAATAGAATTTGATTCACGCTCTGCATTGCATAATCGAATTTCATCCTTACTGTTAGTAGAACAGACCGTCTATTCCCATCTTGATTGGGTTGGTATGAAATTTTGTCCGTCATTATGCACGGACAAACCGACGCTACCCGCTATACACAAATGTTACGTCACATATGAGATAATAATTACTACATCACGTTCCATGCGAAGGCCCGTTCCAGCCAGTAACTAAACTACTTACGTAATTTCAGTACCTCCGTTGGAACTGATTTAGGTATTATTAGATGTTTGGGTTTCCTACGGTTTCCCGGAGTGCAACTCGTTTTTTTTGTATGAGGACCTCCCCAAACAAATGTGATACTGCGTCTCTTATTACTATTGCTAGATGGCGTTGTACCGGTAATTCAAAATGGCAATGGCTTCGGCCCGTCTTACACTTGGCCGATTTGCCTCGGTGTGCGAGAGTCCGACTCGTCTCGTTATAAGCTGACCCTTAAGCTTAGCTCAATTATATGAACTAAGTAATGGATGTTTTTACTCGCGGTCCTAATAGTATTGAATATCGTGGGACAAACAAAACACATTTGAGAACCTAGTCCTTTTTTTTAAGTTGGTTAAAAATGCATTTTAGGTTTCTAAGTACCAAAATTTTGACTCAAATGCAGACTTTGTTAGTTATTAGCTTTCAAAGTTTTAAATTTTCGATAAAGGTGCAGATACAGATGCAGATTTTTAACACTAAAAACAAATAAACGTTAATTTATTATTATAATTCCAATAATTCCTAATTCCTACGTTCGCTGTCGTTCGCTTTACCTACGCAGCTACTTTTAGTATAATATCTTTCAACAAGAAGATTAATATTAATAGGATTAAAATCATTTTCGAGACGTCATCTTGAGATTTTAATCCTATTAATTTCAAAGTTCAAGTACATTATTAGAAGTAACCCACACCAGGCGCGCCTCCTCGTGGCCACGCCCCACAATGTTCGTGAAAAACTATTTAAAACCCCATTTAAAAGTAAGAAATAAACCTTATGGTACATTGAGCTACTGAAATCAAATGCCAACAGTTTTGCAGCACAGATACGAGATGTGTTTTTAACCGACTTCAAAAAAGAAGGAGGTCCTCTATTCGTCGGAGACTTATTTTTTATGTATGTTACCCGATTTCTCGGAGACGCCTGGACCGATTTGAGAAATTCTTTTTTTATTTAAAAGGTTATACTTTTCAGGTAGTCCCATATTATTATAGTGAATTAAAAACTAAAACTTTTGGAGAAATAAAATTATTAATGTTAAGTTGGAACTGGTGAAACGCCTTTTATGTTAATGATTGTATAAAACTTTGTTACGAGTATGGATGTTTTTAGTGTACAAGAAAAAAAAAACAATTCGTCACTGAAAAGTAAAAAAATAAAAACTTTTTAACAAAAAAAACAACTGGCTTCAAAAAGATGCACTAAAAAGGTAAAAATAATTACTAATTTCCTAAAATCTGATCTGAATTACAGTTTGAAGTTGGTGTCTATGTACCTGTGTAACAGTTTATAACACACTTTGCTTGCATGACACCAATTTCAATTTAATTCAAATCAGATTTTTGGAAATTAGTAAAATTAGATTTTTTACGTTTTTAGTGCTTCTTTTTGAAGCCGATTGTTTTTTTTTGTTGAAAAGTTTTTTTTGCTTTCGACTTCAAGGTGAAGAGACGACTTACTAGCACAATTTTTAGGTTTACTTTTTACTATTTAGTGGGGTTTTGAAGAAAGTGTAAATATTTTTTTCATTTTTTGGTACTTGGACATACATTTGTCAGTAGTGGAGATGGAGTGCTTAAAGAAGGGAGCAATTTGAGTTTAAAAGGGTCGTCAGTAAGTCATTTTAGAGAAAAAAGTATGGAATACAAAACACCAATTTTGATGAATGTAACTAAATAGGTATAATTAGCCCTATGCGCAGTTGTCCCTATTGCACATCGGTGCCTTGGCCCTTATCTCAACGCGACAGCAAATGTATTTCCAAATACTTATGTGTGTATTCAATTGGGTCTAATATTTCTTCTGTATCTTGAAAAATACAAACCCGATTTTAATGAAACTTGCATAGTTCCCTAAGTTAAACGGTACTTAATTCAATAAAAAATAGTAAAATAATTATTGAAATTCGATCACCAGTTTCTGAGCAATACAAAAATAGAAAAAAAAACATATATACACTTACAAAATTTGGCATATCTGTTGAGAAGCCAACAGATGTGCCATGGGACTAACATATATGAATATTGTGCAATTCTTACCATCTTATATTCATACATTTAAAGTCGATTAAAAAATGGTGTTGTGTATATACCTATGCGCCCGGTGAACGACAATGCTAAGGCAAAGTCAAAGGTCCTAGGTTTGGTTACTGGATTCAACTTGTGTAAGTATTGTAAAAGTATGATCAAGTCTGGTAGGCTTCACCTCCTATCATGGTGTAAGAATAACATAGTTGGAAGATTAATGGATATTACAAACATATTATTAAAACTTTTACTCGCAACAGCTGACAATATTTGTGGTATCTAGCTCCCATAGAGAATAATGTTTGCTTCTTCAATGTCATGTATACGGTCCTTATTTGTAGCCATTGTAACTTACCGGAACTTCTAGCAGTTTCACTTTTGTTTTCCCAGTACATCTTGCATTGAGCCACGTCCATGTAGCAGTGGTTCTGGAACATGAGGGAGGGCTCCCGCGCTAGGAGGAAACCAGGGTTGCCGCACACAGGAGCATATGTGTCAGGACATTTCTGGAAAGTAGGTAATTAAAGTTTAGCAGATAAAGTTTTGCCTTTGCTAGTAAAGTTGTTCAGAGGATTCCAGAAAAACCCTGCCCGGAAAATTTGCTAGAATGACACTATCTGTAACACCTGGTTTACATAGAAGGTTTTTTTTTAAATTTAGTAAACTTCCCGGATAACTTCATTAAAAAAAACGTATTAGTGCAGGCATACTCGTAACATGAGAACTTATTGTGTTTCGGCTTCCTGTTCCCTCTATGCTGGACCAGCGCGAATCGGCAGAAGTTATCGAGCAAGTACAATAGTACATTACTGACGAGCCCACGAAAGGTAGTCTTTGCTGGGTAACTATACTTACCCTACAGTACCTTAGGTAAGGTCGTCATTAATACGCATTCAGCAATGGGTTCACGGCCGAGACTTGTATAAAAATTTACTCAAAAACACATGGAAAAGACAACATACATAATAGAGTACTGGTTTAATAAAAGTAGAAATGTTAAAAATTAAAAATGCCGAAGATTATTTTATATTAAATGTTATGTTATTCATATTTGGGCAATTATTAAAAAAAAATCAAATTACAAAATTAAACATAAAAAATAAGATGAAAAGCTCATAAGTTCCCGCGTCTTTGTTACTTTTTAATTCATTGGATTAGGATTTTTCCTCAGTTTGTGATGTCACATCTTGCTTTTTGCCAAATTTCATGATTCTAGGTCAACGGAAGTACCCTATCCCAATCATCAGGTTTTGATTTATTTGTAATTGGCAATATATGCGACAAGAATGGCCGTATTTTTATATTGCATTGACGTAGAAGCTCGATTTTTTACAGCTTCAAGGGACCGTAAACCTTAGTATTTGATGTTAATATGAACTTTATACCTTTACGCGTTCCTGAGAAAAAGGGCCTTGATAGACAGACAGACAGACAGACGGAGAACAAAGTTATCCTATAAGGATTCCTTTTTTCTTTTTGAGGTACAGAACCCTAAAGTCAATTTTTTTTTGGTTAAAACGTAACTAAACGGCCAATGCATGTCACAGTCGTCTCGGAACCGGGTGGTAATTAGCTGACTTAAAAAAAAAGAGGTTCTCAGTTTGACTCGTATGTTTGTATGTATGTTTGACTTCTATGTTTGACTGCGATTATCTCGCGTTTACATAAACCGATTTTGATGATGCAGAAAAATATTTGTTACATTTTGTAGAAGGTTTTAGTTTACAACATATTATGGATAGGTATCCATGGTCCCCAGCAGGTCAGCAATATTGATGGAATCTTGGAGAAATCAAGGGAACTCTTGAAATTTTTATAGGCACACTAGAAGCGATTTGGGTTTTTTTTAAATACTATTAAAACAAGCTTCGGGTCCGCCTGATGGTAAGCGGCCACCGCAGCCTATGGAAGCTTAAAACACATGGGGAATCACTCGCGTGTTGCCAACCCTCAAAATTTCTAATAACTTCTTTCTTGAGGAACCCGTATGGAGTCCTGAGCGAAAACCTCGTCAGGAAGCTCATTCCACAACCTAAGCGAAGGAAGTTTTTCAAGAACCACACTGTACGTGACCATTTAGGTGTGAGGATGAATTCCCTGCCGATGGCGAGCGGTGCGATATGATAGAAAGTAGCCGTGGGCATAATTTCTAACAATTTCTTAGAACACATCCCATTATACAACCGGTAGAACACACACACACGGTTTGTGATTTTGGGATCGTCAACGATTTTTCTAGTATACGAAAAATCACTCACTTAAAAGTAAAAAAAATTTTTTTTTTTTTAACAAAAACAAGAACCGACTTCAAAAAGATGCACTAAAATAAAAATTATATTTTGAAGATAGGGTCGATCAAGTGAAGAGTGTTATAAACTGTTAAAGACCTTTTTAGTGCATCTTTTTGAAGTCGGTTGACTTGTATCGCTTTGCTGCTTGGTGAAAATTGATAATTAGTCTCTGAATTACATTAAACATTAAAAATTGGCAAAACCAGACCTGAAAGAAAAAGTAAAAACATATAATATGTTATGATACTATACGAGCAGTTAAAGTTCGTAATATCTCTACCCACCTCTTTAAGGATTGATGTAGTCTTTTTCGAGCTCCATTATTTTTCTGTCTTTCCCAACTTTAAATTTTTCATAGGCAAACAGAGTTTTGGTAATTTTTAAGTGTACGAAAAAATAAGGCAATAGGTCACTTAAAAGTAAAAACTTTTTAACATAAACAACAAACGACTTTGCAATGTGTTTAGTGCATCATTAAAAAGGTAACAATAATTATATATTTTTTTTTTTTTTGTTTTAGTACCACTAAGGTGGCAAACAAGCTTACGGTCCGCCTGATGGTAAGCGGTCACCGTAGCCTATGGACGCTTGCAACACCAGGGGTATCACTTGCGCGTTGCCGATGGCGAGCGGTGCGATGGTAGAAAGTAGCCGTGGGCATCATTTCGAACAATTCCTCAGAACACAATCCATTGTACAAGCGGTAGAACACACACAGGGAGGCAAAGTCTCTCCTCAGACTTAAGGGTTCGATACCGCAAGTGAGTTTGGGATCGTCGACAATTCTCACAGCCCGTCGTTGAACCGAGTCAAAAGGGCCAAGCTGGTATCCGGATGCACCCGCCCAGAGATGGCAGCAGTACTCCATATGGGGCCGGACTTGCGACTTGTAAAGTAGCAACCTTTGCCCCGACGTGAAGTACTGCTTCGCTCTGTTGAGTACACCAAGTTTTTTGGACGCCAGCTTTACCTTGCCTAGCAAATGATCTCGGAACTGAACATCGCTGGAGATGTCAACGCCAAGGATCCCAATGCTCTTGGAGATGGAGAGGGGAGTGTTCTGGAATTGTGGGACTACAGTGAATGGGGTTTTCTTAGCGGTGAACGCGCAGACTTGTGTCTTTGAAGGGTTGAATCGGACCAAGTTTTCCCGCCCCCAGTCAGAGACCTTGGACAGACCGATCTCGATTTGAGACACAAGTTCTTCACGCTTTTCCTCCACAACGGAACGTGGGATGCTTGCACGGCCCGTGTAATAAGCGTCTCACAGCACAGAGCCTTGCGGGACACCAGCATTAATGTCCATGCTATCAGAGCAACTACCGTCAACTACGGCTCATATGCTTCTGCCGGACAAAAAGCTAGCCACCCATTTGCACAAACCCTCGGGCACTCCGTAAGAAGGCAACTTCGATAGAAGACCCCGGTGCCAGACCCGATCGAACGCCTTCGCTATGTCTAGGCTACATGCCAATGCCTCCCCCTGACTCTCAATGGCTAGTGCCCATCGGTGTGTGAGATACACTAGAAGGTCACCAGTTGAGCGACCGTGGCGAAAGCCATATTGACGGTCACTGATCAGGTCGTGTTTTTCTAGGTATCTCAAAAGCTGTGTGTCGATCACACGCTCCATCACCTTGGAGAGGAGAGAGGTTATAGCGATAGGCCTGTAATTCGATGGATCTGATCTATCGCCCTTTTTGGGCACCGGGTGCACATTTGCAGTCTTCCATGAAGACGGAAATTGCCTAGTGTGGTAGGAAAGCGTGAAGAGGCGCGTGAGTACAGGACATAACTCAGGAGCACACTGCTTAAGCACCACTGCTGGTATGCCGTCTGGCCCACTCGACTTATGAACGTCTAGGGAAAGCAACGCCCGCCGGACCTCGCGCTGTGTTATAGTGATTTCCGGCATGGTCTTACCGCACCACGGTAAAGTAGGTGGTACAGCGCCTTCGTCGTTCACATTCGAGTTAGAGGCAAAGAGACTGCCCAATAGATCGGCTTTCTCTTTTGCACTGTGGGCCAAGTCACCATCGGTCTTTCGCAGTGGTGGTAATGACGACTGGCAGAAGTTCCCCTCGGCAGCTTTAGCAAGCGACCAGAAAGCACGACTCCCAGAAGGATAGCTCGCAAGTCGCCCACCTATTTTGCCGATGAATTGGAATTTTGCTCTGGCAGTTGCTTTCTTACTGAACCTCGAGGCAGCATTTAATTTGCGTTTTAACTCAGAAATATTCGGATCCTTATTATAACGAGCCGTGGTCCAAGCCTCATACGCAGTTTGCTTAAGAATTTTAGCTTCTCTGCAAGGCCTATTAAACCACGGTCGTTTTTTGACGCCGGCAGCTACTCGCAGGTTAGGAATGAAACATTCCATACCAGCGAGGATTGTCTCAGTGACTGCGGCTGCGCAGACGTCAGGATCTTCTGAGCTATAGCAGATCTGCCTCCACGGGTACGATGCATAAAATTCTCGCAATCCATCCCAGTCTGCCGACTTATAATGCCACACACGACGCCAATTAGTTGGCCCAGAAGGATCGGGTTGTGTGCATGACAATCGAGTCCGGATGAGACAGTGGTCCGAGGAGCCAAGAGGCGCATCCACTGAGACGGAGTATCCATCCGGACGTGTAGTCAGCAGAAGGTCCAGTAAGGAGCTTGTATGGTCCTCTATATCTGGTATTCTCGTTGGAGAAAGTACCAGCTGAGAGAATCCATAGGTCAGAGCAAATTCATGAGCAGATATCCCTGCATAGTTATTGGTTCGAGAACTGAGCCACTCACGATGGTGGGCGTTAAAGTCTCCCAAAATAACTACTTCTGCTGTAGGATATTGCTCTAGAACTTTGTCAGTCGTCAAACTCAGGTGCGTGAAGAGTCGAGTTACGTCCGTGTCACCGCTATGAGACCTGTATAGGCACGCATAGATACGAGTGTGGCCCCCATGATCTACGCGCACCCACAATATCGACAGGTCCCTGTCTTCAAGGCTATGAAGTCGGCGACAGCAGATATCCTCCCGGACGAACATACATACACCGGCACGACTCAAAAAATTGTGCTCGAGTTTGTAGCCGGGATAACGAAGGTATGATGTGTCGGCCGGGCAGGATATCTGCGTCTCCGTTAGAAAAAGAATGGTTGGCTGCGCAGTCTCGAGATGGTGATGGACTGCGTTAAGATTTGCGTGAATACCCCTTATGTTGCAAAAATCTACATTATATGTGGATGGAGTAACCGCTGTCAAAACTCTTTTCTTTTTTCTGTTCCTGGCCATTTTGTTTGAAGTTTTTTGGACGCCAGCTTCACCTTATCTTGTAAATGATTTCGGAACTGAACATCGCTGGAGATGTCGACACCAAGGATACCAATGCTCTTTGAGACGGAGAGGGGAGTGTTCTGGAATTGTGGGACTACAGTGAATGGAGTTTTCTTATTTATATTGTATGTCTGGAGGAATGTTTGTTACTCAATCATGCTTCAAGCACTGGACGAATCGGGATAAAACTTAGCATACATATAGGATAGGCCCTGGAATAGCACATAGACTACTTTTTATACCTAAAAAATCAAAAGTTCCTGCAGGAATAATTATAACAGAGTTAAAATAACTATTGCTGCACCTATAGCATGCTATAGCAATTTATTAATTAATTGGAGTTAGTTAAGGAGTTCCATGCTGATAACCGAATTTAGGGTGTGCGGAGCTGCTGGCAAAATCTAGTCTGATCTAAATTACAGTTTGAAGTTGGTGTCTATCTTTCTAAAAGTTTATTACTCACTTTTAAGTGCATCTTTTTGAATTTGGTTGTTGTTTTTGTTAAAATTCTAAATTTTTTTATTGTAATAACTCAAGTATAAACATCTGAATAACAATCTAATTGTAGTGTGTAGTGTATCGATTCTAATAACTGCTGCAGCTTTATACTGAGTAAGGTCCTTTTTGGCTTGGCGCAACAAAAGAGTATCTATTTAGTATTAGTAGAGTAGTATTGTATTTAGTATGTACTTGTGTTGCGCTTATTGCTAAATAAATTATTTCTTTTCTTTTCTTTTCTAATAACTTAATCATTTAATACAATATCAGATATTGCTAATGGTTTGCTCATTGATGGTCATAAAAATGTAAGTGACGTAATTGTACCAGTAGTATGCATTCCTTACCTTCGGACACTTATGAAAACAGGTATTTAAAAGCGGAACATGATCAGAATCGTCTTTGATATCTTTAGGAATAACAATCCAGGGCTTGTAAACTTTAACAGGGCCAGCTATTCTTATCAGCCTCCTTCTGGTTGTTTCGTTTAGAATATCACTTTTGACTTCCTTCAATGGTAAATCTAGAATATGAGTCGCTGCGAAGAAGTTGTCTATGGTCTCATTAATGTTATCTTCTAAATTTAACATCGTGCTATCTACAACAATCATATTTTTAATTTTAAATCTTGGATTCTTTTTGTCCTTGTAAGTTTGAAAAATATTTTCTTTGCCTTTATTTCCATTAAGAGTATCTAAACCGTTGAGACCAGAAGAATCTAAGTCTTTGCAGATAAAAACATCAGTTATTGTGAAGTTAGTATGATTTTCACAATTGAATTTTAGAAGATCACATTTGTTTTTAAAAATTCTTATTTTGTACTTTTCCCCTTCTTGTTGAATTCCGCAGGTTATTTTTGAATCAGTAGGATAAGTGCAGTCGAACTCTACGCAATTATTTAGTTCACGAGCAAATTCTGGTTTTGAGGTCATATCATCAGTTTTTGAGGTCATATCATCAGTTTTTGAGGTCATATCAGTTTTTGAGGTCATATCATCATTTTTTGAGTCAATACAATATGACATGTAAATGAGGCCATAAGCTAAAAAAAAAATATAAGATCTTTATTATCCTTTCGTTGGATTCTGTCCAGCTACTGTTTATTACACATCTGTACGTATATAACAAATCTAAAAAAGTTTTTTTTTGTTTGAACGCGCTAATCTATGGAACTACCAGATGTATGTGAAAATTTTGAGAAAGGATATAGGATACAGGGGTCAAGTGCAGCTCAGACAGGGTCAAGTGCGGGTCAGACAGGGTCAAGTGCGGGTCAGACAGGGTCAAGTGCGAGTCAGTCTCGCGCAATAAGGGTTAGCCGATTGTAATGAAATTTTGGTAAGTTATTATGCACACGCCCCGGGGAAGGTTTCTGAATTACTACAACCCTTTCACAATAGGTTGGTGCGGCAGTTGTTTTTAAAAAGAAACAACGATCGCCAGGTCAGGTAGTCTGTTGATATAATTATGCCATAATGACGCCTTAAAACTTAAATGCTTTTGTATAGAATTTAACGTTTTTACCGTTTTGTAGTTAAATTTTTTGACTTTTTGCACTAGATAACAAGCTATTCTAATTATTTAACCAACTTTCATTTCCAGCAAATGCAATAAACGCTTTAAAATTTGCACAAGTGTTAAGTCAATGATCTTGATCACTTCCAGATTTTTTAGTGCATTGAATATGAAAAAAAATTAATAAAAAAAAACAACCGGCTTCAAAAACATGCACTAAAAAGGTAAAAGTATATATAAGTACTTGTATCTTATAAATAGTTTGTCAAAATGTCTCAGAAAAGAGATGACAAGGTAGTTACCTTATCAGAAAAGACTCCTATCCAAGTGTTGTGTGCATTTGTCAAACCATATGATGGCAATCGTGAAACCTTAGTCGCGTTTATTACTAGTTGTGAAAGTGCATTTGATTTTGCGTCTAAAACACAAAAGCCACTCCTCTTAAAACTGATTATTTCTAAACTTACAGCAAAAGCCCAAATAGCATGTTCTAATAGAATTTTCGAGAGCTTCGGTGACTTAAAATATTTTTTGATGCAAAGTTTCGTTGAAAGGAAACACTATAATCATTTACTATTAGATCTTCAGTCATGCAAACAAAAAATTAATGAATCAGTAGCACAATTTGCCTTACGTGTTAAAAGCTGCTTAACAGATTTACAGGCTGAAATCCATTCCAGCAATTCATTAAAAAAGGAAATTCCTGGTCGCATAGCAATGACCGAAGACCTTGCTCTGTTCGCGTTTACCTTAGGTCTACACCCTCACATTTGCAAAGTCGTCAATTGTCGTGATCCAAAAACTCTGAACTCTGCCGTAGATATCGCTATAGAACAGGAAAAAATTTTAAACACCGTGTCAACCTTCAAAACTAAGTACTGTAAGCAGTGTAAGAGAAATCACTCAGATTCAGAATGCTCTTTGAGATTTCGAAATTATCGCGAGGTTAACTCAAACCAATTCCAAAGAAATAATTTGAATTCTAATCCAAGTCCTTCTGGTTTTAGGCAGTCTACAATAACTTGTAGGTACTGTAAAAACGTTGGCCACGATATTTCACAGTGTCGTTAACGTCAGTTTAATAATAGCAAATATAATATTCAGAATCGGGCCGACAGACAAGCATAATACACATTATGCTCAAATGACAGAAACGACGTTACCGTATGACTTACAGCATGACCAAGAAAACACAGAGTCAACTTTAAACTAATGAATCAGATTTCGTGTCGGTGTCAACGTAAATCTGAAACCTTAGGCACCAAGAACGCTGTTTCTACTAATTCACCTCATTCGACGCAACACAAACAGTCTTCTGTTAAGTCTCGATCCTCTGCATCCAAGTCTCAATCCTCTGCATACAAGTCTCAATCCTCTGCATCTCAGTCTCTACCCTCAGCATCAGAGTCTCAATCTCAGAGACTTCAGTCTTACTCATCTGCATTAAAGTCTCGTTCCTCCTCGTTGAAGTCTCAATCCACTGTATCTATATCTGGCTCATTCTCCTGTCTCTAAATCAGAATTTTCTACTAGTGTTTCAAACAATAAGTCGCTCAAAAGCCAACAAAAAACAATTTCTATGTCACAGTCACAGAACTTAAAAAATTGTCCTGCTATATTTTCAAAGCCTCAAGTCCTAAATGAAACGGAAGTTATTTAGTTTTCCAAAAAAAGTATCTCTTCCGTATATTCCGTTCTAACGTCACATACAATCTCACCGGTGATATAAATTCAACTTAATATAAATTCCTACGCCGAACGAAAGGAAAATTTGAGCTTTCTCTTAAAATAAATAACGATACTAGTTTGCCATTCAATTTCCACGTTGTTGGAAATAACATAAACCTCGAATATGATGGTATAGTTGGTACAAGTATAAATTCATACAAGGCCAATCTTAAGTCACATTTAACATTCGCAAACTATTCTAAACTCTTAGTCAACTTCAAAGTTACAGATCAGATCTATAGGATTCCACCGAGAAGCTAAATGTTCATTGAGTGTGCTTTTTTTAATCCCGAAATCCAAGCTACTTCAAAATACTTACCACAATATCCAAACTTATATTTTTCAAAATGTCTCGTTCGTGTTAAATCAACCAAAAATATTGTTGTATCTGTTTTAAAAACTTCCGAAAAAGAAATTCAACTGAAAAATGCAAAATTTACCTTAGAACCTGTGTCTTAAATATTAGATGTCGAAAGCCAACCGCTGTCCTCTGAATCTATGTCCTGTTTTACTATGACCCAAGCTTCTGATCGTTAGTCTAAAGTCCAGAGCGCTCTAAGATGCGATCATCTAAACTCAGAAGAAGAGAAATTTCTGCGATCACTATGCTCGCAATATAACGATTTCTTTTACCTTGAAGGAGACGAGTTGACCATGACAAAAACGAATGAACACGAAATTCGAACCACATCCGAGACTCCTATTCATGTGAAAAGTTACAGATTTCCTGAATTTCACAAAGAGGAAGTATACCGTCAAATGCAAGACATGCTCCGCCAGAATATGATTCGTCCTTCAATTTCCCCTTGGTGTGCGGACCTTTTTTTTGGGTCGTCCCAAAAAAACCAGATGCATCTGGCAAACCTAAGTGGCGAATCGTCATCGATTATCGCAAGTTACATAAGATAACGATAATCGACGACTACCCTATCCCCAATATCACAGATATTCTTGATCAACTAGGTCACAGTCAATATTTTACCACCCTTGATTTAGCATCGTCATTTCACCAAGTACCCGTAAAGGACTCGGAGAAGATCGCTTTTTCAGTACCTACTGGCCATTTTAAATGGACCAGAATGGCCTTCGGGCTTCGTAATAGTCTTTTCACGTTCCAAAGGCTCATGAACATCGTTCTAAGCGGTCTCCAAGGTCTCCATTGCTATACTTACATGGACGATATTATCATCCACAGTAACAATTTAAATAGTCACATGGAAAAGCTAAAACTGGTTTTTGACAGACTTCGTGAACATAACCTCAAGCTTCAGCCTGATAAAAGTGAATTCCTTCGAAAAGAAGTTCAATATCTAGGTCACGTAATATCCGACTTAGGTGTGAAACCTGATCCTAAAAAGGTCTTATGCGTAACAGAAT
Source organism: Apoda limacodes (assembly GCA_946406115.1). Lineage (NCBI taxonomy): Eukaryota > Metazoa > Arthropoda > Insecta > Lepidoptera > Limacodidae > Apoda > Apoda limacodes. The sequence goes on along the minus strand of OX291552.1, from coordinate 7,981,741 downwards.
TTCCAGTACCAAAATCTCCTAGAGATATTAAGTCATTCTTAGGCTTAGTCGGCTACTACCGACGCTTCATTGAACATTTTTCTCACATTACGAAACCTCTCTTAAAAAAGGATGCCAAATTTATATGGTCCTCTGAACAACAAAACGCTTTAAACCTGCTAAAATCTAAAATAACTAGTGCACCTATCCTTTAATACCCAGACTTCACACAGCCATTTGTGTTGACCACTGATGCTTCTAATTTTGCCGTATCCGCCATACTTTCCCAAGGTCAAGTTGGCAAAGACTTACCTATCGCATACGCGTCAAGAACATTAAATAAATCCGAAGGTAACTATTCCACCAACGAGAAAGAGTGTTTAGCAATTTTTTTTGGCACAAAAGTATTTAAGACCTTATCTGTTCGGTCATAAATTCAAAATTGTCACCGATCACAAGCCACTACAATGGCTGTTCAGTTGTAAAGATCCTAGTTCTAAATTGGTCAGGTGGCGGTTAAAATTAGAAGAATTCGACTATGAAATCGAATACACAAAAGGGAAATTAAATAATGCAGATTCACTTTCTCATAACCCGATCCTTACGCTAGATAATAATACGTCATTCCCTACGTCACAATCATCACCAACGTCACAGCCATTATAGCCGACCGCGTCTCGTCAGAAACATATGAAAAATTTTTACAAGTTAGCCGCCAAACCACGACTTCCTATGAAACTGTTGTCCATGAACATAACGAATCACTTTTAAAAGCTAAATGTAAACTTATAGTTTACCTCACTGCAATTGACCTTGGCGAGTCTATTCCATATTGTTCCGAAATTATCCAAATGTCTACAAGTGAACCAAACATTCACGACACAGAACGCGAATTACATACCTTTTACTCCACATCCGACGATAACCATCTTTTTACTCAATGATTTTTAACAGTTCACCATTATGACGAGATCTCTTACAAAGATATATTCAATATGCTACGAGACTACCGAGATATGATTTTGTACTGGTACATAGACTAAAGGAAATTGCCATATGGCAATTGCCGACTTTGTTAACCCATTCAACAAAATTTCATACACAAAAATATATAACATACTAGCGTTCTTGTTCCAGAATACCGGTATTAAAGTAAATATATACCGCAACGCTATTTTGTTTCCTATAACTAAATAAACTAATAAGATATTAAAAGATCATCATGACTCACATTCAGCGGGGCATCCCGGAGTTGCCCGCATGCTCGAAAGAATAAAATATGTATTGGTGGAAGGGCATGAGGCAAGATATCGAAAATTACGTAAAAAATTGCAAATCTTGTCAAATAAGTCACCTTAGAAGAAAGTCCATCGACACCTTAGAAGGAGATACATACACCGATTACGTCAGAGCTCTTAACCACAGATTGTATTACAGTAGGCAAAAAGCATTACAAAACATTCAAAGTTCATGTCGGCGACATGGTGTATTTGCGCTGTCATCATAAACAAAACATAGCACTTTCGCCAATATGGAAAGGTAACTACAAGATTTTAAAAATAAATGGCAATCACACAGTAACTCTCTGTATTAACCGTAAACATGTACGTCATCACTTTGACGAAATAAAACTCGCTGAATCATGAATGTATCGTTCCAGGTTGGTGTTATCGTCACCTGGCTGGAGCGGTTACGTCACGCCGATTACTACGTCCTACGGTCTATATTTCGATCAGACGCTAGATCTAAAATTCACTAAAGACAACTGGAATGTCGTCACCTATATAGACATTAGTCATATACAACCTCACCTGGATAGAGTCGATTTACTTTTCGAAAAAATATCTAAATATTGTAGTACTATAATGTCGACAAAGGTTCAGATAGATTGTAATAATGCGATCAGTGCCTTGCAAAACCAACATGTAAACAATGTCAAAAAGTTTTCTTGTATATGTATCTAGTTAAAGATAAAGTTTCAAGACGCTCAAAACGCGGGCTGATTGATGCCGGCGGCTCAATATTAAAAATATTCTTCGGTACACTCGATTCTGATGACGCGGTCAAGTTCACTGATGCCATTACTTATGAAAAATAATATTCATGTAATTAAGTCAACTATCTCTACTTTTAATACTTCCATGTCTAAGGTTAACGAAAACGAAAAACGTTTAAGCCATAACTTAGACATTATTCAAAAAGCGTTTGAACAAATCAACAATTGTAATGATAAGCTTGAAATCAAAAGTCAAATGAACTTGTTGCTAAACTCAATTGAAAGTACAATTATTTCTTTGTCCTTTGATATTGATGATATAAACAATGCAATCTTATGTAACAAAATGAATATTTTGCACCCGACTGTACTAAGTCCTAGTCAGCTATATACCGAGCTCGAGCTCCATAGAAGTAAGTTACCTAAACATTGTCAGTTGCCAATTTTTTTTACGTTGCAAAATATTAATGAAATAATTGATATTTCTGATCTGGTATGTTTTTACCATCAAAATAAGATAGTTTTAGTCATAAAAATTCCACTAGTACTTCCTCAAAAGTATAATTTGTATCATGTTGTTCCGCTGCCAGTGCCATATGATATAACGAAACCGGACACTTTTGCATTGGTAGCACCTAATAAACCGTATGTGGCAATAACAGCAGATCGTATGTTTTACGCCACACTCGATAATACAGACAAGTGTAAACTAGTGAGTGACGAGTGTTATGTGTGTGCGTTAAGTAACGTGTTTTCAACTATAGCCAACTCTACATGTGAGGTTACGCTACTCGTTGATGTTGTATCTAAGATCCCGAACTCTTGTAGTGTAAAACTCTTACGGGGATCTTTAGATCTCTTTCAAAAGATAAACGGTAACCGGTGGATTTTCACACAATAAGAACCCGGAAAGTGTCATGTTGTTTGCGAAAATGGTGTTGATGTAAACAGTGATGAAATACTATTTGGTACGGGCGTCTTGACCCTGCCAAAACAGTGCAAAGCCTTCTATAAAACACTCCAGTTTATATTATTTAGTAATAATAATTTAGTATTAAATATAAGCAATAACAATGTGATGTCAAATTTTAAGATCACAGATGATGACTGTTGTGAAAAGTCTAAAATTAATAGAACTTTATCTAATCTTCCTTTTGTAAAGCTGACTAATATAAATGATGCCGATTCCTTGTTGCATGCCAGCACGCACTTAAATGAATTTGAAAAACAGCTTAATAAGTTACTTATTGAACCTTCTCATCTTGAAAAATATAGTAGTCATTATCTTTCTGTTACTTACATTTTGTGCATTTTTATGTTAATCTATATTTTGTATAAGTTTAAAAATATATTATGTCGAAAACAATGTTCATCTTGTTGTGTACAAATCTTTAATCGATGTAACTCAAAAAGATACAAGTTTTCATCCCAGACTATACTTCACGGATCAAATGACGTGCAAGTAAGCTCTGGCTCTTCTGATGACAAAGAAGTTGACATGCATTTTAGTTCTAAGTCCTTACCAGTACCATTGAAAAGAAATGCTATAAGATAAAATGATGTCACTGGTTTAAGTTCTATGTTTTTCCTTTTTTATTGTCCTTTTATTGACTTTCGATTTAACTATGTGTAAGTACTTTGCTCATTCTTCAAAGTCTGCTTGTACCTTCGCTTGTTCTGTGTCCTCACTTGCATATCGTGACGTAATTTTTTGCGCCCTTTATATGATTGACCGTAAATTGAAATTCCTGCCATGCTAAAATTCATCGCGCAATCCTACCTGTTTTATTTCTATTATTTGTCAACCAACATAACGTTTTATGGTCAGTATCTACTTGTATTTTTTTTCCCCATGTATAGCTTCTAAAGAAATTTAAAGCCCAAACTAATGCTAAGCATTCCTTTTCAGTAATTGAATAATTTATTTCTGCTTCTGAAAGTTTTCTTGACGCAAATGTTATCGGGAACATTTCTTTTTCAGATTTACCCTGTAATAATACTACTCCTAAACATGTGTCGCTCGCGTCCGTTGCTATTTTTGTTAATAACCCTATCTCATCTGAAAAATATCGTAATAACGGTGGTTCTTTTATTTTTCCTGATAACTTTTGTAGTGCTGACTCCTGTCTCTCTCCCCAAGAAAATTTTCTATTTTTACGGGTCAGATCTGTCAATGGAAGTGCTATTTTTGAAAAATTTGGAATAAATTTCCTATAATCTGATAAAAATCCTACTAATGATCTTATCTCTTTAATATTTTTCAGCGCTTTTATGCCGTCAATTCGTTTTAATTTACTTTTATCCGACAATATTCCGTTTCTAGATACTATATGTCCTAATAACTTTAATTCAACATTGCCAAATGTACATTTAGATGGTTTCAATGTTAAATCTGCCTGACGTAGTTTTTAAAATGTTTTTTCTAATAAACTACGCAATCCTGCTAAATTTTCATGATAAATTATAATGTTATCTACATAAACTAACACTCATTTCCCTAACAATTCCTTTAAGACCGTATTCTTCGTTTTCTGGAAGCAACTTTGACTCGTTTTCAATCCAAATGGTAAACGGTTCCTTTCATAATTATTGGAACTGCTTACGAATGCCGTCTTATGTTTCTTATTCTCTTCTAAAGCTAATTAAAAATAACCCGAATTTAAATCCAATTCATAAAAATAATTCGCATTTAAACCTTTAAGTATGTCCTCAATATGCGGAATTGGGAAACACACCTTCGCCTTCGCGTCGCCTTTAATAATTTTTAAAGAGCATATTTTATAAATATCTTTCGGTACTCGTTTCATGACATATGGTTGGCATGTTCTAAATGATACAAATATTCCTTTCCATTAACTGTTAATGAATGATTACTTAAGTTGAGAATACAATTGTATTTTCTCAAGAAATTCAAGCGTAATATAACATGCTTACATGCTTTAGCCACAATAAAATCCTGTAAAAATGATTCCTGAGACATTTTTAAACATACATTTCTCAGCTCATGCCCTATAAATGTGGTACCACTAGCAGATACTAAAGGGATTTCTGGCCCTTTAAACCTTAATTGACCTGGAAATATTTCCTCATATACTTTCCAGGGTAATATGGATGATACCGATCCACTATCGATGACCTATATTTACACCTATATTTCCTATAATATAAATAAATTGATACCCACATCAATTCATTATTGTTCGTAAATACACCATTATCATGAAAAGGACACCATGAGAGTCCACTGCTTCTTCTTTCCACTGCTGACCACTCTCTTCATGCTGAATGACCCGTTGATCTCCCGATGCATATCTTCCCTTAATAGACGTATCTACTTGTTGAACACTATGCTGCTCCCTATTACACAAATTCCTATTATGTGACGATGTGTGAACGATTTTATTAGAATAACTACGCTGACCATATTGAATTTGTCAATTTTTCGCTCATACCGCTGAATTTTTGCTGTCGCCAACTCCTTGAATTATATTGTGACCTGAAGTGCCGTTGTGGTGGGCGACGTTGTACATGTCTCCCTGACCAACTTGCATTGGCGCTAGAATAAGGTGTTTGCATTACTGGGTGCACATAATTTTGATGTCGCTCCGATGACATGGTCATAGAAGTTATTTCCTCATCAAACTTTGCTATAACTCCTTTGAGTTAATCCACTGTCAATATGCCGACATTTTGTATTTTTGTCTTCTATTTTGGTGTGAGGCTACTCTCATACTTTTTAATGATGATATTTTTATCTACAATGCCGCACACTTTTGCCTGAGTCAGAATGCGAAAGAGAAGGGGTTCGATGCCCTCTGATTCTCCTTGCTGTATTTCGTAAAAAACCTAATCAGGGTCTTTTTTACTAATTTTATTTCTAATCGCTTCAACTATTTCGCTATATGTTGTATTTTCACTAAATTTCTTACATATAATTAAGAAATTTTTCCAGTGTTCTGGAAGTATAAGTTTAATTCACTGTGTGACAAATTTTTTTTTTTGTGCTCTAACATTTAATGAAACGGCTATTTTTTATCAAAATAAACCTGCTGAACAGAAAAACTTAAATAGATTTTTTGTAACACGTATCATTTTAAAGTTATGATAAATTGATGTACTATAAATAAATAAAGACAGTATCAAAATTGTATATCATATTTTTTATTTAAATTATTAATTTTACACAAAAAAAATGTTATATATATTGACAAGTGACAACGAATCAAAATAGCTGAGGTTTAAGTGGTCAATATAAAAAATGAGCCAAATATTCCAAAAGAAAATGATGAAATATTAACTTTGCCTTAATTTTTCCTTAACTTTTCCGGATGATTTAAACACTTGCGGTGGTTACTTTTCTTCATGACTTTCGAAAAAAATGTTATGATTACCCAAATAAACTGTTAGAATTATCTTAAGACCACTAAAACTTTTAATTTATAGTCGTACAGACTTCAGTATTAAAAGAAATCTGCAATTAACAACGTTTGATCTTTTGTTTTTTACGAGGGTACACGTAAATAGTATTGACACTATAACTTAGAAACGTGACGTGTTAGACAACCATATCAATTGACAATGTTTTCAACAATGGAATAAGGAATTCAAAACACGTAATCTCATTTATGTTAGAAAAATCGTGTCACACAGTGTTACTTGTCTGCCCTCTTTCTCAAGGTTCTGCGCACTTAATATATCTCGCTGCATAAAGCCAGCTAACTGTTCGACGTCAAACATCTTGCTGGAATCAATTATTTCGCTTTTATATATAATTATTAATAATTAAATATTCGCTATTGCGCATTAATTTCCTCCTTAAGGTATGGCCTTCATCCACTGTTTTTACCATTTGTGAACCCTTCCGTTGTTAGCTCACTCGCCATCGCCGTATTTGTTTCGCTGCTAAGAGGTACAGGGGGCGTACCATTAATCTTATCGTAGTATTATTAGATGACCTTTGTTTGGATGAATCAAAAAGAATTCGGGGTGGTAATTTATTGTTTTATTCACCCCGCTATAAACTACACATTATACACTTTTAATCAAATTATAAAATGAAATACATAACTTTTGATTTCAATTTCTTCTGGCTTTTGACATCAGATATAGTTATTTCTGAACATTATATGTTCTATTTACTATAAAGCTAAAGGAGTTAGATTTTTTATTATACTCATTTTTTTTCTACTCCCTTTTGTTACATTTTTTCATATTCTACTCTGACATTATATTTTTTCCTGCAAATTTTTTTAAATTTTGAAAGGCAAACTCCTTTTTCTTTATATCAAAAACACCTAACCAAAGACACTTGGAAGTTTTACTAATAAAAAGACTTTATCTCTTCCACTTCCCCTAAAGTCCTACCAGGTGTCTCTGACCTGTTACAGTATATAAACAATACAACTATATACATACATGCCGACTGGGAGGTTTAAGAGTTACATACATTTCTAACAGATGGCGATTTAAGTTAGTTTATCGACAGAAGTAAACATGTCCATACACTTCTAACGGATGGCGGTGTAAGTCATTAGTATAAATCAAGGAAAAAACTAAAATATTTTGCAATTTCATTCCAGTTTCCTAGATACCCCAACTGCATAAATAACTTTGTAATCCCATATGGTATGATATATATATGAAATGTAAATGATTAAATATATATAAAAATTGGTGTCATGCAAGCAAAGTGTGTTATAAACTGTTACATATGTACATAGACACCAACTTCAAACTTTTATTCAGGTCAGATTTTTGGAAATTAGTTATTATTTTTACCTTTTTAGTGCATCTTTTTGAAGCCGGTTGTTTTTTTTTTGTTAAATTTTTTTTTCTTTTTTTTTTAGTGACTCATACTCGTAACAAAGTTTTATACAATCAACATAAAAAGCGTTTCACCAGTTACAAATTAATTATTTTTTTTCTCCAAAAGTTTTAGTTATAAATTCACTCTAATAACATGGGACCACCTGGAAAGTATAACCTTTTAAATAAAAAAAGAATTTCTCGAATCGGTCCAGGCGTCTTCGAGAAATCGGGTAACATACATAGACAAAAAAGATTCCGACGAATTGAGAACCTCCTCCTTTTTTTTAAGTCGGTTAAAAATAACGAGGTCACATCTAGGGTTACCATTTCTTAGGATTTGTCCTGAGATCTAAGGATTTTTAAAGTCTTCTCAGAATTACGGCCGTATTTTGGAAATCTAGGGAAATCCCAGGACTTTAAAATTTTAAATGAAATATGAGTAGATTTTTAAACCTTTTAAAAGTTTCAAAAAAGATGACCTTATTTATACTATCATAAAAAAAACCCGCCAAGTGCGAGTTGGGCTCGCGCACCGAGGGTTCCGTACAAACAAAAAAAGTTTGCCGCTAAACGGTCACCCATCCAAGTACTGACCAAGCCCGACGCTGCTTAGCTTTGAATAAGGTTTCCAACAAACAAATGTGTTACTGTTTTTCTTATTAATAAGCTAGATGGCGCGGTATGCCAGTTTTATTATTTTTTGTTTTACTTTAGAGTTCATACTATTTTTCACTTTAAGTTTGAAGTTTGTATGTAGGTACTCGTATTACTGTTTTTACTATACAGCAAAAACAACGAAAAAACGAAACGAACGAAAAGAAACACTTCTTGTATGGGGAACCCCGTTATATTTTAACTTTTAATTATTTGTTAGATAATCCTCCACTATAACACATATTCTGTGAAAAATTCAGGTTTCTACCTATTTCGGTCTAGAATGTAGAGCCATTTAATGGGCGGACAGACAGATAGACAAACAGCGTCGGCTTAGTAATACCTTTGGGTACGGAACCCTAAAAATCATCTTTGCTTTGGTCATGTTAATTGATAATAAAATCTACATTTATTTATCTATCAACTACTGAATCTGTTTTTCATATTTATTTTGCGATGATACCTTGTTAAGAAAGCTTTTTATAATAGGAGTTTTATAAACTGTTTGTGCAGGGCATTGCAGTGCACAAAATTAATAATAATATAAAATTTTAATTGTTAAGTACGTTTGGGGAAAAAATCTGACATTGCAACAATATCAAGGATTTTTTGAAGGCAATCAAGTTTTTCCCCGGACTTTTAATATTTCATCTGGTAACGCTACTCACTAACCATATTTTCAGAAATGGCTGAAATATGATTTTTTTATATTTTCAACCCCCTTATGCGTAGACTTTTGAAAAGGAGCAGGCTTTGAACTGTTAATGGTTTTATCTACTAAGATATCGGAATTCTTGTTTCCTGATTTATCAAAAACCGTTCAAGTGCGAGTCTGGCTCGCGCACCGAGGGTTCTGTACAAACTTATTATATGTAGAAGCAGATAGTTCTTCTATCACGAGATTAAATCTCACAGGTTAATGCCTTAATTATTTATCAGTTTTTGGATTTTTGCTATATGCTTCTTGCCAATTTTGCGATTTTAAATCATAGTTCACAATATTAATAATAATATGACTTTAATTGCTAATAACCTTTGGAAAAAAAATCTGACATTGCAAAAAATTCTCAAAATTTTTTGAAGGAAATCAATCTTTTCCCCGGACTTTAACGCTACTAATTCACCATATTTTTCGAAATGGCAGAAAAATGATTTTTATATGTTTTCAAACCCCTCATATCCACTATGTTGGATATTTTTCAAGAACTAAATCTACACAAAAACTTACTTATCGACCCAGCTCACAAAATTTCACGAAAATCGGTTGAGAAATATGACCTGTAGAGAACAGCCAGACATCCGATAGACAGACACAGGAAAGCATTTCTGCACAAAATAAGTATCGTAAGTAGAATAAGTATCAAGCCAGGTTACAGGTTACAGGTCACAAATATAGAAAAACCAATCCATCAGATAATAATGTATGTGATAGATTAATCCACTGTGGAAATGCCACCCACCATGTTCATCTTCTACTTCGCATCCATATTTTAATAATTGACACTCATTTTGAAAAAGCCTGAAACGGTAACCTTCTCCTCCAATTCTGACACCACACACATTGGCTGTTACATTCACTTTGCACTTAAGAGTTTTACAAAATTCTATTTTTTCATCATTTATTAAGTTTGCAGCAACTTTATGAAGAAAAAAATAACCTAAGATGATATAAACATCTTTTCTGAGTAACATAATTGAAAGTCAGTTGAGCAGAAACAGTTGATTAGTTTAAAAAAATAGTTAAGATAAGCTGTATAAAAAAGGATTTTCCCGCGACTTCGCCTGCGTGGACTTTTTAAAAAGAGCAGGCTTTGAACTGTTTCTAGTTTTATCTACAAAGATATCGGAATTCTTGTACAAATTTTTGTTCCTTGATTTTTCAAAAATTGGCCAAGTGCGAGTCAGGCTTGCGCACCGAGGGTTCCGTACAAAGTTATGATATGTAGATAGTTCTTCCATCATGAGATCAAGTCTCACAGTTTAATGCCTTAATTATTTATCAGTTTTTGGATTTTTTCCTATATTTGTAATGTAACATCTTGCTGCTTGCCAAATTTCAGCATTTTAGATCAACTAGAGTACCCCATAGGTTTGATTTATTTGTGTCACAATATGAGAGAACAATGACCGTATTTTGGGCATATTTTTTAGTGCATTGACTTAAAAGCTTGATTTTTTTACAGCTTCAAGAGACCGTAAACTTTGGAATTTGATAATAATTTCAACTTAATACCTTCACGCGTTCCTGAGAAAAAGGGTCTTAACAGACAGAAATACAGACAGACAGACAGACGGACCGACAGACGGATAACAAGTGGAGCCCTTTTTTACGTAAGGAAAATTTCGTGTTCGTTAACCCAACCAGTCAGTCAGTTTATTATGGTACCTATTCTTTACCCGACTGAGCCAGAAGGAGGGTTATGTTTTTCGCGTGTATAGGTATGTATATATGTTTGGCACACTCCATAGCCAAAACCGTAAATGGATTTTAGCTTAAAGTGTGTTTTTAGATTATTTTCAATTGTGAGAGTGACCATGGGTAAATACAATTCTTAAAAAATCAAAATTCCGGATTTAATGCGCTTTAATGTTCAAGCTTAAAACTTTAGAAGTTGAAGCGAATTAAATTTTATACCTAACTAGCTGACCGGGCCGACGTTGTCCTGCATGATACCGACTGCAGCGCCATCTTTGTGAATCTAAACCATCCAGGGAGCCACCCAAACGCAGACAAAAGATATCGTTCAAATCGGTCCAAGAGTATAGCGACATACACATGTACAGTAGACTTATATATCTAATGATAAAATGAGTTCATCAAGTGATACTAAAATGTATTTAACATACATACATAACATCACGCCTGTTTCCCAGAGGGGTAGGCAGAGACCAAAGACTGCCACTTGCTACGATCCTGGCATACCTCTCTTGCCTCATCTATACGCATCAAATGAATTTAACGCCTGATTTAATTAGAAAAGAGGCTTAAGCTGTTATGGAAAACCTTTTTCATATTTGGCTTGTGTTTACTTACCTCATATTCGACATGAAAAGTGGAATAATTGTAAGTTCTTTTATATATTTGGCTTCTGTTTACTTTCCTCATATTCGAAATGGAAAATAAGTTTGTTTAATGCAAAACCCATTGCGGGTGCAAAGCCCATTTCAAACTCGAACGCTCGTGCGCTGTCTTTTGCGCTCCAGATACTACCTTAAAAAACTCGCTGTGCTTCGCTCCACTCTGCATTCTAAATAGCGCCCTCGCCGTAAAAATATTATTTTAATCACTTAGAATCTACTAACTATTAAAGTTCTTAAGATGTTTTTCCTCCGATATTTATATTTTGCGAGTTCTTGGATTCCAAAGTTGAAAAAAATGTCTTCCCGCCCCCTAAATTTTCAACCGCGTGATCAAAAACTAAAAACTTTTCAATAAAAAAAAAAAGCAACCGACTTCTAATAGATGTACTTAAAAGGTAAAAATAATTACTTATGTCTAAAAATCTGATCTGAATTACAGTTTGAAGAGAAACAAATGTTTTTTTGCCGTTTTTATAGATAATGGTACGGAACCCTTCGTGCGTGAGTCCGAATCGCACTTGACCGATTTTTATTTATTATTTACCTTTCCCCATTACCTTTTAATCATTGGTTCATGTTTACTTCCTTCTGGGTCAGTCAAGTTATCTGGCCAGGTTTAAGATCTACGAGTATTTTGTTGCATAAAGTAACAGGTCAGTGTCGATAATGGTGAATCGTGTCGTAAAAATGACATTTTTGGGGCGCTTAAATAGTACCATTATTAATGGTGCAGTGGCAATTATATTCTGCGGTGGTACCATTATTTAGGCATATTATGAGTCCTCAGATTTCACAAAGTATATTCTGATAAACGCTCCAACATCAAAATTAATTACTTAAAAAATTATAATTTTACAAAGCATCTAACACCTTGGCACGGCGTTTATAGCGTCGCAATTATGTACCAGTATGAGACTCTGCCCAGTTGCTACTATCGAAGTAAATCTCTTAAGATTGATTCTGTGAAGAAATATCTGATTTTAATGATTTCGGAAGAAATGGTTTGATTCCTCGAAGCTGATCTGAGAAATAATATTTTTAGTCAAGTACAGTCTGAGAATTCTTCGTTGTCTAAGTATTCTTTTATCTGTTGTTTCTTTTATATGAAGTTCGTTAGTGGATTCTAGCAATTAACCTCCCTCTCCCGTGTTACGAGAAAAAATATTCTTAATATAATTATTTATTTACACCAATGCATGTATAGGTATAATAAAGATTTTCATCTCCATTTAAGGCTATAATATTCAGTGACTGGGTACACTATCACTACTCCTCTACAGTAGGTACTGCAACTAGATTGGGGGGCTCCACTTGGTTGCAGGAGATATCTTATAACTTTAAACGAGCAATTCTTAAATATATATATATATAATCTGAATCTCGGAAACGGCTCCAACGATTTTCATGAAATTTAGTATGCGGGGGGTTTCGGGGACGATAAATCGATCTAGCTGGGTTTCATTTTTAGAAAACGTCGTTTTATCCGTGTTTTTAGGCAGTGATAAACTGAAAAATATGACTCTTCCTGACATCTATTGGCGAGTAGTAATAAGCAACATTAAAGCTATTTGACAATAGATGGCGTTGTTTAAAAAAAAACGAGCAACGCTCGGTCCTCCAGGTATACAATACTTATCCGGGAATCCTACCAGGATATATGATGGATACGCAGAGGGGTTCAAATTATATGTTTATTCTTCTTTGATCTTAAGCTAGCGGCTATAATAAAGAATTTCATTACTTATAATATTTTTGGGTGGAGCTTTTGGTCCTCTCATGGTCATCAACTATATACTGCAATAGGCCTGCCTAATGAACCAAAGCGACAAATCGACTGAGTGGCCATATACTGAGCACAACTCCGCGGACTACACTTAATATAGTTCCTGGAACCCGGCGTCAGCCTCAACGCTAGTCAGCATACGTACTGGTCCCATTGTATGACTACGGGACGGCTTCAGGTGTGCTCCTTACACTTCACTTAAAACCTCGCGGGGCATGCTAATGCTCCGTGGTAAGAGCGGAAATATGGTGATCTAGCCTCAATCCAACCTGTTGCTGTGTGAACGAGATACGAGAGAATACACAAATTGATCGTAAATAAGGTTTGGTATTCGCGTAGGGACAACAATGATCCTTTTTAGTTTTTTTTTCTTTATAAAAAGAAAAATAATGTAGTTTGAATTTAGATTTCTATAGAAGGAAACAAACATGCATCACATGCATTTTTGTTTAGTCTTCCTTTGTTAGGCGCCTTCATCAGATACTTGATCCGAGATGGGTCGTTTTGTTTTATATTATGGGCTACTAGAGTAAAATCAACATAAGCATCATCGTTTTGCCAAAAAAAGTAATCCCGCGCGATAATATTTGTGATGTGGTGCGACGCCCGCTTGTCTCGTATCCGCAGCAACAGGTTAGATTGAGGCAGGATCACCATCTTTCCGCTTTCACCAAGGAGCATTAGCATGCCCCGCGAGGTTTAAGGAGAAATGTAAGAAGCGCACCTGGAGCCGTCCTGTAGACACACGATGGGACCAGTACGTATGCTGACAAGCGTTGAGGCTGACGCTGGGTTTCAGGAACTCCATTCAGTGTAGTCCGCGGAGTTGTGCTCAGTATATGGCCGCTCAGTCGAATAATTGCTTTATTTTATTAGGCAGGATTAATTGCAGAATTTAGAAATGTATGCTCACAAATGAGCCAAGATATATGCCAATATAGTTGATGACCATGAGAGGACCAGGAACTCCGCCTAAGAAAAGAGTTATGTTGGAACATGTAGATTAATTAGATATAACTAATGAAATTCTTTATTATAGCCGCTAGCATAAAATATAGATGTATATAAAGAGAATATACATTTAATTTGAACCTCTCTGCGTATCCTTCATATATCCCAGTAGGATTCCCGGATAAGTATTATATACCTCATGCAGCCAAGTGAAGGGGGTACCCGTAGCTGGTTTCAAATTGGTGTACTGTCTATTCTATCAAGTGCGTGTTAAAGCGCCATCTGTGGTTTTAGATATAAACTAAGCGTCAAGCGAGCAATTACAAGGTTTTTTTTGATACAAGGTTTAACTTCATCCTTTTTTTTATATTTTTATTCTTTATTTGTATTCTGTGTTTGTATACACAATAATACATATATTTAATATAGGAATACGCTTAAATACTCATAAATGAATAAATTATGGGTAGGTTTACTTACAATTATATAATTTATAGGTACTAACACAATATTCGATGATTTGGTGAGATAATGCTTCTTCAAACGTATTTAAAATATGGTAATGGAATAAAACTATCTCGAAGAGTGTGCGGGATAGAATTATATAAGATTGCTGAACGGACAGAGAATGATAAATTATAAAAGTCATTGGTATTGCGTGGTATTTGTAGTAAATGTGAAGTTACTGGTAAAACAGGTTCATTTTGCGGTGCCACGGTAAATTAGAGTCCATAGTGAGGCCAAGATTTTTTGCTGTATCAACTATAGTAATAAATTTGTCATAACAAGATTAGTCATATGTTACTATTACAGCCAATAATCATGCATTTAGTTTTAGACGAATTGAACAGCAGTCCAAATGACTTATCCCAAATGCCAGACAACTTTTCCATAGAACTCTAAAATATAATAAAGTATGGGCGAAAAACATTAAAATTAATAATTCGAATATTATCACTTGTATTGAACTTGGTAGCAGCCCTAGGTTATGTTTTAAGTGATATTTTATTTACATTTCAGATAAATTATATGTACCGTTATAATAATAAAATTGGCAAATACCTACTAGAGGTGACTTTGTGATTTTTTTCTATCGAGAAAATTTTGTTGCATTATGTTTTTGTTAAAACCAGGTGTCCTATAGCTGTCAATCCCAATCCACTTTCAATCCAATTTCGTGGCAAGCATAAACTTGATCTCTATCGGTACTCCTAAACCAAATTGCGATTGGACTGAAATTGAGATTGCACACATTTCGGAATCACAAATCACAAAATATAAAAATAATAATTAAACTAGTAAAAATTAAAATGAAAGTTAAATCTTCGTAGAGATAGTTTTGTTTTGTTGATTTGGAATTTTGACATTTCTTTTCACAGATCATCGTACCTAATTTCACTCTCGATCCGATGGCTCAAAGACCTGACCTTCGTATTATAATGCAGTACCTACACGTTTTCTTTTTATTATTTATTGGACCTTTCAAATTCTGGAAGGGCTATTTTGCTTTATACCTCTGAATTTTTCTTATCAGTTTTTAAAAATTTTAGATGGCGGATCAAATATAGAGCGCATTGTTTTTAAGCGACTTCAATAAAAAGTAGGACCCGTATGTTTGTATGTAAGTACCTATGTTTGTCCGTGATTGTTTCGCGTTTGGCTGCACCCATTTTGATGCGGTTTTCAGAAAAGTATATGTAACATTCCGGAGAAGGTTTTAGCATACAAAAAAAACTGGTTGCCTGTAAAGTCGGTATACGGGCGAAAGTTTTACGTGACAATGATTTTATGTCTGTCTCTCTCGCTCTTAGGCGGGCGCGTGCCTCTCACTCGCTCTCATTGTGAGCGCATAACGTGAGCGGAGCGTAACGCAGTTTCTTGAAGTGTCACCCGGCAAACCAATTTATAAGACGTTGTCACGTCAAAATGGATACCCATGGTCCCATGTTTAGGATATTGATGGGATCCTAGAAAAATCAAGGGAACTCCTAAAAATTTTTATAAGCACACTTGAAGCTTTTTGTTTTTTTTTATATCACTAAGGTGGCAAACAAGCTTGCTGTCCGACTGATGGTTGGCAGTTACCTCAGCCTAGAGGAAGAACCCCATACTGTAGTCCTCCGAGAAAACCTTGGCAGGGAACTCTTTCCACAACTTACAAAAAGATGTACTAAAAAGGTAAAAATAATTATTTCGAAAAATCTGATCTAAATAACGGTTTGAACTAGGTGTCGTGCAAGTGAAGTGTGTTATAAACTGTTTGAGAAATAGACACCAACTTCATTCTGTAATTTTGATTAGATTTGGTTAAATAATTAATAATTATTATTAGGTTCTTGTTTCTGTTAAAAAGTTTTTATTGGCAAATTATTGTATATCAATTCACAAAGAAACATAAATTGTGCGGTAGTGGCTGCCGGACTATATTTTTTTTAATTATCTCAGCTATTCTGCATCATTATAAGAGCTAACAGCTTTTACTTACCTACATACAATTAAGAGAGATGGACAAAATTAGCGCCGTATCAGGAAGTGACGTCCGATATGAAAATAATTAGTCTCGTCGGAAGTCGACCTGACTGAATATGATATGTAACGCCATCGTTAATTCTGACGTCCTCATGTCGTTAATTGGCAAAAAAGGAACCTTAAATTTATCATGTCTGTCCTTCCGTCCGTATGACACAGCCCTAAAATTCCAACGATTGTGAGTATATTTTAATAAATTTATTTAAAATAACTTATATTATTAAGAGGAAACATTTGATTGTTTGTTTGTATTGAATAGGCTCTGAAACTACTGGACCGATTTGAAAAATTCTTATATTATTAGAAGCCGACATTATCCCTGATGAACATAGGCTACTTTTTACTGCGGGAAAATGCTTCATTCCTATGGAAAAACGTGAAATAGGACAACGGGTAGTAAGAATTATCCTTCCGTACTTATCTTTTTCACATAACTTCTAAACGGCTGAACCGATTGGGTTGGAATTTTATGTGGGTATTTCGATGGTTTCCTGGATGATTTCAAAATACAAAAGGACCCGGTAGGTGGCGCTACTGTCGGCTTGACCGATTGGGTTGAAATTTTGTATGTGTATTTCCAAGGTTTCACAGACACGAATGTATTATGCCTACCTATTTTATTTTTCTATCTACACTAATATTATAAAGAGGAAAGATTTGATAGTTTGTTTTTAAGCTATTGCATAGCTTTTATCGCGGGCTGTGAGCGCGTCGACCGAATCAAGAAATTCCGTAACGAACAAAACCTAGCAATCGTCTAACGTCGTTTCAGTTCGGCAGACTTCGGCACGGTGTTTGTGTGCGTGCGACTAGACGTATGCGTGTAGACTAGCTGCTAACTGCTCATAATTATTTCTAGTATATGGCGATTATGAGTAATACAGGGAGGTTGGATATGGGATTTTAATTCTATGACAGATTGAGATGTCAAATATACTACGTCAAAAAAGTAAATAAACTAACATTATTATTGGTTGACAATGTCAAAGACATGTCTTGTGACATATTTGAGTGTTAAGCGCGAATTGTGTGTTAAGGACATTGGTTCTGTACTATTAAATATGACGTATGAGTTGCCTTGTAACATATTTGAATGTTAAGCGCGAATCGTGTGTAAAGGTGAACACTTCTGCCGGCACTCCCGGAGTGCAACTCGTTTTTTTTGGCCCAGGTGGATCGGGTTGTGTGCATGACACACGAGTCCGAACGAGACAGTGGTCCGAGGAGCCAAGAGGCGCATCCACTGAGACGGAATATCTGTCCGGACGTGTAGTCGGCAGAAGTCATACTCAGTTCTTAAAATCAGACTTTTTGAAACCCCAGTGTCCCAGGTGAGTTCGAAAAACCGTATGAAATTTCATTTATCATAGTTATATTATAAGCGCGGCTATAGAAGAAAAATATGACGTCGCCAGCGGGCACCCGATAGACCGGAAAGAATGATGCTGGCCGCTTCGTGCCCCGCCGCGTCGCATGGTCATTCATTCTAATAAACTGTTATTTTTTTTTTAAATATACTATTTTCGTGCCCTATCATGGACAGTATAATTTTTTTTTATATACATACATCATTGGAAAGGGCTTAACAAATGCATTTGATGTCGTTAAGAAACATCTTAAGATTTATATTTTGCAATTTATTCCCTTTCAAAGTTGAAAAAATTGTTTCACCCTATCTCTAAATTTTAAGCTGCGTGATTTAAAATTTTGAAAAAATCTCGATATTAGGGTTTGATAAATACTGCGAATGAGAATTGTTTTGGAAATAATCGGTTCATAAGTTTTTTTTGATACCCGCAATAATTCCTACCTTACGGAACCCTAAACGAACTTGGCCGATTTTTTCGAAATTAAAATTTTACCCAATTTAACTTACAGTACCTGGAGGACCGAGCAAATGTTGGGTTTTTAACCAGTGCCATCTATTGTCAAGTAGCTTAAGCGTTGCTTAATAACGCTACCTGTTGTCAAATAGCTTAAGTGTTGCTTAATAACGCCACCTATTGTCAAATAGCTTAAGCGTTGCTTTATAACGCTAGCTGTTGTCAAATAGCTTAAGTGTTGCTTAATAATGCCACCTATTGTCAAATAGCTTAAGTGTTGCTTATTACTACTCGCCAATAGATGTCAGGAAGAGTCATACTTTTCAGTTTATCACTGCCTTATAAACACGGATAAAACGACGTTTTCTAAAAATGAAACCTAGCTAGATCAATTTATTGACCCCGAAAACCCCTACATACTAAATTTCATGAAAATCGATGGAGCCGTTTCTGAGATTTAGATTAAATATATATATATATATATATAAGAATTGCTCGTTTAAAGGTATTAGATTTAATAACCGTAGAGTTTACGTAAGAAAAATTAACTATTCACGCTATAGTGGGTACATTGTTAGATACAGGAAAGTGAACGATTCTCGGATGAGGGATTTTTGTACGAGTACGACAATTGTCCTTTCCGTTCCGACGAATCTAAACATAGTGACAGTGTTGTTCACAACTCCTTAAGGAAGATAATTTTCCGCGAATAATTTTATATATTTCTTATTTTTCTACAAAACATATTTTTGAAGTGAAAATTTCTTAAGCGGCGTTGTGCACTTTTTTTGGTATGGGTAAAAAATTATAAACCCGCGTCAGGTCACGTGTCCTAATCGTGGAATGCGTAAGACGGAAACCGTAATGCCACGCCTATTATAATTTTTATTTTTAGTATTCGCGATTATGAGTAGTACAGGGAGGTTGGATATGGAATGGTTTGTTTCTTTGTTCGTTCGTTCGTTCGTTCGTTCGTTCGTTCGTTCGTTCGTTTATTTTTAGTATATGGCGATTATGAGTAGTACAGGGAGGTTGGATATGGGATTTTAATTCTATGACAGATTGAGCTGTCAAATATACAACGTCAAAAAAGTAAATAAACAAAAGTTATTATTTTTAATAAATAAATATGGATAAGAAGTGATGGGAAGTAAATAGCGAGTATGTTTTCACTTCTGCCGGCACTCCCGGAGTGCAACCCGTTTTTTTTTAAATAGGAATTACAATTTAATTTAACAGAATTTGCCACTTAGTGTTATCATGTCTCTATATTTATTAGATCAAATCATTTTAGGTAATTTCATTAAAGGATACAAATCCAAAAATATGATAATTTCAGTGCCCATTTTAAAGTTTCTAAATAAAGTACCAAATTGCCAGATTGCTTTCTCTTTGCCACAAAAGTTAGTAGCATCTATTCTATTTATGTGTATAAACTAAGAAGTCATATAATATAGCTTAGCTTAGCTCGGCCTTTTTATAAGACTGAATTTCTATTAAAAATTGTGTTTTTTTAAAGTCACGTTTTCATAAAAAATGCATATATATAGATAAACTTACAAAGCGAAAACCTATGAAAGTGTTAATTGTTAGGTATATGTCAATAAGTTAAATAAGGATATAAAATAAAAAGCAAATTTAGAAGGCATAACAAGCCTTGTAAGTTGCAAACATAAACAATTATATACACGTAGATCACGCCCTACTAACTATGTATTGAAGCGACAATATATTTATTTTTTAGAATTATTTTAATTCTCAAGTATTCAGTGTACATACTCCTGAAGCTCTAGAGATACGTTTATTGTAGTTAATATAAGTTACTGGTAAGTTCCAGTTGTAACTTACTACAAAAATATATTTAATTAGTATCTGGTCAGTGAGTATCATTTCCTACAAACCTGCTGCTAAAAGATTGTCGTTACATTGGTAATCCTGACTAACAACAAAGAGCGAACTTGCAACACTGAAGAAACTTCTAAATAAAGATCGTTACATTGGTACTTGAACCAAAATATACCGCAGCTTTCTCAGCGATTAACAGTTCTCAGCATACTAAAAGGCGAAAATATATCGTTAACTAAAAAGAGAAGTAATTTTTAAGGAGTCTAGCAGATAACTCAAATGGTTGTACAATCTGCAGTAAGACCAGCAGAAAGAAGTGGCAGCAACGAAGACGACCTTGCAGCAATATCCTTGAAATCTAGAATACCAGAGTTCTGGACAGACTAACCCAGAGTATGGTTCATCAAAGCAGAAGCAGCACTGATTGATGAAACTTGGCGACGAGCAACAATTCCTGTTTATGATAGCCAAGAAGCAAAACAACAAGCGACAGTCATCCTCATCAAAACAAAAAGTACGAAACACTGAAAAATAGATTATTATCAGTATATGAGGAGTCGGAAACAAGAAAAATTCAGAAGCTTTGGTATGTATGTTATGTTGTTAGAATTGCACATTATTCTTATTATGTTAAGACTTATTTTTTTGGATTTGTTGGATTTGTCTCAATAAATACTATTGTAGCCCAAGGTTGTGGCCTGGCTCTTTAGCAATGTTGAAAGGCCATTGGAACTCTTCAACCACAGAGTAGGAACTTATACTGAACAATATTGTCCTGTTATATATTTTGCCTTCGATCACTAGTGAGTGATATGACTTTTCTGTAGATTTGCATTTACTTCTATACATAAAACTTTAGAGTTTTTTGTTTTAGTTTAGTAACATTACGCTTTAACCGCGGAAGCGATTAAGATACATTTTGGCATGGAGATAGTTTGATTCCTAGAAAAGGACATAGGCCTCTTTAAAAATGTCCAGTGTGAGTCGGTTTTTAGGGTTCCGTACCTCAAAAGGAAAAAACGGAACCCTAATAGGATCACTTTGTTGCCCGTCTGGCAAGACCCCTTTTCTCAGGAACGCGTGGAGGTATCAAGCTGAAATTTATATCAAATACTCAGGTCTACTGTCTCTTGGAGCTGAGAAGCCAACGCAATCAAAAGATACAGCCGTTTTTGCCGCAAATTTTCGAAACTCGCAAAGGAAACAAAACCTACAGGGTAGTTCTCGTCAACTCAGAATCTTGAAATTTGGTACGAAGCAACGTCTTATAGTACAGATAAACGAAAAATTTGCGAAAATCGTTAATTTTTTGTTACATCATATAATAAAAATATTTTTGATAACATATAATAAGTTTGCACGAAACCCTCGGTGCGCGAGCTAGACTCGCACTTGGCCGGTTTTTTTTTTATTATTGAGGAGTTGAAATCCTAAACCGATAACCGAATTTAGGGCGGGTGGAACCGTGGAAAATTTTTCCATGGAGATAGTTTGAGAACCGGGGAAGGACATAGGCTACTTGAAAACGTCAAGTGTAAGTCGGTTTTTTTTTAAATTGATAAGTTAATTTGAAATCGTACATCGATACATAACCGAATTTAGGGCGGGTGGAACCGCGGCCGAAATCAGTACTTATATATTTCTGTAAATCTCACAACGCCATTCGCTAGTTAAGTCAGAAACACCAACCTATACTATATTTTATTCGTTGCCTAAACTAAGGGCGAATATTGTGACATCATTTTAAGTGAATTGCCCTGGGATAATAGCTCAGAGGAAAAAAAAATAGTTACAGGATAAGAGTAGGCGGAATAGACGGCAAAAGGGGTTTGAAAAAGGGGAAAAATAAATCCAAGTGATTTTGATTGGCGAGAGGTGGTGGGGGTGGATTTTAGGGGTTGAAAATCGTTTTTTGCCATTTTTGGCGGAGCATCTGCTCAGATCACAAAATGGTCTACAGAAAAGTTGTAGATAATTATAAAATCTACAATTTTGGTTCAGGGTTCTTTTCGACCTAACCTAAAATTTTACGAGATATTGGCAAAAAACCGATTTTTCGATTTTTGCCCCAAAAAATGTCCAATATATTCAAAATTTGGACTGAATGTACACTTTTGAGTGCTTTAACTTTTCCAATTTGCCCGAACTCTGTAAGTTAAATTTTTATTGAGATATTAACGATTTTCGAAAAAACAGTTTTTTTCGGTCGAAAAATTTCACGAAACAATTTTCGACTTTTGACTTCTTTGACGGCTCATTTTTTTCGTCTTGAAGTAAAGTTTTATATAAGTACAATAAAAAATTACCTTTACATTTAAAAAGTATCTTAAAAATGCGAAAAACTAAAAATACCAATTTCCATTTCCAATATACGGAACTTGTCACCTATCGTTCAAACTCCTTGCAAATCATAAAGTATTGCGTTAAAATACAAAAATAAAATACATCTACTGTAATTAATTGAAAATTTATGTCAATAACATGATTTTAGTACCTGCAATGCTAATTAATAGAAATAAAATGCAGTAAATAAACAGTTTTTCGGTTACGATTTATGTTTACTAATTTTATTCGATATTTTAATAATTGGAAAAATTATTTATTAAAAAATATAAATCATTAATCTAAATAATTTTAATTTAATTTGGTTTTTTTTAACATTGGTTTATCTTCGTCATCTGATTCAATAGAATAGCCTTCTTCTTCTTCGTTTTCATCTTCATATTCATCTTTAATTTCATCAGTTTGACCAACATTCTACAATTCTTCGTCGGCGACATTTTCTAGATCACTTGCATCTTCATAGACTTGTTTTTCTCTATTACAGCAATTTTCCGAGCCATGACAATAACCGCACAAATTTTAACATTTGAGTCCATGCTTTCGACAGTCGCACTTTTTATTGTTTCGCAATTACAACTAATAATCTTTAATATTTTTTCTGGTATTAAATCAAAGTCTGTAAATTGAGGCATCAGTATACCGTGATTATTTTTCCAGTCCCATTCCTTTGCTTTATCCATATCAAGCTCATTGCCTAGCCAAAGTTGCAGTTGATGGTATACTCTGTAGCTATATGCTGTACAGCCGCTCCTTCAGTTGGAGGCAGCTTTTCCAATTTGAAGGTGGATTTCTTTGCTGCAGCTTGATAATGCAGAAATCTCAATTTATGTAACGAACCTCCAAAACTCAGACTTTATTTTCGATATATTTGTGTCAACTACACAAGTATACTACAGAATATTTATTTATTTTTATTCAATCATTAAGAAAACTATTAAAAACTTAATGTAAAAATATGAAATCTGTTACGCAGCATAAATCGGATGCATAACAGAAGTAATACAAAAGAAATTTGAAAAGTTTGCTTATTTATTTAAACAATTTTGACTACTTGTTATAAATAATTATAAATTTTCAGTTGATTAAAGAAGATATATTTTATTTTTGTATTTTAACGCAATACTTTATGATTTGCAAGGAATTTGAAAGATAGGTGACAAGTTGCGTATATTGGAAATCGGTATATTTAGTTTTCGCATTTTTAAGATACTTTTTAAATATAAAGGTATTTTTTTTTTACTTATATAAAACTTTAATTCAAGACGAAAAAAATTAGCTGTCAAAGAAGTCAAAAATCATAAATTTTTTCGTGAAATTTTTCGACCGAAAAAAAAACAGTTTTTTCGAAAATCGTTAATATCTCAGAAAATATTTAACTTACAGAGTTGGTGGTGGAAAAAATCGGTTTTTTGCCAATATCTCGTAAAATTTGAGGTTAGGTCGAAAAGTACTTTGAACCAAAATTGTAGATTTTTTGATTATCTACTACTTTTCTGTAGACTATTTTGTAATCTGAGCAGATGCTCCGCCAAAAATGGCAAAAAACGATTTTCAACCCCTTTGTCTGTCTAGACCCTTTTTCTTAGACACGCGTGAATACTAAGGTCTACGATCCTTGAATCTGTAAAAAACAACAACCTTCTAAATTAACGCAATAAAAAATACGGCCGAATTGGGGTACATCCCATTGTCCTAGAATAATGAAATTTGGCAAAAAGCAATACCTTGTAGCACACATAAAGGGGAAAATCTGAGAACCGTGAATTTGTTGTTACATCAAAAAAATATTTCTGTTGCGATTATAAAATTATTTGCAGCTGGTTAACTAACCATGACCTATGTCGATGTATTGGGACGACATTGTCCAACGGCAAAGTTAAGTTAGTCCTTTAATACAGTTTACCTTTTACGGAACGCTCGGTGCGCGGGACTGATTCACACTTGACCGGTTTTTTTTTTCTTAAAAACCTTGCCCTTACAAAACGAACACAACGACAAAATTCTTATCTAATTAGGAAATTAGGGATTCATTTTTAGGGTTCCAACGGAGCCCTATTACTAAGACTACGCTGTCTGTCTGTCCAACCATTACAAGGCTCTATCTTTCAGACCAAAATAGGTAGAAGCCTGATTTTTTCACATAACATGTACTATATAATGGGGAATTATCTAACAACAAATAAAAAGTTAAAATTTAAGGCAGGTCCCTATACATGAAACATATTTTCGTTTATTTTTACTCTATCTGTTTTTTTTCTGAACTGACTACTACAGTTGGCTGATGCGGCCGTTACTGCTCCACCGGGCTTTTCTTTGAAGGAGTCTTAGCCCATATAGGGCAAAACACTCCCCGCGGGGGGAGCCTCGGCTTGGGTTGTCGCTTTTTAAAAACTTGCTTTTCTTAAAACATGAGATTCATATAAAAAAACAATCTAACCAAAAATTGTACTAAAAAGTAAGAAATAATTTTTCAAAATGATACATTTTTTTAAAAATCCACATACGACAGCAAGAAAAGCAAGGCGTGCGTACTTACATACAATCACTTGATAAACTCTCAATTAATATCCACTAAAACTCTAGCACGTCAAATATTCGTGTTTCAATTTCACGCCTTGCTTTTCTTGCAGTCGTACGTGGATATTAAAAAAAATTGAATTCATTTTGAAAAAATATTTTTTACTTTTTAGTACATTTTCATAGTTTATTGCCTAAGTTTCATTAGTTGGGTAATGAAAACTTTGAAGAACGATATTATCTTCAATACAAATTAGTTATTAAATTTTCACGTTCCACCCTAATGTCCACCTTCAGGTGCACTTCCTGCATATGCCAAGAGGTGAAAATGAACATCAAATTCGTGATCTGCGACCCTCAAAACCCCCGGATACCCATTTTGAAGATTTTTAAAGTTTTCAACTCCACCTCTAGGTTGTACCCCTGGTACAACTCTGAGAGGGGGTGTTGGTCAAAGTAACTGTGTAATATTGTATTCTCATCTGAGCTTAGTAAGTATGCAAAATTTCATCGAAGGGTGATAACAGGAAGTGTGTTTAATTAAGCTTGCAAGATTCCACCACAAGATGGAAGAAAAAATAAAAATGAAAAATGAAGCATTGTGAGTTAAATAAAAGAGCAACACATTTGTTTGGGGAGTCCTTATACAAGAAACACATTTTCGTTGTTTTTGTTCTATCGTAAAAACATACAAACTTTAAACTTGCAATAAAAAATAGTGTGAACTCTACAGTAATTACAAACCGGCTTTTTTTAAATTACCGGTACAGCGCCATTTAGCTTATTATTGAGATATTCAAAATCAGTATTCTCAGTACTAATATGGGTGACCGCACATTTTTTTTATTGTCTTCTTTCGTAAATTACGCTAATTTTCACGCGGGTTATTAACATCGGTCAAGTTCAGTCGTACTAGCGCACTGTGGGTTCCGTACCACGATTTACGTAATTTATAAACACAAAGAAAAACAAAAAGTGTGCCGCTAAGTTCTCTTAATAACATATTTTATTTATTTTTTATTTTAATCCTTTATTGTACGAAAAAAAACATTGCAAGAAATTATAATTCTAGAAAAATAGTACAAAGGGCGTACGTATCTCTGCCTTTCTTCCCCCAAACCCAGAGAAAGAATAAATTTACAAAAAAGTGGCAAGGGCTTATTAAGAGAAACAGTAATACATTTGTTTGTTGGAAACGATTTGCAAACTTAAACAACGTCGAGCTTGGTCAGTACTTGGACAGTACCGCTTAGCGGCACGCTTTTCGTTCAGCCGAGTAAATGCTATCCATGGTGGCTCTTTAATTTTAGTTAATAAACAGCTAAAGTTTAAGGAACGTAAAGACATTGTGAGCCTCTCAGTTGAGCGAACTGCCGAGCTGTCCTGTATTGAAGTTGAGCATCTCATTGTTGTGAGTGTATACAAGCCGCCTTGTGCAATTTATGATAATTTTGAATTAGTTATGGAAGAAGTGCTGATTAAAATCAGCAATTCCAATAAACAAATCATTGTTTGTGGAGACTTCAATATAAACATTTTGGAAAATAGCTCATTAAGCACCAGATTGCTTGCCTTATTTCAGTCTTTTAATTTAAATAATTTGTTTTGTGAACCAACTAGAATTGCTGTATCCAGTGCCACTTGCATCGACAATATATTTACTGACATAAAACCAATTCAAAAATCAATTATAAGCAATCTAGAGTCAGATCATTGTGGACAGTTAGTGGTTTTAGAAAGAAAGAATAGTATTACTAAAAAGGAAATTAAATTTATACCAATAACAACTAAACGGGTTGAATCATTTAAATCTAACTTAATGCATAAGCTTCCAGATTTGCTTTATAATTGCGACCCAAATGATATGTACAATACTGTTCTTG
Source organism: Apoda limacodes (assembly GCA_946406115.1). Taxonomy (NCBI): domain Eukaryota; kingdom Metazoa; phylum Arthropoda; class Insecta; order Lepidoptera; family Limacodidae; genus Apoda; species Apoda limacodes. Next base: position 7,954,549 of record OX291552.1, on the reverse strand, counting down.
ACACTATTACTACAGAGTATAATAAAATATTTACTGCAAAAAAGAAACTTATTTCCAGTCGCTTTAGTTTTAGTGAATGGGCTACCCCAGGTATTCATAAAAGTAGGCGTAAACTGTATGAATTATATAAAGAAAAAACATATAATAATAGCCAAATATTTAGGGAATATTTAAAAAAATACTCAAAAACCTTTAAAAAGGTCTGTCTTGTTGCAAAAGCAATTCACCTCAGACATAAAGTAAAAAATTCAACAAATAAAATAAAAACTACATGGAACATAATAAATAATGAAACTGGTAAAGCTAGGAATTCTTGTCAGGACTTTGAGTTGATTGTAGATGATGCTAGTTTTAAAACAAATTCTGAGGTAGCAGTTGCCTTTGAACAGTTTTTTAGGAATATCCCATTCAAAACAACTGAACATCTAAACTCAAGTCCAATCTTAGCCGAAAAATTATTAAAAACTAGTGTTCCTGAATGTAACGTTCCCTTTGTATTTAAAAACATTAGTCCTACGGATATCATTAATACATTTAAAACATTAGAAATTAAAAACACCACAGACCTTTGGGGACTTTCTGTAAAAACTATAAATTCAATTATTCATGTTATAGCACAACCCTTAGCCATTATTTTTAATAGTTGTGTTGATAGTGGTGTGTTTCCTGATGAGATGAAACTTAGCAAAGTTATACCTCTTTTTAAATCAGGTAGTTCAACAGATCCTAATAATTTTCGGCCTATTTCAATACTACCTATACTCATTAAAGTTTTTGAAAAAATCATACTTTGTCAAATGTTAAGCCATTTCTGTATTAATGAACTACTTAGTAGTAAACAGTTTGGCTTTATGAAAGGCCGTTCCACAACCGATGCAGGAGTGGCACTATTAAAAAATATATATAACGCCTGGGAGGATTCGCATGACGCCTTTGGAGTGTTTTGTGATTTACCTAAGGCATTTGACTGTGTTCAACATGAAAATCTCATCAGGAAGCTACATCACTATGGTATTAGAGGCAAAGCTCTCGACCTTTTGACATCCTATATGAGTAGGAGAGTACAGAAAATAGATGTCAATGGTGAAAGATCTCCGGGATCAGCAGTCACTATAGGAGTCCCTCAGGGCTCAATTTTAGGTCCTTTTCTATTTCTTATTTACATTAATGATCTCCCATATAATGTAAAAAACCATGACATTGTCTTATTTGCTGATGACACCTCTTTGCTTTTTAAAGTTAAGAGACGACAGACATGTTATAATGAATTAAATAATGCCCTTTCTAAAATTGTAAATTGGTTTAACGCTAATAATTTATTACTTAATGAAAAAAAAACCAAATGTGTTAAATTTACATTACCAAATGTTAGTCAGACATATTTATGTATTAATATTAATGGCGAGCAATTAGAACTTATTAATTCAACAGTCTTTCTTTGCATAACGCTGGACTCCAAACTTCAATGGGGTCCTCATATTCATAACCTAGCCAAAAAACTTAGCTCTGCTGTGTATGCGATCAAGAAAATAAGACAATTGACCGATGTCGACACTGCAAAAATAGTATATTTTAGCTATTTCCATAGTTTAATGACATATGGTATCCTATTGTGGGGTAGCGCTGCTGATGTAAATACAATATTTTTGTTACAAAAAAGGGCAATTCGTGCTATTTATAAATTAGGATCTAAGATATCTCTGAGGGATAGGTTTAGGGAAGTAAAAATTTTAACTTTAGTGTCGCAGTACATATATGAAAATCTTTTATATGTACATAAAAATATCAATAGTTTCAGCAAGAAAAGTGACGTTCACAAAGTAAATACTAGAAGTAAAAATAAGCTGTTGGTTCATGATACACGTCTACACAAAATAAGTAACTCTTTTATGGGGCAATGTATAGGTACACTTTTACAACAAAGTTCCCAATAAAATTCAAAATCTATCAATAAGTAAATTTAAATCTTTTATCAAGCAGGTACTTTGTAAAAAGGCATACTACAATATTTCAGATTATGTAAATGATAAAAATCCTTGGGACTGATGATGCTCAATTACAGGATGCATAGGTAAACCAAATTAAAATGGAAAAAACCTAAAATTGTACGACTAAAATTTTTTTATATAAAACATTAATTGTATTTTAGTTTATTTGTATTATTGATAGTGTTTTTAAAAGAGTAACTATCGAGTTTCTTGCCGGATTCTTCTCGGTAGAAATCAACAACATTGTGAACCGGCGGGAAGGTGGGAGGGTTCAAAAAATAATATTTTATAACTTTGACGATTCAAAAGTGATTGTAAAATCCTTATTTGAATAAAGCATTTTGACTTTGACTTTGACTTTGACTTTGTAAATTACGTAATGGTAGTAAGTACGGAACCCTCGGTGCACGAGACCAACTCGCACTTGGCTGGTTTTTAGGGTTGAAAACGGGAACCTATTACTAAGACTCCGCTGTCCATCCGTCTGTCACCAGGTAAATATTTAAGGGGGCTCCCATACAACAAACGATTATTTTTCCGTTTTTACAGATAGTGGTACGGAATCCTTCGTTCGCGAGTCCGACTCGCACATGTCTGATTTATATATATATATATGAGAGAAAAGAATAGTTACAATAGTTTACAATTGGGTAAAGTAACTCCAAACATCTGCAGATTCCAAACGCATAGCCACACCGGGAAGCTGTAGAAATAGTAACGTAGGTATATATAAACTGCGGTATTACTGGCTCCTTCAGTTAACACTCTAGAGGATTTGCCGGTACTCGAAATGTGTGTTTTACCGTTTATATAATGGGATTTTTTCTTTCTTTTCTGAAGATTTGTTCGAAATGAGATCCACGGCTACTTTTTGCCATCGCATCGCTCGCCATCGGTAGGGAATTCAACAGGTAGGTCCAGTACAGTGCGGTTTCAGAACAGCTTCCTCTCGCAAACGCCTGGGTTTTGGAATATGCTCACCGCCAAGGTTTTTTCAGAAGACCTGAACTAGCGTACGTTGGCAGTTTCTCTAATTATTTTCCATCAAAGTGTACCGATTCAATCAGCTTAAATTTCAATTTTCTCATAGGTCTTATGCTATCTGTCAGCATGCATGGCTTAAAATTAATTAGAGACTTATAATTCTAGACTGCACCAAATTGAATGGATAGTGTCTAGGTTCGCCATTGTATTGTAACAATTGATACCCCTGAAACTGCAGTCCCTTTGTTTTCAGCTTTATAATCGTTTAATCTTCGTCAGGCCGTCGTGTCGCAATAAATTGAATTCGATAGGCGATTTATTTTGAATGGTCAAAATATTAATTTACAAGCAGACTTTTTAAGATACTTTTATTTTTACTTCCGTGCTAAGTCAAAAGGGGGTATATGTATATTTTAAGTGTATAAGTTAGAAAGAAGTGTAGATACTTTGTGCTTTTTAATTTGTTTTCCAAGGGGGGCGGGCTCCCATTCTACAAAAGTGATTTTTTTTTGCTGTTTTTATAGATAATGGTACGGAACCCTTCTTTCGCGAGTCCGACTCGCACTTGGCTGATTTTTTTTACATATGCAGGTTTCCTCACTAAGTTTTCCTTCACTGAAAAGCCAGTGGTGTGAGTAATCAATGTACTAGATAAATAAGTAGAAAGACGCATTGGTACACGCCGGACCCGAACTTCCGCCATTCAGGACCGAAGGTGAAATCGTAACCAATCGGCCACCATTGACTACTAAAGCTAAATGGAACACAATAAATAATAAAACTGATAAAGCTGGGAATGAGTGAGGACCTTGAGTTGATCGTAGATGATCCTAATTTAAAAACAAATCTTGAGTCTCAAGTCCAATTATAGCATAAAAATATGTGGAAATTTGCGGCATAAACGGCCGTTATTTTTTTATTGCGTTGGCTTAGAAGTTTGATTTTTAAAAAATAAGACAATTGACGAATGTCGACATTGCAAAAATAGTATATTTTAGCCATTTCCATAGTTTAATCACATTAACACACTTATTGTAGGGTAGCTCTGCTGATGCAAATACAATATCTGTCTTACAAAAACGTGCAATTCGTGCTATTTACAAATAATGATCTCGGATATCTTTGAGGGATAGGTTAAGGGAAGTAAATATTTTGACTTTAGCTTCGCATAACATATTTGAAAATCTTTTAACTGTTCATAAAAATATTAATAGTTTTAGCAAGAAAAGTGAGTTTCACAAAGTAAATACTAGAAGTAATTTGGAGAAAAAAAAACGGATTGCACTCCGGGAGTGCCGGCAGAAGTGTAAGCTTGAATATGAACTATTTATTTTTTCCTATACTAGCTATTTACTTCCCATCATTCGTATACATATTTATTTATTATGAATAATAATGTTTGTTTATTTACTTTTTTGACGTAGTATATTTACTTTTTTGACGTAGTATATTGGATATCTCAATCTGTCATAGAATTAAAATCCAATATCTAACCTCCCTGTACTACTCATAATCGCCATATACTAAAAATAAAAACTAGTTCCTTCTTACGAATTTTCAATCAGGTCACGTGTCCTGACATTTTTTACCCATCACAAAAAAAGTGCATGACGCCGATAAAGAAGTTTTCACTTCAAAAAAATAATTGATGTTAATTTGGAACTGGTGATACGCCTTTTAATTTGATGATTGTTTAATTTTTTTTACAAGTTGGTTTTAGTGAGAGAGAAAAAAAAGCAATTCGTCACTCAAAAGCAAAAAATAAAAACTTTTTACCAACAAAAAATAACCGGCTTAAAAAACATGCACTAAAAAGGTAAAAATAATTACTTACACCCAAAAATCTGATCTGTACGTTGGACACTCAGACAATTTTGAGAAAATCAAAAACTAACTTCTATGGGTAAAATAATTTAATTAAATCTTTTCAAAGAACTCTCCACCAGCCTGAAAACAAAGTTTCATGCGGCTGAACCAATTTTCGAAACTTTTTTGCCAGTCCGGCGCGAACACCTTTGCTTCAACGGCCTTCTCGAACGCTGTTAGCGCGTTTTCCGGCGATGAAAACTATCCCTTTCAGCTGATTATTATTTAAGGAAATAAAAGGAAGTCACACGGTGCCAGATCAGGACCGGTGTGGTGTCCAGGAAGTCCCTCGTTTTGAGCCATGAGTGCGCGGGCGCGTTGTCATGGTCAAGCAGTATCCCGCGGAACCCGGTGTTCGGTCGCTGGTTGCTCATTGCAGACAAAACTTCTGGCAGGCATTCTGTGGCATACCATTCGGCGTTGATGCTGCTTTGGACTCGTAATGGAATTTTGAAACCACTTACCCTATCAAAGTGAAGAAACTAGCGATCAAGATTTTCCCTGCGCTTCTCGATCGCTTTACTTTGGTAGGCGCTGGTTCGTTTTGAAACAGCCAAACTGTCGACTAACGCTTTGTTTTTAGATCGTATTGATAAATCAAGGATTCGTCACCTGTCACAATGTCGTAAACGCGCCAAGACGAACCTGCTTCAAATTTTTGAATCATATCACGGCACCACTCGTGCCTGTTTCTGAGCTTCGGTGAGGTTGTGCGGCACCCAGCGCGAAGCTATCCGCCTAACGCGAAGGTGCTCGTGTAGAATCTTGTGTACGCTTCCCGAACCAATCTGCAGTGTATGTTAAATCTCTTTGTATGAAATTCACCTGTTTTCTTGAATTAATTTTTTTACTGCCAGCACACATTCTTCCGTGACAGCCATCGTAGGACGACCACTCCTTTGTTCATCGCCCAAAGTAAGGCGACAAATAAGGTGACACGATAATTTAATTTGGTTCTCAAAAAATATGGGGAGAAATTCGAAATTCGAACAATGGTATTTTTACTTTTAAATAACCAATTTTTTCAAAATAATTACAAGTAATTACAATGTACTGAGAAGAACCGGCAAGAAACTCAGCAAGGGCATTTCTTTTCTCCCTTTGTCTTACAGTGTCCACTTAAAATGTTGGAAAATGCCCTACCTATCATAGAAGGACACTTTACATTACAAACATAAAAACATGAAATGCACAAGCGCAACATAAAAAAGTATCTAATTACAAAATATAAAAAAAAGACAGTTTATGTATTCACGACTAATAATCAATGTCCTAGAGTATTGATAAACAAAAAAAAAAAAGACTTAATACAAGGATACAAAGAAGTTTGCAAGAGCAGACCAGCCTCCACAGGCGGCACCCGTTCACGAGTATGACACATGAATCAGCCATCGCTTCGCTCAACCATGTTTTAGGGAACGTAACGACCCGACACGCGCCACCACCGCAGAGACACTTTGAGAGAGCATGACACACTCAAGCAACTCCAATAAAACTTCGATTGTACTAGTTACCATGTGTGTAGTAAAGGAAGAAAATACAAGAGAAGATTAGAAGGTTCGTAATGCTTTACTACCGAGAAGAACCGGCAATAAACTCAGCAGTTAATCTTTTATACATCATATTAAAATAAAATATAGCCTTACACTAGGTAATAACATAATATACAATGTTTTAATTTAAAAAATATTTCAAATGCCCCAATACAAATACAAATCAATTAAGTTCTAATTTTTCCAAGCATTTTTGTCATTTATGTATTCATCAACTTTGTAATAGCTTTTTTTCATTAAACTATCTTTGACATATATTTTAAATTTATTAAGGGTAAATTTACCACATGTTCTGGAATTTTCTTGTAGAAAAATATACTTTGTATTGCGGAAGAGCTATGTACCTTCTGAAGACGACATTTTGGAACTACCAATTTATCCTTATTCCTTGTATTAACACTGTGTAGGTCACTAGTTTTAGCAAATAAGTGACAAATTTTGCGTACATACATTATACAAGCGAAGATAAATTGGCAAGGAACAGTTAAAATATCAATTTCCCTGAATAGTTACGCACTACTTACGTCGTCAAAATTAGTTTAATTTCTGTCAATTTTAAATAAAAGAGAAGTGTCATCGGTAAATAGTACAATCTTGCAAAGCTTCTCTACTAAGAAAGGCAAGTCATTTATGTAAATTAAAAATAGAAAAGGACCAAAATAGAACCTTGAGGAACTCCTAATTTTACTTGTGAGCCATTGGATTTCACTTCATTGATTTGAACCTTCTGCATTCTACTACTGAAATATGAGCGGATAAGCTCAAGAGCCAAATCTGCCATATCATAATGACTCAGATGATAGTACCGGGGACGCTTATTACGTTGGTCGTGCATTCCTCGTTCCGTTGTGGACAAAAAGCGTGGAGAACTGGTCTCAAATCGAGACCACATTGTTTCCGATCTCTGACTGGGGACAGGAAAACTTGGTCCGATTTAACCCCACAAAAACACAAGTCTGCGCGTTCACCGCTAAGAAAACCCCATTCACTGTGGTCCCAAAATTCCATAACACTTCCCTCTGCATCTCGTAGCGTATTGGGATCCTTGGTGTTGACATCTCCAGCGATGTTCAGTTCCAAGATCATTTGCAAGACAAAGTGAAGCTGGCGTCCATAAAACCTAGTGTACTCAACAGAGCGAAGCAGTACTTCACGTCTAGGCAACGGTTGCTGCTTTACAAGTCGCAAGTTCGGCCCCATACGAATGAAAGGAAGAAGAAAGAAAAACGTTTATTTTATTATAGTAAGGCCAACATACAAAAATAATTTACAATTTAGCACGAATTCAAAATAATATAACACTATACATAAATAGTAAAAAAAAATGGAGGATGTCTCCATATCAATGAAATGGCCTTTGACTCAGCATTTATGTGAGCCTTAAACTCACAAACTGATTCTCAGTCAGGGCCACACTCTGAATGTATGTATACCCCACATCCCACGAGCATAACACAGGAGTATCATATCTATACTAATATATAAAGCTGAAGAGTTTGTTTGTTTGAACGCGCTAGTCTCAGGAACTACTGGTCGGATTTAAAAAATTCTTTCAGTGTTATATAGCCCATTTATCAAAGGAGGAGATATCATAACGCTAACACAAATAGGAGCGGAGCACTAATGAAAAATGTTTTTAAAATCGAGGTTTTTTTATCCTTTTGAGAGCTTCCGCTGCGTAAACTCTAAAGTTTCGCAAAAATCATGTATGACAGAATTGTTCCCCTATAAAAGTTCTAAGTTTTTAAAGTGAAAACTTCTTTAGTGGCGTTGTGCATTTTTTTTGGTATGGGTAAAAAATGATAAACTCGCGTCAGGTCACGTGTCCTGATCGTGGAAATTCGTAAGACGGAAACCGTAATGCCACGCCTATTATAATTTTTATTTTTAGTATTCGCGATTATGAGTAGTACAGGGAGGTTGGATATGGAATTTTAATTCTATGACAGATTGCGATGTCAAATATACTACGTCAAAAAAGTAAATAAACAAACATTATTATTTCTTGACAATGTGACATATTTGAGTGTTAAGCGCGAATCGTGTGTAAAGGTTTTCACTTCTGCCGGCACTCCCGGAGTGCAACTCGTTTTTTTTTTTGCTTTTTTCTCGGCAATAATTATTAGTACGATAAAATCGTGTTTGCAAATACTGTAACTTATTCAATTACCTATAAAAAAGCTAAGATATAATATTTATGTAACTCTTATAATTTAGCTGTAATCTGACATTGAAAAGATTTTTTATATTTTTGCTATCGATATACCGTTTTGTTGTTGTTTACTCCTAAATCATTCATATATATCTTCAAAAACTTATTCCATGGCACTACCTAGAGATAGAAAGACCGAAAGTGATGGTAAGAAAGAGAGATAGAGAGATAATAAAGGGGCAATAAACCATTATGCGACATGATGTGTTTAGCGGAACGTCTTTCGGGTACTCTTGATAAGTACGAATAGCCAATAGGCTAGACGGACCAGCCATCAGCCGATCATCATCGCGTCTGATTCCGATAAAAACCACCTATCCTGCGTAGAACCAAGGCAACGTTCTTGGAAAACTGATAAACAACTTAAATTTTAACATTATGACTGCTACTAACTACGCCCTTATTGATTACCATAGACTGGACATGCTCAACATAGCGTTAATACAGAACATAAGCTCAGTTTGCGCTCCGTAGAAGGACTACGAAGCCACTGCGACAAAGACTGTAATAAACTGGGACAAATTCAAGAAAGCTCTTAAAAGAATCAGCTTACCACAACTAGGTGTTATCCCTGCTCTCATTGGATCTCTAATATTCAACAGTCACTCGCAAGGTACTATTAGCAAGTGCTTAAAATAGAAACCAGTTTAGAGCGATTAGAGCGAGTGTATAGTGGAACAGATTATAAATCTAACGGTGTATTCATTGAACGCTTTTGCCATGTCGAAAAAATGACGCTCCTGTAGGTATAGAAGTGCTCCGTGAACTCCGTGATCTAGTGCCCCTGTCGCCCAAAATCCGAAATGACTTTCAGTGTCTATGAAATTACGTAACCGTGGTATTGGTGACCGTTAATAAAGTTTATTGAAAGCGTTTAGTTAACTAAATAACCTATATCACGAGGGCTCAGAAAGTTTTTACACTAAGCCGCAAAAAAATAAAGTACGACATCACCCTATTAAAAATACCTATTAGTATAATAATCAGGGGTAACCTTAATTTTGATAGCCTGCAGAACTTTATCTACAATGACAGGAGGTAAAGAGGCAAGCGGCGGGAGAGCGCATCTCCTTTTTACCTCACTGTCTACCTCGCGGACATGATTGGTGTCTGCTGGTTTAGGGCTAAGCAAGCATTACGAGTTTTTTCTAAGCAATCTGCTTTTAGTAGTCGTCAAACGCATGGATTAATTTAGACCTTTGAAGCGAGGCATGACGCTCAGGGTGTCGTTTTTAATAGCTTTATAGCTCCAGTTAGCCTGGAGGCCAAGCTAGATCCCTTCCACCAGGTTCTCTTGTCTGCTTTGACCAAGTACACCTGTAGACACTTTTGTAGAAGGAGTCTATTCCTCGGTAGAGGGATAACTGTAACGTTGTCGCCGTGTAGCGTTAGGCTCTCTTATTAGTAACTCTGTGTCCTCGGGCACCCGTGAACGCTTCTTTGGAACACTCACTGATAGTAGCTTAGCTTAGTGACTGGTAAGAAATTCGATGGATGAGATATCGCTGATGAGATCTAGTACAATATATTAAGACTTATTTGGGTTTAACTAGAGACTATTCCGACTAGAACAATACGCGACCCGCTTAAGTTCTTTACTTATGCTACACATTCTACACATTACACCATATTAGACGGTACAGAAGATTCATATAATTGAAGAAGCGAAGAGATGGTAGTTTGGATACATTTTACACTGTCTGCACTGTTCAATATAAATAGAAGTAGGCCTAAAATGGATCCCTGCGGTACACCCCTTATTAACCGCCTCGGAGAAGATAGCATAGTTACATGTGCTCCAGACAGCCCAAAAGCCTTTGTTCGGCCAGAAAGATAGCTGTCAAACCACCGAACCGTTGCATTTTCAAATCCATAATACGACATCTTGGATAATGGCAAGGCTAGGTTATGTATACAGTCGAAAGCATCACCGAGACAGCGCTTCTTCCAGAATCCTGCGCCTGCAGAATATTATCAACAATATCGGGCAGTGCTGTACCAGTTGACCGGCCTTTGCGAAACCCTATTGTTAATCTGGCAAAATGCTGTTCTTTTCAAAACATCCTTACATCTAATTATATTAAGTTATTAGATTGCTAAAGGGTCGGCAACGCGCGAGTGATACCCATGGTGTTGCAAGCGTCCATAGGCTATGGTGACCGCTTACCATCAGGTGGACCGTTAGCTTGTTTGCCACCTTACTGGTGTAAAAAACAAAATGTCTTGATCAAAAATTTTTTGCTTTGTTTGGGACCAGACGGCGCCGTGTCTAAAGTTTTGTTTTGATTAGGTTATGTAAATTAGAACATAGTTAAATTATAGCCTTGTAAAAGAATGTTAAAGATGTCTTACTCTATGAAATTGCTTTTAGTGATATATTTTGTTACAATGCAACAAACTTTTGACCTTGGGTGTTCGGTCACTAGTGATATTGTAAGTTCATACTGTTTCAATACAGCTACTGTAGTTTACCGGTGTGAAGTTAGCAGCCAAAATTACCTGCCGCCTATAACCCAACCATATTAAGAAGTCTTGGTTATTTTTGTATTTAATTCCTAAAAAGGTGTAGCAAAGCAGTTCCGTTTGTCAAGAATCTATTTATATAGAAATAAAACATCTATTTGTCACAAATAAGAACCATTTCCTCGCTAACTTTCTGGCAGCTAACTTACCTGCTCATATTGCTGCTAACTGAGTTGCTCTTAGTACCAATGACAAAATTAGTAATCGTTGTATATTGCGGATAGTGCTGTGGTTGTGCTAATAATACAACTGTGAAAACCATAACAAAAGAACGATAGGACGATTTTTATAACATAAAACTGGAATTTAAAATGTAGCTATGGTTCGAGATCAATTAGTTTAGCGGTACCTACCAATTATTAGACGGCAAGCAAAGGGTATATGACAAAAGATATTAGTGGGCTATTGCAAAAGCTATAAAATGAGACCAAAACTAGAGTGATACTCGATCGATAAAGGTAAGCAAAAAAAAACATAAACACATCAAAAAATGTTGTGGTCTGAGTTGACACTTCATTTATTTTTGATGATGATGGACGGCAAGCAAGGAATACATGGCACTAGATATTAGGAGACCATTGCAAAAGCTTTAAAATGAAACCAAAACTAGAGTGATACTCGATCGATAGAGGTAAGAAAAAAAATCATAAACATATAAAAAAATGATGCAGTCTGAGTTGAGACTTCATTCGTTTTTGATATGACGAACGGCAAGCAAGGGATACATGACACTAGATATTAGGAAATTATTGCAAAAACTTTGAAATGAGACCAAAACTAGAGTGATACTCGATCGATAAACGTAAGAAAAAAAAATCATAAACATATCAAAAAATGTTGCGGTCTCAGTTGATACTTTATTTATTTTTCATATGATGGACGGCAAGCAAGGGGTACATGACACTTATCATAAGTAGACTATTGCAATAGCTTTAAAATGAGATCAAAACTAGAGTGATACTCGATCGATAGAGGTTAGAAAAAAAATCATAAACATATCAAAAAATGTTGCGGTCTCAGTTGATACCTTATTTATTTTTGATATGATGGTCGGCAAGCAAGGGGTACACGACACTTATTATAAGTAGACTATTGCAATAGCTTTAAAATGAGATCAAAACTATAGTGATACTCGATCGATAATGGTAAGAAAAAAAACCTAAACATTTAAAAAAAATAGGTATGAGTTAATACTTTATTTATTTATGATTTGATGGACGGCAAGCAAGGGGTACACGACAACTATTATAAGTAGACTATTGAAATACCTTTAAAATGAGACCAAAACTAGAGTGATACTCGATCGATAAGGGTAAGAAAATAAATTATAAACATTTTAAAAATGTAGCGGTTTGAGTTGATACTTTATTTATTTTTGATATGATGGACGGCAAGCAAGGGGTAAACGACACTTATTATAAGTAGACTAGTGCAACAGCTTTAAAATGAGATCAAAACTATAGTGATACTCGATCGATAATGGTAAGAAAAAAAAACATAAACATTTAAAAAAAATAGGTATGAGTTGATACTTTATTTATTTATGATTTAATGGACGGCAAGCAAGGGGTACACGACAATTATTATAAGTAGACTATTGAAATACCTTTAAAATGAGACCAAAACTAGAGTGATACTCGATCGATAAGGGTAAGAAAATAAATTATAAACATTTTAAAAATGTAGCGGTTTGAGTTGATACTTTATTTATTTTTGATATGATGGACGGCAAGCAAGGGCATTTTATTTATTTTATAGTTTTTTTTAGTTTTTTTTTTATTCATCTGAAAAAAAAAAAAACATTTTTATACATTTTTTTATATTTTTATTATTTTAAGTGATTTTTTTTATTTTAGGCACTGACAATTTAAATTCTTTCTCTTAATTTTTACAATTTTCAAATTTTCTTCATCAGTTTTTTTACATATCTAGATTATTTCTATTAAAGAAATTTAATATTTAATCTATTTTACCCTTTTTTGTGTTTTATCGATGAAGTCTCAACTCAGACTGCATCATTCTTTGATATGTTTATGATTTTTTTTTCTTACCTTTTTCGATCGAGTATCACTCTAGTTTTGGTCTCATTTTAAAGCTATTTCAATAGTCTACTTATAATAATTGTTGTGTATTCCCTTGCTTGCCGTCCATCAAATCATAAATAAATAAAGTATCAACTCAGACCTACTTTTTGTAAAATGTTTATGATTTTTTTTCTTACCTTTATCGATCGAGTATCACTCTAGTTTTTGTCGCATTTTAAAGCTATTGCAATAGTCTACTAATATTAAGTGTCATGTACCCCTTGCTTGCCGTCCATCATATCAAAAATAAATAAAGTATCAACTGAGACCGCAACATTTTTTGATATGTTTATGATTTTTTTTCTAACCTCTATCGATCGAGTATCACTCTAGTTTTGATCTCATTTTAAAGCTATTGCAATAGTCTACTTATGATAAGTGTCGTTTACCCCTTGCTTGCCGTCCATCATATCAAAAATAAATAAACTATCAACTGAGACCGCAACATTTTTTGATATGTTTATGATTTTTTTCTAACCTCTATAGATCGAGTATCACTCTAGTTTTGATCTCATTTTAAAGCTATTGCAATAGTCTACTTATAATTAGTGTCGTCTGCCCCTTGCTTGCCGTCCATCATATCAAAAATAAATGAAGTGTCAACTCAGACCACAACATTTTTTGATATGTTTATGATTTTTTTCCTAACCTCTATCGATCGAGTATCACTCTAGTTTTGGTCTCACTTTAAAGGTATTTCAACAGTCTACTTATAATAATTGTCGTTTACCCCTTGCTTGCCGTTCATCATATCAAAAATAAATAAAGTATCAACTGAGACCACAACATTTTTTGATATGTTTATGATTTTTTTTCTAACCTCTATCGATCGAGTATCACTCTAGTTTTGATCTCATTTTAAAGCTATTGCAATAGTCTACTTATGATAAGTGTCGTTTACCCCTTGCTTGCCGTCCATCATATCAAAAATAAATAAATTATCAACTGAGACCGCAACATTTTTTGATATGTTTATGATTTTTTTCTAACCTCTATAGATCGAGTATCACTCTAGTTTTGATCTCATTTTAAAGCTATTGCAATAGTCTACTTATAATTAGTGTCGTCTGCCCCTTGCTTGCCGTCCATCATATCAAAAATAAATGAAGTGTCAACTCAGACCACAACATTTTTTGATATGTTTATGATTTTTTTCCTAACCTCTATCGATCGAGTATCACTCTAGTTTCGGTCTCACTTTAAAGGTATTTCAATAGTCTACTTATAATAATTGTCGTTTACCCCTTGCTTGCCGTTCATCATATCAAAAATAAATAAAGTATCAACTGAGACCACAACATTTTTTGATATGTTTATGATTTTTTTTCTAACCTCTATCGATCGAGTATCACTCTAGTTTTGATCTCATTTTAAAGCTATTGCATTAGTCTACTTATAATTAGTGTCGTGTGCCCCTTAATTGCCGTCCATCATATCAAATATAAATAAAGTATCAAGTCAAACCGCTACATTTTTAAAATGTTTATAATTTATTTTCTTACCCTTATCGATCGAGTATCACTCTAGTTTTGGTCTCATTTTAAAGGTATTTCAATAGTCTACTTATAATAATTGTCGTGTATTCCCTTGCTTGCCGTCCATCAAATCATAAATAAATAAAGTATCAACTCAGACCTACTTTTTTTTAAATGTTTATGATTTTTTTCTTACCTTTATCGATCGAGTATCACTCTAGTTTTTGTCGCATTTCAAAGCTATTGCAATTGATTCCTAATATTAAGTGTCATGTACCCCTTGCTTGCCGTCCATCATATCAAAAATAAATAAACTATCAACTGAGACCGCAACATTTTTTGATATGTTTATGATTTTTTTTCTAACCTCTATCGATCGAGTATCACTCTAGTTTTGATCTCAGTTTAAAGCTATTGCAATAGTCTACTTATAATTAGTGTCGTGTGCCCCTTGCTTGCCGTCCATCATATCAAAAATAAATAAAGTGTAAACTCAGACCGTAACATGTTTTGATATGTTTAAGTTTTTTTTTCTTACCTTTATCAATTGAGTATCACTCTAGTTTTGGTCTCATTTTAAAGCTTTTGCAATAATTTCCTAATATCTAGTGTCATATATCCCTTGCTTGCCGTCTATCATATCAGAAACTAATGTAGTCTCAACTCAGACTGCATCATTTTTTGATATGTTTATCGATAGAGGTTATAAAAAAATACATTAACATATCAAAAAATGTTGCGGTCTCAGTTGATACTTTATTTATTTTTGATATGATGGACGGCAAGCAAGGGGTACACGACACTTATTATAAGTAGACTATTGCAATACCTTTAAAATGAGACCAAATCTAGAGTGATACTCGATCGATAAAAGTTAGAAAAAAGTCATAAATACATAAAAAAATGTTGTGGTCTGAGTTGACACTTCATTTATTTTTGAAATGATGGACGGCAAGCAAGGGCATTTTATTTATTTTATAGTTTTTTTTAGTTTTTTTTTTATTCATCTGAAAAAAAAAAAAACATTTTTATACATTTTTTTATATTTTTATTATTTTAAGTGATTTTTTTTATTTTAGGCACTGACAATTTAAATTCTTTCTCTTAATTTTTACAATTTTCAAATTTTCTTCATCAGTTTTTTTACATATCTAGATTATTTCTATTAAAGAAATTTAATATTTAATCTATTTTACCCTTTTTTGTGTTTTATCGATGAAGTCTCAACTCAGACTGCATCATTCTTTGATATGTTTATGATTTTTTTTTCTTACCTTTTTCGATCGAGTATCACTCTAGTTTTGGTCTCATTTTAAAGCTATTTCAATAGTCTACTTATAATAATTGTTGTGTATTCCCTTGCTTGCCGTCCATCAAATCATAAATAAATAAAGTATCAACTCAGACCTACTTTTTGTAAAATGTTTATGATTTTTTTTCTTACCTTTATCGATCGAGTATCACTCTAGTTTTTGTCGCATTTTAAAGCTATTGCAATAGTCTACTAATATTAAGTGTCATGTACCCCTTGCTTGCCGTCCATCATATCAAAAATAAATAAAGTATCAACTGAGACCGCAACATTTTTTGATATGTTTATGATTTTTTTTCTAACCTCTATCGATCGAGTATCACTCTAGTTTTGATCTCATTTTAAAGCTATTGCAATAGTCTACTTATGATAAGTGTCGTTTACCCCTTGCTTGCCGTCCATCATATCAAAAATAATTAAACTATCAACTGAGACCGCAACATTTTTTGATATGTTTATGATTTTTTTCTAACCTCTATAGATCGAGTATCACTCTAGTTTTGATCTCATTTTAAAGCTATTGCAATAGTCTACTTATAATTAGTGTCGTCTGCCCCTTGCTTGCCGTCCATCATATCAAAAATAAATGAAGTGTCAACTCAGACCACAACATTTTTTGATATGTTTATGATTTTTTTCCTAACCTCTATCGATCGAGTATCACTCTAGTTTCGGTCTCACTTTAAAGGTATTTCAATAGTCTACTTATAATAATTGTCGTTTACCCCTTGCTTGCCGTTCATCATATCAAAAATAAATAAAGTATCAACTGAGACCACAACATTTTTTGATATGTTTATGATTTTTTTTCTAACCTCTATCGATCGAGTATCACTCTAGTTTTGATCTCATTTTAAAGCTATTTCAATTGATTCCTAATATTAAGTGTCATGTACCCCTTGCTTGCCGTCCATCATATCAAAAATAAATAAACTATCAACTGAGACCGCAACATTTTTTGATATGTTTATGATTTTTTTTCTAACCTCTATCGATCGAGTATCACTCTAGTTTTGATCTCAGTTTAAAGCTATTGCAATAGTCTACTTATAATTAGTGTCGTGTGCCCCTTGCTTGCCGTCCATCATATCAAAAATAAATAAAGTGTAAACTCAGACCGTAACATGTTTTGATATGTTTAAGTTTTTTTTTCTTACCTTTATCAATTGAGTATCACTCTAGTTTTGGTCTCATTTTAAAGCTTTTGCAATAATTTCCTAATATCTAGTGTCATATATCCCTTGCTTGCCGTCTATCATATCAGAAACTAATGTAGTCTCAACTCAGACTGCATCATTTTTTGATATGTTTATGATTTTTTTTCTAACCTCTATCGATCGAGTATCACTCTAGTTTTGATCTCATTTTAAAGCTATTGCAATAGTCTACTTATAATTGGTGTCGTGTACCCCTTGCTTGCCGTCCATCATATCAAAAATAAATAAAGTATCAACTGAAACCGCTACATTTTTAAAATGTTTATAATTTATTTTCTTACCCTTATCTATCGAGTATCACTCTAGTTTTGGTCTCATTTTAAAGGTATTTCAATAGTCTACTTATAATAATTATCGTGTACCCCTTGCTTGCCGTCCATCAAATCATAAATAAATAAAGTGTCAACTCAGATCTACTTTTTTTTAAATGTTTATGTTTTTATTTCTTACCTTTATCGATCGAGTATCACTCTAGTTTTGGTCTCATTTTAAAGGTATTTCAATAGTTTACTTATAATAACTGTCGTGTATCCCTTGCTTTCCGTCCATCAAATCATAAATAAATGAAGTGTCAACTCAGACCACAACATTTTTTGATATGTTTAAGTTTTTTTTTCTTACCTTTATCAATTGAGTATCACTCTAGTTTTGGTCTCATTTTAAAGCTTTTGCAATAATTTCCTAATATCTAGTGTCATATATCCCTTGCTTGCCGTCTATCATATCAAAAACTAATGAAGTATCAACTCAGACTGCATCATTTTTTGATATGTTTATGAATTTTTTTCTAACCTCTATCGATCGAGTATCACTCTAGTTTTGATCTCAGTTTAAAGCTATTGCAATAGTCTACTTATAATTAGTGTCGTGTGTCCCTTGCTTGCCGTCCATCATATCAAAAATAAATAAAGTGTAAACTCAGACCGTAACATGTTTTGATATTTTTATGTTTTTTTTTCTTACCTTTATCAATTGAGATCACTCTAGTTTTGGTTTCATTTTAAAGCTTTTGCAATAATTTCCTAATATCTAGTGTCATATATCCCTTGCTTGCCGTCTATCATATCAAAAACTAATGAAGTCTCAACTGAGACCGCAACATTTTTTGATATGTTTATGATTTTTTTTTCTTACGTTTATCGATCGAGTATCACTCTAGTTTTGGTCTCATTTCAAAGTTTTTGCAATAATTTCCTAATATCTAGTGTCATGTATCCCTTGCTTGCCGTTCGTCATATCAAAAACGAATGAAGTCTCAACTCAGACTGCATCATTTTTTGATATGTTTATGATTTTTTTTCTTACCTCTATCGATCGAGTATCACTCTAGTTTTGATCTCATTTTAAAGCTATTGCAATAGTCTACTTATAATTGGTGTCGTGTACCCCTTGCTTGCCGTCCATCATATCAAAAATAAATAAAGTATCAACTGAAACCGCTACATTTTTAAAATGTTTATAATTTATTTTCTTACCCTTATCGATCGAGTATCACTCTAGTTTTGGTCTCATTTTAAAGGTATTTCAATAGTCTACTTATTATAATTGTCGTGTACTCCTTGCTTGCCGTCCATCAAATCATAAATAAATAAAGTATCAACTCATACCTATTTTTTTTAAATGTTTATGTTTTTTTTTCTTACCATTATCGATCGAGTATCACTATAGTTTTGATCTCATTTTAAAGCTATTGCAATAGTCTACTTATAATAAGTGTCATGTACCCCTTGCTTGCCGTCCATCATATCAAAAATAAATAAAGTATCAACTGAGACCGCAACATTTTTTGATATGTTTATGATTTTTTTTCTTACCTCTATCGATCGAGTATCACTCTAGTTTTGATCTCATTTTAAAGCTATTGCAATAGTCTACTTATAATAAGTATCGTTAACCCCTTGCTTGCCGTCCATCATATCAAAAATAAATAAAGTATCAACTCAGACCGCTACATTTTTTAAAATGTTTACAATTTATTTTCTTACCCTTATCGATCGAGTATCACTCTAGTTTTGGTCTCATTTTAAAGCTATTGAAATAGTCTACTTATAATTAGTGTCGGGTACCCCTTGCGTGCCGTCCATCATATCAAAAATAAATAAAGTGTAAACTCAGACCGTAACATGTTTTGATATTTTTAAGTTTTTTTTTCTTACCTTTATCAATTGAGTATCACTCTAGTTTTGGTTTCATTTTAAAGCTTTTGCAATAATTTCCTAATATCTAGTGTCATATATCCCTTGCTTGCCGTCTATCATATCAAAAACTAATGAAGTCTCAACTGAGACCGCAACATTTTTTGATATGTTTATGATTTTTTTTTCTTACGTTTATCGATCGAGTATCACTCTAGTTTTGGTCTCATTTCAAAGTTTTTGCAATAGTTTCCTAATATCTAGTGTCATGTATCCCTTGCTTGCCGTTCGTCATATCAAAAACGAATGAAGTCTCAACTCAGACCACAACATTTTTTTATGTATTTATGACTTTTTTCTAACTTTTATCGATCGAGTATCACTCTAGTTTTTGTCGCATTTTAAAGCTATTGCAATAGTCTACTAATATTAAGTGTCATGTACCCCTTGCTTGCCGTCCATCATATCAAAAATAAATAAAGTATCAACTGAGACCGCAACATTTTTTGATATGTTTATGATTTTTTTTCTAACCTCTATCGATCGAGTATCACTCTAGTTTTGATCTCATTTTAAAGCTATTGCAATAGTCTACTTATGATAAGTGTCGTTTACCCCTTGCTTGCCGTCCATCATATCAAAAATAATTAAACTATCAACTGAGACCGCAACATTTTTTGATATGTTTATGATTTTTTTCTAACCTCTATAGATCGAGTATCACTCTAGTTTTGATCTCATTTTAAAGCTATTGCAATAGTCTACTTATAATTAGTGTCGTCTGCCCCTTGCTTGCCGTCCATCATATCAAAAATAAATGAAGTGTCAACTCAGACCACAACATTTTTTGATATGTTTATGATTTTTTTCCTAACCTCTATCGATCGAGTATCACTCTAGTTTCGGTCTCACTTTAAAGGTATTTCAATAGTCTACTTATAATAATTGTCGTTTACCCCTTGCTTGCCGTTCATCATATCAAAAATAAATAAAGTATCAACTGAGACCACAACATTTTTTGATATGTTTATGATTTTTTTTCTAACCTCTATCGATCGAGTATCACTCTAGTTTTGATCTCATTTTAAAGCTATTGCAATTGATTCCTAATATTAAGTGTCATGTACCCCTTGCTTGCCGTCCATCATATCAAAAATAAATAAACTATCAACTGAGACCGCAACATTTTTTGATATGTTTATGATTTTTTTTCTAACCTCTATCGATCGAGTATCACTCTAGTTTTGATCTCAGTTTAAAGCTATTGCAATAGTCTACTTATAATTAGTGTCGTGTGCCCCTTGCTTGCCGTCCATCATATCAAAAATAAATAAAGTGTAAACTCAGACCGTAACATGTTTTGATATGTTTAAGTTTTTTTTTCTTACCTTTATCAATTGAGTATCACTCTAGTTTTGGTCTCATTTTAAAGCTTTTGCAATAATTTCCTAATATCTAGTGTCATATATCCCTTGCTTGCCGTCTATCATATCAGAAACTAATGTAGTCTCAACTCAGACTGCATCATTTTTTGATATGTTTATGATTTTTTTTCTAACCTCTATCGATCGAGTATCACTCTAGTTTTGATCTCATTTTAAAGCTATTGCAATAGTCTACTTATAATTGGTGTCGTGTACCCCTTGCTTGCCGTCCATCATATCAAAAATAAATAAAGTATCAACTGAAACCGCTACATTTTTAAAATGTTTATAATTTATTTTCTTACCCTTATCTATCGAGTATCACTCTAGTTTTGGTCTCATTTTAAAGGTATTTCAATAGTTTACTTATAATAATTATCGTGTACCCCTTGCTTGCCGTCCATCAAATCATAAATAAATAAAGTGTCAACTCAGATCTACTTTTTTTTAAATGTTTATGTTTTTATTTCTTACCTTTATCGATCGAGTATCACTCTAGTTTTGGTCTCATTTTAAAGGTATTTCAATAGTTTACTTATAATAACTGTCGTGTATCCCTTGCTTTCCGTCCATCAAATCATAAATAAATGAAGTGTCAACTCAGACCACAACATTTTTTGATATGTTTAAGTTTTTTTTTCTTACCTTTATCAATTGAGTATCACTCTAGTTTTGGTCTCATTTTAAAGCTTTTGCAATAATTTCCTAATATCTAGTGTCATATATCCCTTGCTTGCCGTCTATCATATCAAAAACTAATGAAGTATCAACTCAGACTGCATCATTTTTTGATATGTTTATGAATTTTTTTCTAACCTCTATCGATCGAGTATCACTCTAGTTTTGATCTCAGTTTAAAGCTATTGCAATAGTCTACTTATAATTAGTGTCGTGTGTCCCTTGCTTGCCGTCCATCATATCAAAAATAAATAAAGTGTAAACTCAGACCGTAACATGTTTTGATATTTTTATGTTTTTTTTTCTTACCTTTATCAATTGAGATCACTCTAGTTTTGGTTTCATTTTAAAGCTTTTGCAATAATTTCCTAATATCTAGTGTCATATATCCCTTGCTTGCCGTCTATCATATCAAAAACTAATGAAGTCTCAACTGAGACCGCAACATTTTTTGATATGTTTATGATTTTTTTTTCTTACGTTTATCGATCGAGTATCACTCTAGTTTTGGTCTCATTTCAAAGTTTTTGCAATAATTTCCTAATATCTAGTGTCATGTATCCCTTGCTTGCCGTTCGTCATATCAAAAACGAATGAAGTCTCAACTCAGACTGCATCATTTTTTGATATGTTTATGATTTTTTTTCTTACCTCTATCGATCGAGTATCACTCTAGTTTTGATCTCATTTTAAAGCTATTGCAATAGTCTACTTATAATTGGTGTCGTGTACCCCTTGCTTGCCGTCCATCATATCAAAAATAAATAAAGTATCAACTGAAACCGCTACATTTTTAAAATGTTTATAATTTATTTTCTTACCCTTATCTATCGAGTATCACTCTAGTTTTGGTCTCATTTTAAAGGTATTTCAATAGTCTACTTATAATAATTATCGTGTACCCCTTGCATGCCGTCCATCAAATCATAAATAAATAAAGTGTCAACTCAGATCTACTTTTTTTTAAATGTTTATGTTTTTATTTCTTACCTTTATCGATCGAGTATCACTCTAGTTTTGGTCTCATTTTAAAGGTATTTCAATAGTTTACTTATAATAACTGTCGTGTATCCCTTGCTTTCCGTCCATCAAATCATAAATAAATGAAGTGTCAACTCAGACCACAACATTTTTTGATATGTTTAAGTTTTTTTTTCTTACCTTTATCAATTGAGTATCACTCTAGTTTTGGTCTCATTTTAAAGCTTTTGCAATAATTTCCTAATATCTAGTGTCATATATCCCTTGCTTGCCGTCTATCATATCAAAAACTAATGAAGTATCAACTCAGACTGCATCATTTTTTGATATGTTTATGAATTTTTTTCTAACCTCTATCGATCGAGTATCACTCTAGTTTTGATCTCAGTTTAAAGCTATTGCAATAGTCTACTTATAATTAGTGTCGTGTGTCCCTTGCTTGCCGTCCATCATATCAAAAATAAATAAAGTGTAAACTCAGACCGTAACATGTTTTGATATTTTTATGTTTTTTTTTCTTACCTTTATCAATTGAGATCACTCTAGTTTTGGTTTCATTTTAAAGCTTTTGCAATAATTTCCTAATATCTAGTGTCATATATCCCTTGCTTGCCGTCTATCATATCAAAAACTAATGAAGTCTCAACTGAGACCGCAACATTTTTTGATATGTTTATGATTTTTTTTTCTTACGTTTATCGATCGAGTATCACTCTAGTTTTGGTCTCATTTCAAAGTTTTTGCAATAATTTCCTAATATCTAGTGTCATGTATCCCTTGCTTGCCGTTCGTCATATCAAAAACGAATGAAGTCTCAACTCAGACTGCATCATTTTTTGATATGTTTATGATTTTTTTTCTTACCTCTATCGATCGAGTATCACTCTAGTTTTGATCTCATTTTAAAGCTATTGCAATAGTCTACTTATAATTGGTGTCGTGTACCCCTTGCTTGCCGTCCATCATATCATAAATAAATAAAGTATCAACTCATACCTATTTTTTTTAAATGTTTATGTTTTTTTTTCTTACCATTATCGATCGAGTATCACTATAGTTTTGATCTCATTTTAAAGCTATTGCAATAGTCTACTTATAATAAGTGTCATGTACCCCTTGCTTGCCGTCCATCATATCAAAAATAAATAAAGTATCAACTGAGACCGCAACATTTTTTGATATGTTTATGATTTTTTTTCTTACCTCTATCGATCGAGTATCACTCTAGTTTTGATCTCATTTTAAAGCTATTGCAATAGTCTACTTATAATAAGTATCGTTAACCCCTTGCTTGCCGTCCATCATATCAAAAATAAATAAAGTATCAACTCAGACCGCTACATTTTTTAAAATGTTTACAATTTATTTTCTTACCCTTATCGATCGAGTATCACTCTAGTTTTGGTCTCATTTTAAAGCTATTGAAATAGTCTACTTATAATTAGTGTCGGGTACCCCTTGCGTGCCGTCCATCATATCAAAAATAAATAAAGTGTAAACTCAGACCGTAACATGTTTTGATATTTTTAAGTTTTTTTTTCTTACCTTTATCAATTGAGTATCACTCTAGTTTTGGTTTCATTTTAAAGCTTTTGCAATAATTTCCTAATATCTAGTGTCATATATCCCTTGCTTGCCGTCTATCATATCAAAAACTAATGAAGTCTCAACTGAGACCGCAACATTTTTTGATATGTTTATGATTTTTTTTTCTTACGTTTATCGATCGAGTATCACTCTAGTTTTGGTCTCATTTCAAAGTTTTTGCAATAGTTTCCTAATATCTAGTGTCATGTATCCCTTGCTTGCCGTTCGTCATATCAAAAACGAATGAAGTCTCAACTCAGACTGCATCATTTTTTTATATGTTTATGATTTTTTTTCTTACCTCTATCGATCGAGTATCACTCTAGTTTTGGTTTCATTTTAAAGCTTTTGCAATGGTCTCCTAATATCTAGTGCCATGTATTCCTTGCTTGCCGTCCATCATCATCAAAAATAAATGAAGTGTCAACTCAGACCACAACATTTTTTGATGTGTTTATGTTTTTTTTTGCTTACCTTTATCGATCGAGTATCACTCTAGTTTTGGTCTCATTTTATAGCTTTTGCAATAGCCCACTAATATCTTTTGTCATATACCCTTTGCTTGCCGTCTAATAATTGGTAGGTACCGCTAAACTAATTGATCTCGAACCATAGCTACATTTTAAATTCCAGTTTTATGTTATAAAAATAGTCCTATCGTTCTTTTGTTATGGTTTTGACAGTTGTATTATTAGCACAACCACAGCACTATCCGCAATATACAACGATTACTAATTTTGTCATTGGTACTAAGAGCAACTCAGTTAGCAGCAATATGAGCAGGTAAGTTAGCTGCCTGAAAGTTAGCGAGGAAATGGTTCTTATTTGTGACAAATAGATGTTTTATTTCTATATAAATAGATTCTTGACAAACGGAACCGCTTTGCTACACCTTTTTAGGAATTAAATACAAAAATAACCAAGACTTCTTAATATGGTTGGGTTATAGGCGGCAGGTAATTTTGGCTGCTAACTTCACACCGGTCTGTAGTTTTGATTTTTGACCGCGGGGTCAGAAAAGGTTATTGCACTAGACGCTAGAGGACGCTATGAACAAACGGACCACGTCTTATAAGCGTGAAGGCCTGTTGCACAGGAAGACATTTATTTTGATTATTTTTTCTGACATTTTTAAAAATTAACTTGACGGAACTGGCTGCCAGATCATTACTTTTTTTACATGTTTAACTGACTTCAAAAAAGTAGGAGGTTCTCAATTCGGATGTTTGTATTTTTTATGTATGGGCATAACTTCTTCATATATAGACGGATTTGCAAAATTATTTTTTTAATTTAAAAGGGTATACTTCCGAGGCGGTCTCGTATTAATTTTGTAAATTTAAAACTAATTTTTTTGATCAATAACAATAATTGCTGTTAATTTGGAACTGGTTAAATGCCTTTTATGTTGATGATGATATGAAATTTTGTTACAAGTATCGATGTTTTTAGTGTACGATAAAAAAACAATTCGTCACTCAAAAGTAAAAAGAAAATAAATCAACTGGCTTCAAAAATATGCACTCAACAGTTAAAAATAATTACTTCCAAAAATTTTATATAAATTACATTTTGAAGTTAGTGTCTTTACTTCCAAAAATTTTATATAAATTACAGTTTGAAGTTAGTGTCTATGTACCTTAAGTTTATAACTCACTTCACTTTCATGGCACTAACTTTAAGTATAATTCAGATTAGATTTTTGGAAGCAAGTAATTATTTTAATCTTTTTAGTGCATCTTATTGAAGCCGGTTGGTTTTTTTTGGTTGAAAAGTTTTTATTCCCTTTTTAGTGCATCTTTTTGAAGCCGGTTATGTGTCTTTGCCTTAATTTTATTCCTTTTTTAAAGAGAAATTACAAGCAAGTAATTATTTTTATCTTTTTAGTGCATCTTTTTGAAGCCGGTTGGTTTTTTTTTTGTTGAAAAGTTTTTATTCCCTTTTTAGTGCATCTCTTTGAAGCCGGTTATTTTTCTTTGCCTTCATTTTATTCCTTATTATAAGTATTTGCGTGCTTTTGTTGAAATATTCTTGAGCAGCGTATTTTCTTTTAGTTCTGCATTGTTGAAAAGATTCATAGAATTTTTATTGTAGTTGAACTCGAAACCTACGTGAAAGCTAAACCTACGCCGTCTGTTTTATTTAGAAATGTTTGCCTCTTAAACCCCACGCAGCTCTTATCCGAAGAAATTACAAGAGGTATATTTATATTTATATAGAGGTATATTTTGCTTATATAAAACCAATCTGTCAAATTAATAATTATTTTCAACGCTTAAAATATAAGCAGTAAATATAGAACACTCTAGCTTTTGCCTGCCCTCAATTCGGTTATTGGTGAAGGATTGCAACGGCAACTCTTCAATAATAAAAAACCGACTCACACTTGACGTTTTAAAGTAGCATCCATGACAAATTTGCCCACGGTCCCATCCGCCCTAAATTTGGTTATCGGTGTAGGATTTCAATGGCACATTCTCAATTCTAGAAAAAGAACCGACTCACACTAAACGTTTTCAAGTATAGCCTATGTCCTTTCTTGGGACTCAAACTATCTCCATGTCAAATTTCACCTTAATCGGTACTACGGTTTAAGCGTCAAACGGTAATAGACAGACAGTCAGACAGAGTTACTTTCGTATTTATTATATTAGTATGTAAGTATGGATTACTGCCTTGGCCCGCAAACTCACGATCACAGATTAAAGAATGATACTATATTATGCCACCAACTATATCTGCCATAGTACGTCGCTGGGTTTGTTTTTTTTTTATTTAAATATGAGCAAAGTGTGAGCGATAATTATGGGCAGCTTGTTCCCTTTTTTATTTTAATGTTTGAGTTTAGTTTATACATATAATAAAATGGTAGGAAAGTCAAAACTGTACATTGAATATTTTTCTAAAAGAATACTTGGGGTGTGATCTACAATCGATACCGAAGCCAAAAATATAGTTATTAGAATTTTTGTCTGTTTGTCTGTTTGTCTGTATGTAGGTCCGGGATAAACTCAAAAAGTTCTGCATGGAGTCAAATTTGGCACGAATATTATTAAAAAGTCGGGTCAACATATAGGCTACATATTATCACGTTATCACCTACGGGGAACGAGCAGTGAACCTTAATTTCTTCAACGCATTCTGTAACAACGTGTAATCTAACGACGCACATTTGACTGGCTTCTTAATTATTAATTATTCTACTCACACATAGCCATTTATTTTATGTTAAAAAATCGTGTAAAGTCATAACTTAGATGTGTTATAATTTTTCACCACATAAAAATGTTTCCTATTTGCTAACTAGATGGCGTTGGCGTCGAATTAGATCGCACTACGGTTTGTTCACAAAAAGTGGTGTTATAGTATAGCGTTCACGAAGACGACGTCGCGGGCAGTAGCTAGTGACACAATAAAATTATACAAAACTTTCGAGATTAGTCTCTACGACCTCCCCGAATAGGGCCTCCCTCCAAACACGACGCCGACGTCCCCGGGTTCGTCGGCGCCCACAAGGATACACTAGGTATCAAAGAGTGCCGGGGCGCTTCTCGCCCCCACTCAATCGCAACCGTACCCGCGTAACGGGGAACTCCCCTCCTGGCGGTGACTCACCTTCGGGTTCGAGACTCCGGTCGAAGGGACGCCCCCGAGAGCGACAACCCAAGCCGAGGCTTTCCCCGCGGGGAGCCCTTGAGCGTTGGGCGCTATATGGGCTGAGGATCCTTCAGAGTCTCGCCCCAAAAAGCCCGGTGAAGCAGTTATGGCTGCAACAGCCAACTGCATAGTCAGTTCAGAAAAAAAAAAAAAAAAAATTATTATTTATTGTTTAGAACCATAGGTTACATTTTGTGGTTTATCCTACTAGTATTATAAATGTGAAAGTTTGTATGTCTGGATGGATGGATGTTTCTTATTCAATCACGCTTCAACCACTGGACGGATCGGGATAAAACCTGGCATACATATAGATCCTGGATTAGCATATAGGCTACTTTTTGTCGATTGAGAGAAAAAGCTTGAGCAAAATCGGTCCAGCAGTTGGCTTTTTATCGCTCAAAAACTGTTTTTTTTAATGTTTGTTACCTCAGAACTCCGTCATTTAGAAACCGATTTGACAAAATTTTCATGAATAGGGGAGGAATGACCCACAGATTGGTCTCATTTTAATTTAGTAAGGATTAGTACAAGAAAAACCAGAGTTATGTGAGAAAATGTTTACAAGCTGTATGATTTTGATTATTTAGACGAGCTTCTACCAGTCTCTCAGTCTAAACTGGCCATGTAAGTTTCTGCGTGGCGGAGGTGCACTATGAATGAGATTAATAAAACAATTAACAATACAATTGAATAATCGCTTCGCATTTTAATACGTGCATAATTATATAATGCGCACCGCGCCAAGTCGAGCAAAAAAGCAGCACGGCCGTACCATCCTTTTCTCGAAGCAATTCAGGCCATTTTCGACCCTCTATAACTTCGTTGTGGATTAAACTAGAAGCCTGTATTACACCTAGGAAACAAACAAGCATTGTATAGACACGGTTCTAGATTTCAAATTTCATTCAATTTGATCCATTAGTTAAAGAATTATAACTAGTCAAAGTTCTTAATTTTCTCACACTCACTGACTGACTGACCGATCATCAAAACTCTAAGACACTTCTAGTAGAAAAGAAGCTTCAAATTTTGTATACAATTAGTGTTAACACTAAAGTGTATAAATCAAGGACAAACTAAAATATTTTGAAAATTCAGTCCAGTTTTCTAGATACACCAACTGCATAAATAACTTTGTAATCGCGTATGATATTATATATATATACAAAGTTATTTATGCATTTGGTGTATCTAGAAAACTGGACTGAAATTGCAAAATATTTTAGTTTTTCCTTCATTTTTACACTAAACACTCTCATGCTGTTCGGACGTGCCTAGAAACCTTACGTATCAGTTTGCGATTTTCGTTCATTATTTCGATTGCTATATTAGTTTGACGACTGAAAGGCTTACTCATTGATTACCAATATTATTTGCCAACAATTCGAACGTTGTTTGGATAATTTTAAAATATATTAATACGTTTTAAGTATTAACTTTATGTATTCCTGCACAAAAAAACACTTGCGTACCAGTACTAGTAGTCGCAATGGATTCGGAAATACTTTATGTGAATGACCATCCTTGCCCACAATGGGTTGTTCCTATACCTGGCAATGGTTCGTGTTTATTTCATTCTTTGTCATTCTCCATGTATAGGAATATTAAGTCGTCGTGTGAGATTAGACTTGCTATAGTCAAGTATGTGGTAGCGCATTGAGATGAGTTACAACTGTATACTTGTGACGAGCACGGAGACCCCTACATTAACGCTGATTTGTACCCGACGGCAATGGTAAAAATAACTACCTATGGTTCCGCATCTGAACTTATGGGGGCTACCGCTTTGTATCCGTATGATTTCGAGGTTTACGAAAACGGCCTTTTGGGAGGATCATTCAGTATTCATATCCGGTCAAGCTGACGTGGCACTTTCGAGAGTTTGGAAGTATTAAAGCGCAGGAATCCTCAATTTGTGAATACAATAGACTTAGAAGTATTTATCGTCCAGACTTTTCAAAAATTGTAACATCAAAGCCTCCGAGAAAAACCCATAGAGGCAGGGAGTGGGCTTTGAGAAAAACTGTAGCTGTGGCTTAAGAAGTAGTACCGAAAAAGAAAAAGAGGAAGACTGTCTACAAAAATAAGAAAAGCTCATAAGACAGAGAGTGGACTTTAAGAAAATTCTTGTAGGTATTTAAGAACTACTACTGGAAAGGAAAAAACGAAGTCTATCTACAAAAAGAAATGAGATGCCATCAAAAACAAAACTTGTAGAAAAAAAACGGGTTGCCGGCAGAAGTGAAAACATTCAACCAGATATAACATTTTAACATGTGTAATCCGCAGTTTCATCTTTTCATCAACCCAATTTCCTGTTACTTTTTAATCGTCCTATAGAGTTTAACATATTTTACCCATCACAAAAAGTGCACAACGCCGTTAAATACATTTTCACTTCAAAATTATAATTTATTATAAATAATAATGTTTGTTTATTTACTTTTTTGACGTAGTATATTTGACATCTGAATCTGTCATAGAATTAAAATCCCATATCCAACATCTTGTACTACTCATAATCGCTATATACTAAAAAAATAGGCGTGGCATTATGTTTTCCATCTAGCGAATTTTCATGGCGCGGCAATATTGTTTCCGTCTGACGATCAGTCTGACGCGAGTTTATAATTTTTTTCCCGTCACTAAAACTAACCTAATGTAAATAAATCTGAGGCTAGTTCCGTCTTACGAATTTTGTATGAATTTTCGATCAGGCCACGTGACCTGACGCGAGTTTTACATTTTTTATCCATGCCAAAAAAGTGCACAACGCCACTAAAGAAGTTTCGTTGTGCACTTTTTTTGGTAAGACGGAAACCGTAATGCCACGCCTATTATAATTTTTATTTTGAGTATTCGCGATTATGAGTAGTACAGGGAGGTTGGATATGGAATTTTAATTCTATAACAGATTGCGATGTCAAATATACTACGTCAAAAAAGTAAATAAACAAACATTATTATTTCTTGACAATGTCAAAGACATGTCTTGTGACATATTTGAGTGTTAAGCGCGAATCGTGTGTAAAGGTTTTCACTTCTGCCGGCACTCCCGGAGTGCAACTCGTTTTTTTTTGTTTTCATTTCTCATATAGATACCATAAGTTTGTTATACGTTCTATAAAATTACACTTTGTTAACAGTACTGCGTACAAGTGAAACAAACTTTTTAGACCCGTTGAACAAACAGCAAAACTTCAAAATCAAAAAACAGTTGCTGTATTAAAATGCTGCGAACTCACGCGACACTAGCGACAGACACCAGAGACTTTATTAGGATCACTCTAGAGCTATTCGTACTCTGGAATTCGAGAGAAAAAAGTATGGAAGTCTGACTTACCTCTCGAAACCCGAGAATGTACTTGCATACATTTTTCTCTTGAATTCCAGAGTACTAAAGGTTCGATACCATTCTCAATAAGGTCCCTGATCAGAAAAGTTTGTTGCACTGTAAGGCCAACAGCCTACTCTGCCACAGTATTAAATTCTGACACCGGATCTCAATTTACTGTACATCAAAATTACTGAATGCATCGCGTCGGTCGTCATAGCGACGGCGAGCTGGAGCTTGCCGCACCGGATGCCCGGGCCCTTTTGTACCCTATATCGATTTTATATGTACTAACCTTGTCCTAGCCTCGTCCCGATATTACAGGCACTTGAAATCTCTAGAATAAACGGGGAATGCAATGATTTTAGACTTTATGTTCCGGCTGTTAGTATTATTCTCTATGACACAGTCGATAAGACCTAAAGTTTTACAATCTTATTTTTAGTTTAAGTTAAATCTACTCGATGTCTTGGTTCCGGGATGACTGATTGGTAACAGGTGTATGGGAGCCGGGAGTTTCCTGTCACTTCTTCTACCCTTAGGCTAGTTTCCGAAGTGATGGTAGTTTAAATGATGTGCATTTGGTGCCAGGCTGTGGGAGCTGGGCCACTTTCATGTGTACGATGTCTGTTTGAATGTGTGTGTGCATATATGATTACTGCTATCGGGCGGCCAAACGAAGTTTGCAACAGATAGGACCTATCTAACTTAATTTACGTATATTTTTATTTTATATATCTTTTATATGTATTTGTATATTTAAATATACATATGTATGCATGTATCAATATATGTCTATGTGTGTATATTTGTGTGTGTATTTTATTATTTCTTTAATGTGTATATAAATACCTATTTATTTATTAACATGTTTGTAAAATGTAAATATGTATGTCTGTAAATTTGTATACTAGCTTTTGCCAGCGGCTTCGCACGCCCTAAATTTGGTAATTGGCATAGGATTCTCACGGCAACTTCTCAATTATAAAAAAACACAGAAGGTAAAATATTTTTAAATAATACGTACCGCCCTTCCCCCTCATGACTGCCCGCCGGCCTCGCACATCATAAATTCGCGCGCAATACTTGATAATTATTTTGCTGCCACGTGATTTTAAAACTGCGATATCTCCAAAGATATTCATTGAAATCGACTGAATAACAGGGCAATTTTGTTTTAAATTAAATGCTTGTGATGAATAACGTATTTATTTGGATAAATATTAATATCATGTTTATAAAAACACCTTCACAAATAATGCATTATTTTAGAACAAATATGGTTAGCATAAAAAAGGTTATAGTAAGCGAACCATAAAATATAGACATATGCTGTCGTGGACTTTTTTTTAGAACTTTTATAGGGGAACAATTCTGTCATACATGATTTTTGCGAAACTTAAACCGTTTACGCAGTGCACGCAGCGAAAGCTCTCAAAAGGATAAAAAAACCCCGATTTTGAAACATTTTTCATTATTGCTCCGCTCTTGTTTATGTTAGCGTAATGATATATAGCCTATAGCCTTCCTCGATAAATAGGCTATCCAACACTGAAAGAATTTTTTAAATCCGACCAGTAGTTCCTGAGATTAGCGCGTTCAAACAAACAAACACTTCAGCTTTATAAATTAAGTATAGATGTACGTCTGCTGTTTAGTAATATATATGAATATATATTTCTCGGGAGTTACTTCTGATATGTAAATCCTGTTAAAGAATAATTGAGGATTTTTAACATTTTACATGGTTCAGATTGCATAGGCCCCCTATATCTATATCTGATCAATTAAGAAGTAATTAAAAAAACCCTACTGCGGATTAAAAACATAAAAGTATATAATAATCTTAATAACTGAAAAGCGAAAAAGCAATTTGGCGCCAAAAATCCGCCGTTTAGATTTTCAATAATTTTAATATAACCTATGACATGTGGTTTAGACGAATTTAACCACATATAATTTATTAAAATCGGTTTAGCCGTTTAGTAGTTACGTGGAAACATAAAGTCTCATAAATACAGGTCAAACACATATACGGAGGGTATATGGGCTTTGGGCTTTGCCGCAGTCTGGTAAAAACAGTAGGCAAACGAAATATTCAGTTCAATTCAATTCAATTTATTTATTTCAGATAACTTAGTCCTTATTAATGTTAGTAATACAAAACTTTAAAAGATTTTAGTAGTTAATCGAGATAAGTAGGAAAAACTTAAAATAATAATAAAAATAAAAATTAGATATTATTCAAAAATTTCACGCTCGTCGTTCTCTTTCTATATCCTCATCGTCTGTGAGGCTGTCCGAAACCCAGTAGCCCAAGTACTTTAAACGAAAAAAACGAGTTGCACTCCGGGAGTGCCGTCAGAAGTGAAAACCTTTACACACGATTCGCGCTTAACACTCAAATATGTCACATTGTCAAGAAATAATAATGTTTGTTTATTTACTTTTTTGACGTAGTATATTTGACATCGCAATCTGTCATAGAATTAAAATTCCATATCCAACCTCCCTGTACTACTCATAATCGCGAATACTAAAAATAAAAATTATAATAGGCGTGGCATTACGGTTTCCGTCTTACGAATTTCCACGATTAGGACACGTGACCTGACGCGAGTTTATCATTTTTTACCCATACCAAAAAAAGTGCACAACGCCGCTGAAGAAGTTTTCACTTCAAAAACTCTGTTCAAAGTTACTCCGTCTAAGTAGACATGTGGAACAGTTGAGAGTTTTTGACCACGCGCTTGGAACACTAGTAGTTCGCTTTTCGTCACATTATACTTGAGCCCATGGGCCCCAATGTATAGCTCACACCTCTTAAGGAGCTTTCTTATCGCACTTATCGATGGACACAATAGCACAATATCGTCAGCGTAACTAATGTTATTTATAAAATTACCATATATAGAGCAGCCAACACCGGTGTTGCTGAGTTCCTCGATAAGCCTATTAATGTAAAAGTTAAAAAGCTATGGCGAGGTCAGTCCTTCTTGCCTCATCACATTTACTGTGAAAATAACTTACAACGTTAATTTGGTTGCAGTACCAATAATCAAATACGCTAATAATTTTATCAGGTGTGCTTGTTTCGACCATCATTTTATGCCAGAGCTTTTCCAGACAGGTCCAGAAAACAGGCGTAGACTGGGGTTTTCTGTATGTATAGTACCGGACAGTATGCTTGAGACACAGTATTGCAGTTTCTGTAGAGAGCCCCGGCCTAAAGCAACCCCGGCCTACGGTCAAGCAAACCATCCAGTACCTTCGCCACAGTCGTTGCTAGTGAGATGGGCCTGTAATTGCTTTTATCCGATTGATCACCTGTTTTATTTTTGATTATTGGTACAACCACCGTTTTCATACATTCAACTGGCACGTATGGATGCCTCACCAACAATATATAGAACATAGCTAGTATCCTAGGCAAGTGATCACCCGCATGTTGTAAATGTTCTATACTGATACCATCGTGTCCAGGGATTTTCCTTTTGTCATGTTTTTAATAACAGAAGATTACTTTAGCGGCGTTGCACACTTTTTTTGGTATGGGTAAAAAATGATAAACTCGCGTCAGGTCACGTGTCCTGATCGTGAAAATTCGTAAGACGGATGGAGAGTAGACAGCTGGCGCGGCGTAGGAGAGGGAGTATCCCCCTCTCTTTCTACGGCGCGGCGAAAATGTATGCCTTCGCCTGCTGTTTCGTTTAGGCGGCGCAGGGCGCTTGCGCGAATGGTCGTGTGTGTTTATGTTACAGCGTGCTACGCGCATCCATGGATGGTGACAGCTGATGGCTCGACCGTCTGTGTAGTGGCCATACTGCTGTGTATTCGTAAAATTCGTGTATATAAAGTGTTTAAAATATGGAAATTGAACAAAGTGCATCTTTGTCTTTTTACATATTTACGATTTACATTGTAACGCTTGTTTATGAAGTGTTTCAATATAAAATTTGTATTAATTAGTAGATTCACATTTACATAATATTATGTTTCCTAGAATAATATAAATAAAAGATAGACTATAATTTAATAGTACCTATTGGACGCACGCAATAAATTAGTTATTTGTTATGCAAGGCTGGAAAGTTGGTTTTTGGCGTGAGTGCCTATATTAAATACCGAGCAAGCGAAGAATTCAAAGATTGAATCCTGAGCAAAGCGATGGATTTTAAGGCACAAAACCTAATGTTCGACGGGTATATTTTTTATGTGTGTCCACCGATTTCTCCGTCAATTGTGACCCGAAAAATCTTTTTTTATTCGAAAAAGTATTAAGCTCCTGAGGTGGTCCCATATTAATGAAGTGGATTTAAAACTTAAACTTTTGGAGAAAAAAAATTATTGATAACAATTTGGATCAGGTGAAACTCGCCTTTTTTGATTGTTGATGATTGTATAAAATTCTGTTACAAGTATTTTTTTAGTGTTCGAGAAATAAAAGCAACTCTATTATTTATTTTTTCTACGTATGTTCGAGTATAACTCCGTCATATAGAGACGGATTTTCAAAAATCTTTTTTTATTTAAAAGGGTATACTTTCGAGGTGGTCTCATATTAATGTTGTGAGTTTAAAACTTAAATTTTTTGTCAAAAAAATAATTGGTGTTAATTTGGAACTGGTAAAACGCCTTTTATGTTGATAATTGTATAAAATTTTGTTATTTGTTGATGTTCTTGGTGAACTAGAAAAGAAAGCAATTCGTCACTCCAAAGTAAAAAATTTAAACTTTTTAAGAAAAAAAAATCAACCATCTTCAAAAAGATGCAATAAAAAGGTAAAAATAATTACTTATTGCTAAAAATCTGATCTGAATCACAGGTTTAAGTAATTATTTTTACTATTTTTAACCGACTTCAGAAAAAAAGGAGGTTGAGGATGTTCAGCCATAACTTTTTTGTTAATGAACCGATTTACCACGTCTATGTACCTATGTAACAGTTTATAACACACTTTGCCTGCATGACACCAACTTTAAACTATAATTCAGATCAGATTTTTGAAAATTAGTAATTATTTTTTCCTTTTTAGTGCATCTGTTTGAAGCCGGTTGTTTTTTTTTGGTAAAAAGTTTTTATTTTTTTTCTTTTGAGTGACGAATTGCTTTTTATTTCTTGTACACTAAAAACATCCATACTCGTAACAAAGTTTTATACAATCATCAACATAAAAGGCGTTTCACCAGTTCCAAATTCACATTAATTATTTTTTTTCTACAAAAGTTTTAGTTTTAAATTCACCATAATATTATATGACCACCTGAAAAGTATAAACTTTTAAATAAGAAAAGAATTTCTCGAATCGGTCCAGGCGTTTCGAGAAATCGGGTAACATACATAAAAAAAAGATTCCGACGAATTGAGAATTTCCTTCTTTTTTTGAAGTCTGTTAATAAATGGCTATGTATAAGCGGAAAAAATCTAGCTAGTTCCACATCTCACTTTTGTTTATATGCGACATGAAATTAGATATCACGTTGTTACTGAATGCGTTCCAGAAATAAAGGTTCACTGCTCGTTCCCCGTAGGTGATAGCGTGATAATATGTAGCCTTTATGTTGACCCGACTTCTTAATAATATTCGTTCCGAATTTGAAGTAAATCCATGCAGTACTTTTTGAGTTTATCCTGGACATACATACAGACAAACAGACTAACAGACAAAAATACTCAAAACTATATTTTTGGCTTCGGTATCGATTGTAGATCACACCCCAAGTATTCTTTAAAAAAATATTCAATGTACAGTTTTGACTTTCCTACTATTTTATTATATGTATAGATTATATGTATAGATGACGCCTTGAAACTTTTAATTTTTTGGATGGAATTAATGACTTTTTGCTACAACTTAGAGTCAATGCACTAGATAACAAGCTATTCTAATTATTTAACCAACTTTCATCACAAGCAAATGCAAAACACGTTTTAAAAATTTGTACAAGTGTTGAGACAAAGGTCACTTTCAGATTTTTTATTGCATTAAATACAATAGATGAAAATCATTCAGTAAGGTAATGTACTAGACAAAAACAAGTTTTATAACATGTATTTTTTTCAATCCTTTATATGCTATAGTTTAGCCACAAAATTTGCACAAAAACGGCGTATTTTCGCGGTCTAGCCTAAAGCGCAACCTTAAATGTTTTTTTATGGTGCGTTCCGATTTGCACCATGCTAATTTTCAAATTCTCAGAACAAAAATATACTTAAAACTTATTTTTTCTTGTTGTATTTAATAATTTGACAAATAATGTATTAAATAACATTAAACAAAACATTATCTTTATGTAAAATAAAGTGTTATTAACGGATCACTAATGTAGTTAGGACGAATTAACCGCATTACGGACGGTTTCATTATGTTTGTTAATCATAGAATTAAAAAAAAAAGCGCGCAATCGGGTAAAGTAGGCTTTTCCACGCAGATTTAATCAGATTTTAAGCGACAAAGTGATCCTTTCCGAGACAGTGAGATGAAAACAGTATTGTAATTAGTTTGTAAAGCTAACTACTAAGTAACTTTTGCTTTTGAAAACAAAATGTTATGGTAAAAAATAATTGTGAATGAATTTATATACCAACAGGTTCAGAAGTCCGTAGAACTATATTAAAAAATAATCAAAATTATAAGATACAAATCTAGGAGAATTGTTCTAGCTATACCATAATTTGTACCTATTGTTAGTGAACGAATGAACGAACGTGAATATCATAAGACTTGGTTTTCAAGAACCAGAAAGCTATAAAAAAACGCTTTGAAAGATATTTCATTTAGATCATCAAATATACGAGTTATTAATGTCAATGTAAATTGTAAATTGTCGAATGAATTAATTCTGAATGTCATGAATTGGCTCTTTTTTGCGGTTACTTTTATTACCAATAGAAAGCAACCCTAGAAAAGATTCATTTTATCATTGGAATTATTAGCGACGAATTGAAGCCAATTAAATAATTTTGTAACGTTTCATATTATTTTTTATACTAAAGTAAATGGTAGTCGTTAAGGATTTGAAATTTTTATAATACAATGTAACTGATAGCAACAAACCACGGATAAAAAGTTAGAACACTACATTTTTTATTAAGTTGAAGTTGACATTACATTTTATTGAAATGTCGTAAGTCGAAAGTATTATTGCAAAAAATTTTTGGAGTAGGTAGGTAGTAACACTCGAGTGTTACGTTTTCGACGATAGTTTATGGAATAGGCGGGGTTATACTTCCATACATTTTGTCCTCAATTCTCGAAAAGAAAGATGTACTTACATACATATGTTTTGCCCCCGAGACCGTAAAACTCTGGTGTTCCTAACTTTTCGCAATAAGCTACATCGTAGAAAAATAAAACTATTAATAATAGCCCATATAGCCCAATGCCTGGTTTACATGCATTTAGTGATCAAGTAGATAAGTACATTATAGTTTAATCTTAACTAGTTATTTAATGATGACTTGAGCGTTGGAACGTGAAGTTAGTTAGGATTAGTAAATCGCACGAAATGGACGAACAAATATGTGCTACCAAAAATAATATGTTTGGTTATTGCGATAGTTAACACTTTTACAGTTCCACAGTCATGGCGCGTTTAAAATTCCACAAATTTAATTATCGTATTTTCAGTC
Source organism: Apoda limacodes (assembly GCA_946406115.1). Lineage (NCBI taxonomy): Eukaryota > Metazoa > Arthropoda > Insecta > Lepidoptera > Limacodidae > Apoda > Apoda limacodes. The sequence continues at coordinate 7,915,903 of OX291552.1, read as the reverse complement.
CATTTCGTTATTTTATAATAATTTATCAACAAATATTTACACGGAGAACTAATAGTTATTTATAATATTAGTGCGGTAAGTTGGTTATTACAAACGAGAAAACACCATAGTCACGAGTTGGTAAATACTAATTCCGCACGAATGTCATACAAAGTGTTTCAAAACATTTGCGAGACAACCGTATAATATATAGGTAATGAAATATTATTTTTAATTCGCCAATTTTTTTTAATAACAAATAAAAAATTATACAGGTAGGTCATTACTTTCGGAAATAAATAGTAAAATTTGAACTATTATTGAAATTCAGTAAAACTGGCTGCTTTGAAAGTATAACTGACTGACTGACATTTTTAATTTCATATGTATTATGTTGAACGGTAAAATAAACGTAAAGAACTACATCTTTCGTCTCTTTTTCTTTTAGTATTAAAGTGTGTCAAATGTATAGATCAAAAGCGCTTCCAAGGAAGTTCGATCAGAATAAAAAACTGGTTGCCTGTAAAGTCGGTATACGGGCGAAAGTTTTACGTGACAATGATTTTATGTCTGTCTCTCTCGCTCTTAGGCGGGCGCGTGCCTCTCACTCGCTCTCATTGTGAGCGCATAACGTGAGCGGAGCGTAACGCAGTTTCTTGAAGTGTCACCCGGCAAACCAATTTATAAGACGTTGTCACGTCAAAAAAAACCGTAAAGGATACGCACGGCGCCATACAACGGAGCGTGCGGTAAAACAGGTACTTATGTGAGAGTATCTACTTTACCTACCACACGTTCCATTGTGTAGTACGTAATCCCATCAAAAACATAAATGTGAAATGAGAGCCAAGTTCAATATTATGATACATGCCTTGGATGTTGACTTCAACGACAAAAGAAGTGAAATCTAGATGGGTGCCAAGTTCAATGGTCAGTCCTGAAATTTATTTATGACAACATAAAATATCATTTCTTCTTATAACTTTGGATAATATATTGTAGCCTAAGGTCTGACTTGGCTAGTTCTCATATACGAATTATTATGTTTGATGGCTAGCTTCTACCAGCAACTTCAATATATTTTACAAGTGCAATAATTTTTAAGTATATATTAGAATTTTAGAATTATAATATTAAAAAATATATAAGTACAAATTTTTTATCTTATAAACTTTACGGTTAAGAAAAATAAAAATGAAATAATGAACTGTGTAGTAGGAAAAACACTAGACAGTGTTCTGAAAATTAAACTTAATAGCTACTTACGAGGTATTTGCTGACGGTAAAATCCACTTGGTAGCAAGCAATAAATTACAATAGAAACTCTACTGAAAATATCTGTGAACCTCTTTTTTTGATTGAATTCGGTTAAAAATGGAAATCCTAAACTTCAGAGTCATTTTCTAACTCAATACAATATAGGTAACCGTTTACAAATCTATTACAATTTCTTTTGCCGAGGACTTATGTATTGTGTACCATTCTATACTTGCGTTCGCGGTAATGGTACTGATAAAAACTTTTTAACAAAAAAAAACAATCGGCGTCAAAAAGATGCACTAAGAACTTAAAAATAATTACTTATTGCCGAAAATCTGATCTGAATCAGAGTTTCAAGTTGGTGTCTATGTACTTACCTAAGTTTATAACATACTTCACTTGCATGACATCTGACATCTTTTTTTAAATCCACTTTATTAATATGGGACCACCTCAGGAGCATACTAAAAATATTTTTTGAAAGCGGTTCACAATTAACTGAGAAATCGGTGGACATATATAAATAAATATATACCCGTCGAACATAGAACTCCTCCTTTTTCGAAGTCGGTTAAAATAGACGAAGACAATTACAGTTAAAATTAGACAATCAGCTGATGTTAGTAATTCTGTAATTTTTTTTTCAAATTCGGCAATGAAAATCTGGGATACGTAAGTAAGTAGTAAGCTAAGGTAAGTCGACGGGTTGCTAAGCACATCTTGCAAGCGTTAATTTAAACTTCGGGACCCTAAAACTATACGATAAGTACCTACCAATATACTTTTTTATATGTATTAAAATTTAAAGATCTACTGATATTTTGAAAATCAGTAACTAAATACTTAGAAATTCTTACGAAAATAAAAAAGAAGTCAGTGATGTTTTTATTTCGTAGCTGAATTGTTATATACCCGCGAAGAGTTTTTAAAAGAAAACGTGGGAGGAAACGTTGAAATGGGAGTCCTATAGTCAAAACAAAAATACTCACCCTTTTTCTACATCTTAAAGCATCTCTAATTGGCGAAAAAGGATTAGCATTTTGTTATTTGTTTGCTTACCTCGCTAGTTTATAAGATATCCCTTCTTATTTTTATCCTAAGCGAAGAAAATAATTTGCCGAGATTATTTGCTGTTTGAAACTAAATAGAGAACAAAATTCAAAACAAAATAATCTATAGCACATTTTATAAAAAGGTAACAAAATTTTATAATCTCATACTGCTCAGCTAAAATAATCTTTTTGTGACGTATCAGTATGTCGTAGGGTTAGCGCCATATTCAAGTCAAGTAATAAACTAAACCTATGTCAGTCATATTTATCTTGCGTCTCTTAAGTCACCGACATAGCTCGCAGAATAAGCAATCTGAAGTGGCAGTGGACTGGCCACGTTTGTTGTAGGACCGATGTCCAATGAAGCAGCTTTTTCGTACACTAAAAACATCCATATTCGTATCAAAAGTTTTATACTATCATCAGCATAAAAAGCGTTTCACCAGTTCCAAATTAACACCAATTATTTTTTTGACCAAATGTTTAAGTTTTAAATACACTTAAGTCTGAGGAGAGACTTTGCCTCCATGTGTGTGTTCTACCGCTTGTACAATGGGTTGTGTTCTGGGGAATTGTTCGAAATGATGCCCACGGCTACTTTCTACCATCGCACCGCTCGCCATCGGCAGGGAATTGATTTTCACACTTTAGAACCTAAATGGTCGCGTACAGTGCGGTTTAAGAGAAACTTCCTCCCGCGAACGCTTAAGTTGGGGAATGAGCTCCCTGCCAAGGTTTTCTCCAAGGACTATAGTATGGAGTTCTTCAAGAAAGAAGTTATTAGACCCCAGGTGTTGCAAGCGCATAGGCTACGGTGACCGCTTACCATCAGGCGGACCGTAATCCTGTTTGCCACCATAATATGGTATAAAAAAAAGAGGGACCAGCTCAAAAACATACTCTTTCGAATAAAAAAAAGAATTTTTGAAATCGGTTCATAATTGATGGAGACATCGGTCGAAAATATACTCGTCGCACATAGAACCTCCTCCTTTTTTGAAGTCGGTCAAAGTTTAAGTTTTAAATTCACTACATTAATATGGGACCACTTCGGAAGTATACTATACCTTTTTACTCCTTTTTTTGAAGTCAATAAAATAAATATTACAACTCGCTTAAAAATGCGTGCTTTTATTAGTGCACTAGTCTTGAGACAGTTCCTGCTAAATTCGGTTCAACCGCCAAGTTTATCAATAACAATTTTACCTGCGTCAATCGGAGGGATAGGTTAAACATTATGCTCGAACATTTTTAGATTCAATTCGATTTATATTATTGTTCAACTATGAATAGGTAGGTAACATAAGCCATCTTTGTAGGTAACATTTAATTTACTAACGCCGAAAAACAAATACCGGAATACCTATCATTTATTTTATGTATCATGTATTATGTTTTTCGCGCGTATCTTGTATGTATGTATGTAAACTTTATTACCTCGTATCTTCCAAACGGCTGAATGCATTTCTATAATAAAGGTATCGTTAGACTTATCTTGGAAGCCCAAGTGTTCTTAAATAGGCAACGTCAAAAGAAAAAAAAAAAACTGGTTGCCTGTAAAGTCGGTATACGGGCGAAAGTTTTACGTGACAATGATTTTATGTCTGTCTCTCTCGCTCTTAGGCGGGCGCGTGCCTCTCACTCGCTCTCATTGTGAGCGCATAACGTGAGCGGAGCGTAACGCAGTTTCTTGAAGTGTCACCCGGCAAACCAATTTATAAGACGTTGTCACGTCAAAAGATGTTGGTGTTTTTAGTAATTATTGCAGCTTGGTGTATTCGTAAAAATTAGACTACCTTCAGCTTTTTTACTGTCAGTGAGTTTGAACCCGTCCAGCCAATTTTCATACGTTTCCGAGCTCTTTTAGAAGATGAAGTCAAATCAAACAATGTTAATTTCGGCCAAAAAGAGCTGACAAGAAGTTCCATTTAAAGTAATTATACAATACTTTGATAATCAGCTAACAAGTATACAAAATGACTATTATTTTTTTGTTTTTATGTAGCATAGGGGACGCACCATGTCAAGTGTCTAATATCATCAATCGTGTAAAGGAATTCAGATATTTAAGAGTATTCCGATATTAATAGTACTAGTGGTATTAGCGCCATCCATCACTATCTATACTAATATCATAAAGAGGAAAAATTTTATTGTTTGTTTGTATTGAATAGGATCCGAAACTACTGGACCGGTTTGGAAAATTCTTTTACCATTAGAAGCCGACATTATCCCTGAAGGAAGGACGTAGGCTACTTTTTACCGCGGAAAAATGCTTTTTTCCTACAGGAAAACGGGTAATAGGACAACGGGTAGTAAGAATTATGCTTTCGTACATTCCTAATTACTTAATTACTTTCTTTTTCACATAACTTATAAACGGCTCAAGCGATTGGGTTGAAATTTGATATGGGTATTTCGATGGTTTCCGAGATGATTTAAAAATACAATTGGACCCGGTAGATGGCGCTGCTGTCGGTATGTCAACTTCTAAACGGCTTGACCGATTGGGTTGAAATTTTGTTTGTGTATTTCCATGGTCTCACAGACACGAATGTATTATGCCATTAAAGAGGAAAGATTTGATTGTTTTTTTTCTATAATTAAGGAGTTGCCGTAAGAACCTACGCCGATAACGAAATTTGGGGCGGGCGAAGCCGCTGGCAGAAGCTATAATATATATAAGGGATCGATATTCTAGTTATCAAGCCTTATCCACAGTGACAGTCACCAGAAGTGCATGTTCGTAGAAATTTGATGGTGTTGACCTCATCCTTATGCATTTTTGATTTTTAAATTTGCGAGGTTTGGTATTGTCAAATTTGAAGCTCTTGAACCAAATTTTTTACTTCTGTTACTTTTGGGGTTTTTTTTTACGTCCTTCTCTTAGCACGACCTGTATCCTATCAATCCTTTGAATCGTTTCAGTATAAGAAGACGATGGTAAGAGAGCTGAAGGATTTAAATTGATTTCTCGGAGTTTCAAACGGATGTTTTGTAGACAAATTGGCTCCGTTTTATAAGTGAGAGTATCTCTCGAATATCGGCGAAGGCTTCCCCAAGCAGTAAATTCGCTCCGCTCCGCTTTCACCGAAAATACCATAACTTAAGGCCACGAACTTATTGCCAGGCAACTTGTTCAAAGTTTTTTGTTTTTTCAGGCGTTGTTTCAGGCGGCTAATTAGGCGCCTAATTAGATACCAAGCGACGATCGTGTTATCCCGGCGCAGGGTTTTTTTTCTTAAATCAAATTGTTTTATAAACTGTTACATATATACATAGACACTATCTTCAAACAGTAATTCAGATCAGATTTTTGGAAATTAGTAATTATTTTTACCTTTTTAGTGCATCTTTTTGAAGCCGGTTGTTTTTTTTGTGAAAAAGTTTTTATTTTTCTTCTTTTCAGTGACGAATTGCTTTTTTTTTTCTTAACACTAAAGACATTCATACTCGTAACAAAGTTTTATTCAATCATCAACATAAGGCGTTTCACCAGTTCCAAATTAACATAAGCTTAATATTAGATTCTATACTTCCAATTCTGACCCACATCATCAACTCCCTGTTTACTGGAGAATTTCCTGGTATATGACGTACAGCATTTGTAATTCCTTTGCCTAAAATAGCAAATCCCTCATCCGTTAGTCGCTTTAGACCAATTTCTATATTAGCTTTTTGATCAAAAACCCTTGAAGCAGTCGTCCATCAACAGCTCACTAAATATGTTTATTAACAATTTTCTTAGCCCGTTAAAATCAGGATTTCGCTTAGGACACAGCACTAGTACTGCGCTACTTAAGGTTACGGAGGATATACGTGATGGCATGGAGGATGCTTTGGTGACAGTATTAGTACTAATTGATTTTTCTAATGCTTTCAATACCGTTGACCATGTTCTCCTCCTAGCAGTACTGGGGTCCATTAAGGTACCTGCGATAGCCTTAAGTTGGTAAACAAGCAGTCTGTCTAGATATCCGGCGTGCCACAAGGAGGAATATTATCACCCCTATTGTTCTCCATTTTCATAAATCTCCTTTCCTGTAAGCTTATCTGTTCTTACCATTTTTATGCTGATGATTTGCAGCTTTATACTCAAGCCAAAGTTGACGACCTTGATTTAGCCATTCGTGACATTAACAAGATGTTGAAAGACATTAACGATTGGTCTAAACGATTCGGATAGTTGTGAATCCTGATAAATGTCAGTGCATCGTAGTTGGTAGTCCTAGGCAAATAAGTAAAATAAACTTTGAACTTGTTCACCCTATATTATTTAATTATAATCAAATTCCTTTCTGTAACCATGTCAAAGACTTACGTTTGATTATTGATCCCTCTCTGAGTTGGTCAGTGCACGTTAAAGAAATTTGTTAGAAAGTCACTGCCTCTCTGCGCTTTTTATACAGATTTCGTAGTCTTCTACCCACTAAAACTAAGCTTCTACTTGTACAAACTCTTATTATTCCGTTAATTGATTACAGTGATGTGTGCTATGTAGACTTAAACTCGGACCTTCTCAACAAATTAGATCTACTTCTAAATAACTGTATCCGTTACGTCTTCTGTCTTTGTAAATATGACCACATATCTGCTTTTCGCAATCAACTCAAATGGTTACCCATACGTCAACGCAGAAGCGTCAGAATACTCTGTATTCTCTTTTCTATTTTAAACGATCCTAACTCTCCAAACTACCTAAAATCTAGATTTCAATACCTTGGCTCTACTCACGAGCGTTCACTTCGTTCTTCTCAAAGTACTAGTCTCTCTACTCCTCGTCACCGTTCAGGTTTTGTTTCTCATTCATTCACAGTTCAGGCTATACAACTCTGGAACGGCCTCCTCAAAGAACTCCGCAGTGCTCAGAATAAATACACCTTTAAATGTAAGCTTAAAGAATATTATTTAAAACAGATACAAGTTAATTGAAGATTTAACATTGCGTCATGTATTTTATGTAATTTTGTATGTATGAATGTATGTATGTATTTATACATGTATGAGTATAGTATTATGTAAATTTATTATTATATATATAAGTATATAGTATTCTATGTATTTATATATTAAAATATTTATACTTATTTACTTTAAAATACATTTGTATATTTGTTATTTTTTTCTCTTACTGCACCGCCGACAATTTATCATATTAAGTATGGTTGGCTGGTAGAGAATGCCTTAAAGCATTAAGCTCGCTATTGTACACATTTTTTTTGTGCATAAAGATTAAATAAAATAAAAATTAATTATTTTTTTCTCCATAAGTTCTAGTTTTAAATTCACAATAATAATATGGGACCACCTGGAAAGTATGACCTTTTAAATAGAAAAAGAATTTTTCGAATCGGTCCAGGCGTCTTCGAGAAATCGGGTAACATACATAAAAAAAAAGATTCTGACGAATTGAGAACCTCCTCCTTTTTTTGAATTCGGTTAAAAATAGAGGTTTTTTTTTAATTTTAAGGTAAATTTAAAGTTAGTGTCATGCAAGTGAAGTGTGTTATAAACTGTTAGGTACACCAACTTCAAACTGTAATTAAGATCAGATTTTTGGCAATAAGTAATTATTTTTACCTTTTTAGTGCAACTTTTTGAAGATGGTTGTTATTTTTTTGGGAAAAAGTTTTAATGTAGCTATAAAATTGTTTAGATCAGGACAATAATGTTAACGAATAGTTTTGTTGCGTGGCCCGTAATTTCTCATATTTTTTTCCTAACTTATTATGTTACTATGAATTGTCATAAATAAGTAATATCGGATCATCTTACAAGTTATTTTAACTTACGTGGCGCGACTTATACAACTTTCGTTTTACTATAGGTTTTAAGGGTTCCGTACCTTTAAAGACAAAAACAAACCCTTTGTTGTCCGTCTGTTTGTATGTCTGTCAAGACCCTTTTTTTTCAGAAACAGGTAAAGATAACAAGTTAAATGTAATATCAAATACTAACGGGTTACGGTCGTCCCTTTAAAAAACCAAGCTTCTAAGCCAACGCAATAAAAAAATACGGCCGAAATACAGCCATTTTCGTGGCATATTTTGGAATTCACAAAAAAATGAAAACCTATGGGCTATTTTCCTAGAATCATGAAATTTGGCACGAAGCAAGGTCTTACCTTAGAAATATAGGAAAATATCCAAAAACTGATAATTAAGGCTTAAAACTGTAAGACTTGATCTCATGATGGAAGAACTATCTACATAAAATAAGTTTTTACGTAACCCTCGGTGCGCGAGCCAGACTCGCACTTGGCCGTTTCTTTATTGTTTTCTTTAGTAGCCATACAAGGCATAGAGTGGACACGCGCTGATCCATTAAAAAAAAAACGAGTTGCACTCCGGGAGTGCCGACAGAAGTGAAAACCTTTACACACGATTCGCGCTTAACACTCAAATATGTCACAAGATATGTCTTTGACATTGTCAAGAAATAATAATGTTTGTTTATTTACTTTTTTGACGTAGTATATTTGACATCGCAATCTGTCATAGAATTAAAATTCCATATCCAACCTCCCTGTACTACTCATAATCGCGAATACTAAAAATAAAAATTATAATAGGCGTGGCATTACGGTTTCCGTATTTTACAAAGACATCTTGCACTTTGTTCAATTTCCATATTTTAAACACTTTATATACACGATTTTTACGAATACACAGCAGTATGGCCACTACACAGACGGTCGAGCCATCAGCTGTCACCATCCATGGATGCGCGTAGCACGCTGCAACATAAACACACACGACCATTCGCGTCATTTTCGCATCATTTTCGCCGCGCCGTAGAAAGAGAGGGGGATACTCCCTCACCTACGCCGCGCCAGCTGTCTACTCTCCATCCGTCTTACGAATTTTCACGATCAGGACTCGTGACCTGACGCGAGTTTATCATTTTTTACCCATACCAAAAAAAGTGCACAACGACGCTAAAGAAGTTTTCACTTCAAAAAACGGGTTGCACTCCGGGAGTGCCGGCAGAAGTGAAAACTTGAATATTAACTATTTTTTTTTCTATACTAGTTATTTACTTCCCATCATTTCTATACATGTTTATTTATTATAAATAATAATGTTTGTTTATTTTCTTTTTTGGCGTTGTATATTTGACATCTCAATCTGTCATAGAATTAAAATCCCATATCCAAACTCCCCGTACTACTCATAATCGCAATATACTAAAAATAAAAACTAACCTAATGTAAATAAAGGGCACGTGTCCTTACGCGAGTTCAACATTTTTTACCCATCACAAAAAAAAACACAACGCCGCTAAAGAAGTTTTCACTTCAAAGAAGGTTTTTTCAAATCCTCAATTCCATTTTAGAATCCCTTTTCAACACTCATACATTCATTTCAATGTACCGCAAAAAATGAAGATCTTGGTGAGATCTATCACTTCTCTAAAGAAACTACTAGTCTTCGATCAAAAGTTACGGAGATAAAGCCGTTACTATTTTGACAGCTGTCATCCAAAATGAAAATCTTGATGAGATCTATCACTTCTGTAAAGAAACTACTAGTCTACGATCAAAAGTTACGGAGATTAGGCCATTTCTAGTTTGACAGCTGTCATCCGAAATGAAGATCTTGATTTTTATATTACAACAACCGGGGCCTACACCATTGTGATTTCCCATCCTTATAGAAGTTTTCTTTCGTAAATATTTGTTACCACATTTTAATTTTTATCGAAGTACATTAGTATAATACAATAATTTATATAACAAAAGTATAATAATGTAGTAATATTCTGTAACCTGACGAAAGCCCCGTATACATTGTTTAAGGGGTTGAGGGATATTTTGTTTTAAAACCTAATACAAATATTATTTAATTTGTAATAGGTAAGTCTGTGTACTTGTATTATATATTATCATGAAATTAAGTTTTTATGGGAAAATCCGTAAAAGCTTCCATCCCCTAAAGGGTGTGAGGTGATTTACTAAAGATCCTGAAATAAGTATTTTATTATTTACTAGACTTTGCAAGCGGCTCTGCCCGCCCTAAATTGGGTTATCGGCGTGGAACTTTTTAATTATATTAATGAAGTGAAGGTGATTGAGTAACAAACATCCATCCAGACATACAACCTTTCACATTTATAATATTAGTAGGATAACAAGGAGTCTCTATATCAATTTTCAGACCTCAAATCAAGCATCAAATTTTCTCATTGCTCATACAAACTTCCATCCCCTAGCTTAAGGGGTTGGGGGGTACAAATTCCAAATCTTAGAATTTTTTGTTGTTTGTGTACTAATACTAGCTGACAAACCAAATTTCAGCTTTCTAGGGCTTTAATAAGTATTGTGAGGGCTAAAAAGAAAGTGAAACAGAAAACAGGTACCTTCGACAGCGCAGGGCAGTGGTTCCAATATCAGCTGATTTCCTTTTGCAGCACACTCACAAAATAGAGTTTTTATATATAATTAATAAGTAAAGTTCACACTTCAAAATAGTCTTTAAATGCGTTCTTTATATTTTTAATACTTTTTAAATTACAGAACGGACGTGAGGCATGCCATTCAGCGTGGAGGCGGTTGCGTAGCTGTTTCTTGCTAATTTACGATAGATGGCGCTTCAATCTTTTTGTTCATGAACAGGAAGAGAAAGCACGAGAAAAGAGTTATATTTAAATGTGTGTAGTGTTGTACTAAAAATAAATATAAATATAAATATATATATATATATTTAAGCAGACAATCTATTATATAAAGCGGCGCTTAGAAGTATCCTAAGAATTTTGATGATCCTCAGTATATAAAATCAAAAGTAGGTATAAGAGCTATGTAATTCAAACTTTATATGTTTAATAAGTCTACTATTGATTCGGTTCACCTATGCGGTCTGTAATTGAGCATCTAAAGTCCTATGAGTCTGAAATTTTGTAGTATTCCTTACAAAGTAAGTAAGTATTTTACAAAGTTTTTGTTTGATAATAGATTTAATTTACTCATTAATAGCTTTTGAATATTATTAGAAACTTTTTTATCACAAATAATATGGTTGAATTAAAATTTGCGTGGTTAAGTACGGATAACCGTTATCAATGCATCGGAACTTCGATACACATTGTTAAAATGTTTAGACATAAGATGGGAAAGCATAGTTGTCAAAAAATGCCCGAACTACTTGCAACGTAACAAATTTTGTTAAGGATACAATATCACTTGCAAATTGTAAATAACTTTTAGCAATTCTATTTAGATTTTACGGAGTTTAATTATTACCAGAATTCCGGTACTTTTTAATACCGGTATAAAAAAAGACTCTCATAAAGACGGAATGCCGCAATTCCGGTACCCCGGGATTGGAAGCCTTAGTTATTTCCCAGTATAGCGGACCCGAATGATTAGCGCGTGTCACATGTTTGTTCCTGCTCGCCCAAGCGTACCTAAATTATCGAATTGAGCAACAATCATGTAGTATTATGCATAACTAGCTTTTGCCCGCGGTTTCACCCGCCCTTAATTCGGTTATCAGTGAAGGATTTCAACGGCAACTCCTTAATTATAAAATAATCAGACTCACACTTGTCGTTTTCCAGTAGCCTATGTCCTTTCCCGGACTCAAACTATCTCCATGGCAAATTTCATCTTAATCGGTACAGCGGTTTAAGCGTGAAGAGGTAACAGATATAATATAGCTAACTTGGCAGACGTTGTCCTGCCCGGAAAAGCATCAGTGCCGCATTAAATTTAATATTTAAAATTTAGAGTTACTTCCGCATTTATAAAATGAGTATGGATGACCAGACGCTGTGATAAATAATAAAGCTTTAATGATTGTCAATTACATGGCCCGATGTGACATGTCATTATTCATACTGCCCGGACATTGTAAATAATGTCTACATTGATCACTTGGTCCATAACGTATACAAGCTTCTTAAATGCATTTTTTGAGCAAATGTAGGGGATGATCTCTGCAACTTCTAGAACAATTTAAAAAAATCTTTACCTAATAACAAGCTACATTATCCTAGAATAACAAAGGATATAAATTAGTTTAATAAGAATAAGATTTCAGTTAAAAATATCATTATGTGTAAGTCAAGACGGGAAAACAGTCAATTTTTACCGGACTGCGCTGGAAGGAGGGTTATGTTTTTCGAGTGTATGTATGTATGAATTTATTTATGTATGTATTTGTATGTATGTATGTATAGTACGTGGACATACATACACTCATTTGGTACATTTGTTTAGATGCCCTCATCGACTGACATATATGAATATTGTTCAATTCTAATAATATTCCATACAAATACAAATTTAAATTAATAACCTCCTTTTTTTGAAGTCGTTTAAAACTACTCCAGCACACAATAATTCCTAGATCAAGGTCGCGTCGCGGTCGGTCGGTGCTCTCATCTCTTCTCAAATGAAAGGTCAAGTTTAAGAAACTACTGGACGAATGTAAAAGATAGAATTCCCCGTTTAACAAGGTAATTGTGGAGAAGCTTACGAATACGATGCCTCAATTGCCGAGCTACAAGTTTGGCTACGGTATTTTGACAGAAAAAAAAACTGGTTGCCTGTAAAGTCGGTATACGGGCGAAAGTTTTACGTGACAATGATTTTATGTCTGTCTCTCTCGCTCTTAGGCGGGCGCGTGCCTCTCACTCGCTCTCATTGTGAGCGCATAACGTGAGCGGAGCGTAACGCAGTTTCTTGAAGTGTCACCCGGCAAACCAATTTATAAGACGTTGTCACGTCAAAATAAATTATATAAAAAAGTAAGCACAATTTTTTTAGCTAACACAATATTTACCCCATTCACTGTAGTCGCACAATTCCAGAACACTTCCCTCTCCATCTCCAGAGCATTGGGATGCTTGGTGTCGACATCACCAGCGATGTTCAGTTCCAAGATCATTTACAAGATAAGGTGAAGCTGGCGTCCAAAAAACTAGGTGTACTCAACAGACCGCGGCAGTACTTTATGTCGGAGCAGAGGGTGCTTTCGACCACCCCTAACTCACTTACCGTATCGAACCCTTAAGTCTGAGGAGAGATTTTACCTCCCTGTGTGTGTTCTACCGCTTGTACAATAGGATGTGTTCTGAGGAATTGTTCGAAATGATGTCCACGGTTACTTTCTACCATCGCACCGCTCGCCATAGGCAGGGAATTCATTCTCATACTTTAGAACCGAAATGGTCGCGTACAGTGCGGTTTCAGAGAAACTTTCTCCCGCGAACGCTTGGGTTATGGAATGAGCTCCCTTGTAGCGAGTGAAGTATTTTATTTTGTATATGTACTGTGTAATTAGCTTTAAATTACCCTTTTGCGTATTATGTCAAAATCATTGTAAAATTCTATATCCATAAAGGCATGGAATACTCATTTACGTCAACAGTCTTTTAAATCTGATTTTTAAAAAGATGACAGATCGAAAAATATTCAAAGTCAGTCTGGTTGAGATTTTCTCAAATGAAGATATAAAAAAATATAAATTTGAAATTTTATATAGAAACAGATAATTTATTATTTTACCTAGTGCAACTTTATCGGCGTGGACCATATATAAGAACCTGTGCTTGGGAATAGATTCGTTCAAAAGGAAAACACATAAGGAGGTTTGATTTCCTGGATTATCTGTCGACGGTTTGTGAGTTACCCCATAAATCACACAGAAGGTACCATATTTCTGTTTTATTAGTAAGGTCTACGAAGATCTTGAATTTTTGTGGATTGGGCCTTTTTGCCTTTATCGAATTCCCTTTTCCGTATCCTGAAAATTCGGGAATATATGGAGTTGACATAGATTGTCGTAATCCATAGGATTAATCACGTCGTACCACGATTTGCCAACTTTGGCGATAATAGAGTCGACCGGGGTAAAAATTGTAATACGGTCTTCAAAGTAAGAAAAGACGGCTAAATGAATAATTTCCGAAACGAAGAAGTTAAATTGTGTATGGCATAAAAGGGTTTAAAATTAATTAATTTTTGTATAGTGATCGTATAAGGAACTATAATTAAATTGTATTTACGAACTACACCTATTTTTCATTTATCTTCCCCTGGGGAATTGAGTCTTCACAAGCGGCGCCCAACGGGATAAAAATACATTTTTTTATAGTTTTGTGTACGATCACATCACGCAAAAGTTTTTTAAAAAAAAAAAAAAATAGACATAATTTTATAACTTTTTTTTCAAAATTCAAAAAAAAATGCAACTATCTGCGTTACATTCATGTTTTACATGAGATTTTCGGACTCGTTTGGCTAATAACTATTTTTTTTTTCTCTTTCGTCTCTAGTTTTTAACAATTAAAAGGTTGTATTGTAAGAAAACCTTATTTATTTACTAATCGTCAGATTAGTACGAATTGTTAATATTAATAGTGCATAATATTCATATAGTGTTCAATTTCATATTAAATGATAAAAATGTGGGTATTTACCATATTAAAGATTTTAAATGTTGAAGATACCTCTTAAATTGAGGGCACATTTTGTGCAATTTAATTATAATTAACTACTTATGTAATGGACCAAAGAAATTGGTTTTTAAAGCATTTGCTTTATATATTATTGTTTATGAAGCTAATATATGCTTTCCTAATTGTTTTGCAACAAACTTAAGAGTTAGTGATGTGTTTTTTAAATTACTAATCACGATATGTTGTTTTTTTTTACATTCTTCAAAATTCAAAAAGTCATTTGAACGACACTGTTGTTATTATAAAATTAACATTTAGACCTAATTTATTTTTATTCCTCTTTTACCAACTTCAAAATTCAAAAAGTCATTTGAACGACACCGTCGTTATTATAAAAATAACATTTAGACCTAATTTCATTAATATTCCTCTTTAACCTTTTTCAAAATTCAAAGTCATTTTATCGACACCGTAGTTTTTATAAAAATAACGTTTAGGCCTTTATTAATATTTTGTTGTTTTATTTTATCTTTTATTTCCTTTAGAGGAAAAATAATTTTATTTTCTTTCGATTGGCATGCAGGAGATGCTTTGATTTGTATTTATATTTAACTACGAATAATAATTTTCGTTAAAGTCGATTGGACGCATTCTTTATTTAAATATTTTAACTGATTCTCAAAACAGCTATTTGTTCTCTCACGTCAAGAGACGTAATTTCTATATTGTATATTTTTCTTGTCTATTTGACACGTAATTAAAACGTAATTGAACGTTTTTGTATATTTTTTCTCAAAAAAAAAAAAAAGACGACTTGTCGTTCGTTGATGTCTGCGACATCATTTATTATGATTACCTTACATAGTTTTAATTACTAATACAGAAGTAGTACTCCTTCCTTGCGTCGGTTAAACGACTTTTGCGTTAATAAATGGAGACCAAAGATCATGACATCTGTGGCTCATTATTAATTCTAAAAGCTATTGTAGCTTATTATATAAAAATATTTAATTTATTTTAACTAATATTCTTTATTAATTATCTAATTTTTTACTCGTTTTACTTTCTAGCTACTTTCTAACTTGCAATTTTAGACAGTCTCTTTAATATTTATCTCATAATTAAAGGATTTTAATACAGCGGGGTTTTAGCTTGAGCAGTATGACAACTCATTAAATAAGCTAATGTCCAAAATATGGAGCGGATTGCAACTCCTTAAAAAAGCCCTTGTCGATGAATTTGAGCGGTGGGATAACTCATTAAATAAGCCTTATATCGTAGTCCTAGTTGTAATAAGGCATTTGGCCAAGATACAACAATTAACATCAAGTCCCTTACAGATCGGTCATGGGGTTCCTTAGCGGTTATGCCCTTTGTGTGTGGATGAATGTATAGGAATTATATGAGGTAAGCGTGTTAGGTTGGGTTACTATGAGTGATGAGGTAAGAGTATTAGATGCGTACGTGATGTAAGTTTTTAGGGATCGGTTATGTCTTTTAAATTGTTTAATAATTTAAAAGACAGAACCGATCCCTAAAAACTTACATCACGTACGCATCTAATACTCTAACCTCAAAATTCGTCTAACCGAATTTTCACGAGGAAGGGGGGATAATGTAGCGAGTGAAGTATTTTATTTTGTATATGTACTGTGTAATTAGCTTTAAATTACCCTTTTGCGTGTTATGTCAAAATCATTGTAAACTTCAATATCCATAAAGGCATGGAATGCCATACTCATTTACGTCAACAGTCTTTTAAATCTGATTTTTAAAAAGATGACAGATCGAAAAATATTCAAAGTCAGTCTGGTTGAGATTTTCTCAAAGGAAGATATAAAAAAATATAAATTTGAAATTTTATATAGAAACAGATAATTTATTATTTTACCTGGTGCAACTTTATCGGCGTGGACCATATATAAGAACCTGTGCTTGGGAATAGATTCGGTCAAAACACATAAGGAGGTTTGATTTCCTGGATTATCTGTCGACGGTTTGTGAGTTACCCCATAAATCACACATAAGGTACCATATTTCTGTTTTATTAGTAAGGTCTACGAAGATCTTGAATTTTTGTGGATTGGGCCTTTTTGCCTTTATCGAATTCCCTTTTCCGTATCCTGAAAATTCGAGAATATATGGAGTTGACATAGATTGTCGTAATCCATAGGATTAATCACGTCGTACCACGATTTGCCAACTTTGGCGATAATAGAGTCGACCGGGGTAAAAATTGTAATACGGTCGTCAAAGTAAGAAAAGACGGCAAAATGAATAATTTCCGAAACGAAGAAGTTAAATTGTGTATGGCATAAAAGGGTTTAAAATTAATTAATTTTTGTATAGTGATCGTATAAGGAACTATAATTAAATTGTATTTACGAACTACACCTATTTTTCATTTATCTTCCCCTGGGGAATTGAGTCTTCACACCCTGCCAAGGTTTTCTTTAAGGACTACAGTATGGGGTTCTTCAAGAAAGAAGTAATTGGATTTTTGAAGGGTTGGCAACGCGCGAGTGATACCCCTGGTGCTGCAAGCGTCCATAGGCCACTGTGACCGCTTACTATCAGGCGGACCGTGTGCTTTTCTGCCATTTTAGTGGTATTAAAAAAACTGTAGAAATAAAATTTAAAAAGTTGAGCCAACGAAGGTTAAACCGCTTAGCATAACGAAACGAATTGAATCCGGTACTTAAATAAAAAATCCGACTGCAAAAAAAAATAAAAAATTATTAAGAAATTAAAACATACCAAATATTTAACTACTAGCTGTGGTACCCGGCTTCGCTTAAGGACAACTGCCTTAACATCAACATAAGAGATTGGGTGGCAGTTAGAATAAAAGGTTAAATTTTAAAATATAGGTGGCAATTTTTGAAGTGAAAACTTCTTTTGCGTTGTGCACTTTTTTTGGTATGGGTAAAAAATTATAAACTCGCGTCAGGCTTATCGAAAATTCGTAAGACGGAAACCATAATGCCACGCCATAAAAATTCGCAAAACGGAAACCATAATGCCACGCCATAAAAGGATGATTGGCAAAATAAAAAGATCGATTTTGAAGTGAAAACTTCTGTAGCAGCGTTGTGCACTTTTTTATGATGGTTGAAAAATGTTAAACTCTATAGGACGAATAATAAGTAAGAGGAAATTGGGTTGATGAAAAGATGAAAGTGCGGATTACACATGTTAAAATGTTAGATCCAGGTTGTATGTTTTCACTTCTGCTGGCACTCCCGGAGTGCAACACGTTTTTTTTGAAGTAAAAACTTATTTAGCGACGTTGTGCACTTTTTTGGTATGGGTAAAAAATTATAAATTCGCATCAGGCTGATCGAAAATTCGTAAGACGGAAACCATAATGCCACGCCATAAAAATTCGCAAAACGGAAACAATAATGCCACGCCATAATAGGATGATTGCCAAAATAAAAAAAATTATATTGAAGTGAAAACTTCTTTAGCGGCGTTGTGCACTTTTTTTGTGATGGGTAAAAAATGTTAAACTCTGTAGGACGAATAAAAAAAATTATATTGAAGTGAAAACTTTGGAAATTGGGTTGATGAAAAGTGCGGATTACACATGTTAAAATGTTATATCCAGGTTATATGTTTTCACTTCTACCGACACTCCTGAAGTGCAACCCGTTTTTTTTTGACAACATATTTTAACTACAATACTTGTTTTTCATTTTGTTAACCTGGGTATATATGTACAAATTTTTCAAATTTCCTACTCGAGAGCAAGCTACGTATAGTTGACCGTGAGAAAAGCAGAAGTCTTTGAGGATGGTGCCGCAATATTGTTGAGTTTGTCCTTGCACTTTGTTTGTTGGAAACCAATAGGCTAATTAGATTGAAAATTGCAGTCTTTTAAATTGAAATGGCAGTTCAGTATAGATAAGTGGTATTCTGGAGATAAATACTGTGTGTCCTTTGTCCTTTCCAGTCATAAGATCGGCTTCGACGATGTTATTCGATAGCTGTTTGACCATCATCCTTGTTCCATTACATAGTTTCGGTGAGGTAAGATTTCTAAGTAGTATGATCGGAGATTCAATTTTCAGCCGAAGGCAGTGCAATGACATTCCTGGTACTTGCAAAGATTTTAAAAATTCTGTAGGGAAGTTGACACTTTCTACGTTCAAACTCACGACGGGTCTTGATTTTTATACCTCTATTAATAGGTAGCCTTACCCATAAAAAAAGACATTGAATAGTCCATAGTGTTTCAGAATATTAAACAACATTTGAGAGTGTTCTGGAAGGTCCCACAACGATCTAGGATGTTTCCGAACATTCCAGCCCATTCCCGACCATTTCACATTTCAGAATGTTCCGGGTTGTTCTGGAACGCTTGAACCCACCACGGATCTTGCTTTATATACCATTGCAATAGGTAGCTCCACCCATACAAAAAAGGCCACAATATTAGAGAGTGTTCTGGAATTTTGTACAATAATCTGAGATGTTCCCCAATATTTCACAACATTCCGAATGCTCTCGAATACCCTCGAATGTTCTAGAAATTTCTAGAAGGTGAAACTTTCAGCCCTTATATCTTCAAAAACACGCCCTTTAGGTAAAAACGGAAATCTCCTTCATGGACGAGAGATAGAGGGCGACCACATTATATAACTCCCTTGATCATACTGGGACTCATTTCTGTATCTAAGCGGCACGCACGTTGTACTTATCTTAATATATATAAATCTCGTGTCACAATGTTTGTCCTCAATGGACTCCTAAACTACTGAACCGATTTTGATCAAACTTCGTAAATATCTGTTATTTGATCCAACTTAAAAGATAGGATAGTTTTTATCTCGATATGTCAAGTGCGAGCCGGACTCTGGCACTATAGGTAAAAACCAACTTTCGCCGGGTACAGAGGGACGGCAGCGGAACAACGTTCGCCGGGACAGCTAGTCTTTTATAATATATTTAACTATTAGCAGACGGTACTAATTTTAAGGTAACTACTATACTTAGAGCAATCTGTTCACTATTTGAACTTGCATTGAACTGAGTCACGTCTGCTTAAAGCTAAATATTTGGTATGTTTTAATTTCTGTTCTGTTTTTAATATTTTTGCAGTAGGGTTTTTTATTTATTCAATTAATTGCTTTTGCCCGCAGTTTCACCTGCCCCAAATTCGGTGATCATTGTAGGATTTCAACGTTCACTCCTTAATTATAGAAAATAACTCACACTCGACATTTTTAAGCAGCCTACATCCTTCCCCGGGAACCTATCTCCATGCCAAATGTCATCGTAATCGGTACATAGGTATAAGCGTGAAGAGGCAACAGATATAATATAGCTAACTTAGCAGATGTTGTCCTGCCCGGAAAAGCATCAGCGCCGCATTAAATTTAATATTTAAAATTTAACATTTACATTTTTTAAATTTTGCGATTCCATAATTACTTCTAACGAATCAATTTTAAGAATTTAATTCTTTATTTTCTTCCAAATCTTTCATACCACCACACACGACGCTAATTAGTTAGCCCAGATTCCGAACTATACAGTTGTTCGGAGAGCCAAGAAGCGCATCCACTCAATCTAACGACGCCACTTCAGCTAAAATCCATCAGGCGGTTTAGGCCTCAGAGCGTGCCAAAAAATATACATACATACATACATACACTCGAGGAACATAACCCTCCTTCTGACACAGTCGGTCAACTGGTACAACAATTTATTTCGAATTAAATTAAAAGTTAATATGACGTCAAAAGCCGGTCGGCTCTATCCTTCCCACTCCATATCCTAGACTGCGAAGTCCTACACTACCTGCCCTATCTACTCCGTCTTACTGGTGTCTTGGGCAGAGGTAATAGGCACACATAGGAATGCCATGAGATGGACGGGACACTACTAGAATCACTCACTAATGCAGACTGGAAACGCCGCATGCCTTCCAGTGGTTGAGGACCCTCCGTTTCTTCAATTACCACCTTTTTAAACGTCTGCGCTGTTTTGAACACTCTACAGAATCCTCTCATCGATAGTTCAGTTCCTATGTGACCCGTTCCTTCAGTCCTTGCAGTGGAACGCTGGCTGGTAAGACGCTATAACGGAACGGAAGTTAATATGACGTCAAAGGCCTTTACCCAACTGGAATCCATTTAGAAAACATTAATTAAACTAACATAGTATATAAATATATACTATATATAAAACGTAACACAATACTAACACGCAAAAATTGTAAAGAAATGGTAAAAAAAGTCTTTATTATGACGTCAAAAGTCTTGCAGAATTCTATACGTTTTTATTTTGTTCTTTCGCTAAAAATAGTGACTAAAAGTAAAGGATATTTATTTTTATATTTTTATATTATAACAATATTGATATGCTTTGCACTTATTCAATTACAAAAGGTAAACCATTTATTGAGGATATTCCATTTTTATTCGTTTATTTCCTTTCATTCCAATTAATTTGCTACGGACAAGTGCCTCTGAAGGATTCCAAGTACTATCTATTGGTTTTCCACTTCCTTTCAGCTCTGTCGTGATTCCGTTGAGACCATTCTAATCTCCTAACTGCTAACATCCGTGATATCTGCGGTATTATAAAATGGTTTAAAGTATATATACAATGAAAACCGGCTTAGTGGGTTTTGTACACACATTAAGTTAGGGTTCCGTAGAACGGGAATTATTGCGAAAATTTTAAATACTTATGATCCGATTTTGTTTAAAGCAATTTTTTTTAAAGTATTTATAAAGACCTATTATCGTGATTGTATGTATATTATCTTTATTAATAAGAGACCGATAAATAATTTGTGTGGTTTTCTTTTTGATATATCGTATGTTCTTTAAGATGTATTATTTTTTAAATTAATGACTAATATGTACTTAGTCTAAGTATTACCAATTGTAGCACTAACGACTCCGTGAATCACTGTAGGGTCCTAATAAAAATCATTGCTGCGTCCTAATAATTTAGGCCAAGTGTAAAATTGTGTGGGATCATACTTTGGCTTCGCTTACACAACTAAATGTATTTTTTTGACTTATAAGATCTTTATAATATATACGCTAAAAATGAATGAAAGAAAATTTTCTTTATTGCACAATTAAAATAGATATACAATAAAAAGCTATAATAAAAAAAAAGTACAAATAGGCGACCTTATCGCTAAAAAGCGATCTCTACCAGGCAAACCTTTGGTTAGAGGAATATACAAAGAGAAGTAGGTGGTGCGGTGACGAAAGAGGTAAGTTGTAATTAGAATAAACATACACACAATATATAATATACATAATAAACAAGTATATAACATAAATATAATAAATAGATAAACAAAATAAAAAAAACATACATATACAAGACATTTGAAATAAAATACCAAACACGAAATAAGACAATTTTAACCCTGTGAGTTTAACACTGTGAGTTTGAGATTAAAAGATAATGTTGTTTAATTTGGTTTTTAAAAATAACCACAGATTGTGAGCGCCTAATAGTCAGTGGAAGAGAATTCCATAGCTGTATAGCCTGAACTGTGAAAGAACGATTATAAAAATTAGTTAGCTGGTGTTTTTAAAAGAAGACTAGTGGACAAGCGAAGAGTAAGTGTAGAAGAGGAAATAAATTGAAATCGTTCTTTCAAATAGTAAGGAGTTGATGGATTGAATAGTATGTTATAAAGTAGTGTAAGAGTATGGGTATTCCGGCGAAGTCGAATTGGGAGCCATTTGAGCTGAGCACGAAATTGAGAGACATGATCGTATTTGTGTAATCTCAGTGAGATTAATATAGAAGGCATCAGCACAATCAAGAATAGGAAGAAGTAAAGATTGTGCAAGTGCAACTTTTGTGGGTATAGGTAACAGATTACGTAACCGCCTCATTGACCCTATCAAAGAAAATATTTTACGACTAATTGTTTTTATTTGTGGGGCCCATGATAACGTATTGTTAACAATTATCCCTAGATTTTTGACGGAGTCACAATAAGGTATAAAGACTCTGTCAAGTTTAATTGAAAGTAATAGTTCCGAATTGATGCGTGATATCATTTTTGTACTGCCAACAATAATAGCTTTCGACTTCAGAGGATTGATTTGAAGGCCATAAAATGAACTCCACTGAAGTATTTGGTCATGATCAGCATTAATTTTTTTAATGGCTTTATTGTTGTCATCAATGCATGATGGGCATGTGTGTAAATTTGGAGATCATCTGCATACAAGTGGAAGAGAGAAGAAAGTTTGTGAGTAATAGTGTTAATGAAGATGGCAAATAGGAGAGGAGACAGCACGCCACCTTGCGGTGCACCAGCTGAAGTGGAGCACCAGTCGGAGAATGTATCCTCCAACCGGATGCGTTGCTGGTGCCCATACAAGCAACTGTGAAACCAGTCAATTACTGTTGGAGATATGTTAAGAGAGCGTAAGATGCCCAGCAATATGTCAAAGTCTACTGTGTTGAAGGCATTACTGAAATCTAACAGCGACATAACTGTAAGTTGCTTATTATCCATGCCGTAACGGATATCATCAGTAATTTTGGTGAGAGCAGTAACCGTACTATGAACAGGAAAAAACAAAGAAAGAAAGAATGTTTTTCTTTCTTTCTTTGTTTTTTAACATTCTTTCTTTCTTTGTTTTTTTCTGGGGTCCTATGAACGTGGTTTAAAAGTTAGAGATTTTTTTTTAGAGTTAGAGAGAAGATATATACGACTTATAAACTATATACGAAACCTCAATCACATTTTTTAATCTTCGTCCAACAATATCTCACACGACTAAGTGAGCGGGATTTTTTTATCTCTCAGTTTAATATACGGAGAGCTACTCCTAGATAAATTTTCTCCATTCTTATGACTTACATGTATGGCGATTAACAATAGACACCTTTCTGTATAATTTCATAAGAATCGGTCTAAAGGCGGCGGAATCAAAAACTACAGCATTTACTAGGGCGGAGACTGAAATTTGGACGGACATGACGAAAATATAAGGGTCACATTTTTGTAATTTCCCACGGAACCCTAAAATACCAGCCAGGTTTGTAAGTCTGGCTCGCTCACCGAGGGTTCCGTACAAACTTATTAGATAGCTCTTCCATCATGAGATCAAGTCACCTAGGTCAACGGGAAGTACCCCATAAGTTGTATTTAATTTTGTCATATTTTTTTTCACATTTACTTAGAAGCTTGATTTTTTTACAATATTAAGTGACCGTAGACTTAGTATTTATCTTTTATTAATTTCCACTTGACACCTCCAAGCGTTCTTGAGTAAAAGGGTCTTGACAGATCGACAAACTTTTTTTTTAAATGTGTTATAACTACATATTAACAGATTTCGGATTTTTCCCCATATCTGTGACGGAAAATTTGCTTCATGTCAAATTTCATGATTCTTGAACAACTTCTACTTCTACTTTCCGTACCTTTGGTTTTGATTTGTTTGTGAATGCTAAAGTATGCGACAAAAATTACCGTATTTTCTACTAAGTTGTTATATATGGACGGAATTCAAAAATCTTTTTTTATTTAAAAAGAATATACATCCGAGGTGGTCTCATATTAATTTTGTGAATTAAAAACTTAAATTTTTGGTCAAAAAAATAATTGATGTTAATTTGTAACTGGTAAACGCCTTCTATGTTGGTGATTGTATAAAATTTTGTTACGATTTATCGATGTTTTTAGTGAACGAGAAAACATTTTAATAAAAAATAAACAACCGGCTTCTAAAAGTTGCACTAAAAAGGTAATAATAATTACTTATTTCAAAAAATCTGATCTGAATTACAGTTTAAAGTTGGTGTCATGAAAGTGAAGTGTGTTATAAACTTTAGGAACACAGACACTAAAATGTTTTTTGTATCTCTGAGCAATAAAAAGAATCTGTTTTGATAGAGTTCCTTATACAAAAGGTGCCAACGAGACCATATCACTAAGCGTAGAAATAGAGTCGCGCTATAATGCTTACACTGAGATAAACAACTGTTGTCAATGGTTGTTTATGTTCGATTGTTAACCTTAAATTTCGTTTAAAGATAAGCCGTTGTTTTACAACTATAGATTCGGTCCGACCTATTAAGGGCCCTATCTTTAACACAGTAATAGCTACATGCTACAATTTTTACAAAATACCTAAGTGCCATTAAGGCGGATTTCTCATCATATAACAAACAAGAATTTTTCATAACAAAATAGACCGCCATCAAAAGCCCGCTAAAAAGTAAAAAAAAAAATATTAAATAAAAACCCGACTGTAAAAACATCAAAACTAAAAAGCAATAAATAATCAATTTAACTATTAGCAGATGGAAGTCATTTTAAGGTAACTACTATATGAGTAGTTTGAGCTAATCTATACTACTATTTGAACATACGCGCGAAAAACATTAATACCCTCTTCTAGGTCAATCAGGTAAAAAGTAGGTATAGGGTTTTTTAAGAATTTGGTGATAAGAGTTTTAAAGCCATTGCTCGAGTAATGTCCCTGGATTTACAATTGACTTACAATTAGCGAAGACATCGGGTAACATACCCGTAATAAGTTTCGCTTTAAAATGGTGCCAAACCAATGCTTTAAACAGAAGACGTGACCTTCTAGTGATTGGTCACACTTAACAGTCTATATATTAAAAACTACTGAACTGATTTTAATGAAACTAACACTGTCCCCTAAGTTGAAGGATATATAATTAAAAAAAATTTATTAAAATCCGATCATTAGATTAGAAAAACTTGGTCCGATTTAACCCAACCATGACATAAAACTCCACGTTCATCGCTAAGAAACCCCATCGAGGTAGTCTTACAATATCAGAACACACCTATTACTACCCCCAAGGACATTAGAATTAGTGGTGTTGACATCTCCAGCGACGTTCAGTTCCGAAATAATTCAAATGACGAGTTCAAGTTAGCGTCCAAGAAACTTAGCCAGCTTAACAGAGTGAAACATTCTTTTACCTCGAGAAAGGTTGCTATATCTTGGCTCTTTTGACTTGGTACCAAACGAGCTGAGAGAACTCTCGACGATCCCAATCTCATAAACGCTATCGAACCTTGAGGTCTTAGATATTTCCTCCCTGATTGTGTTTTACCACTTGTGTTATTGGGAATTGTTCGGAATCATGCCTACGGCTACTTTCCTGCCATTGCACTGTTTTTGCAACGCGCGAATGCCGTTATTATCAGGAACGACGTAAGATTGTTTGCTCCTTTGGTATTTATAGAAGCTCGCACTAGGCGCACAAAAGTTAAGGGACTGCATTGCTCCTTTACAATTTGTCTGCATGCCTTTGGAAAAAAAAACCATATTTTTAAACTAAAGCATCTGTACTCGAAATGTTTGAATAGTTGGGTCTTCGTCTTTTTCTTCTTAGGTTGGAAATTAATTGCAGAACCCCCATTTGGAAGTCTACAACATCATCTTCATCAAAACTATTCAATGACGGAATTATGCCTTTGAAAAAGGATAAGTGTCGTTCATTTGGTTCTTCTACTTCAAAATTTTCAGGCTCCAAGGAGTTCATCCTTCTTTTTTGCGATATTAAGCTTGGTCTTCCATCTGGTCGATCCATGCTCTCGTGATCCGAAGAATTCCAATCCAAAGCGTCAACCTCGAAGAATTCTGTCTTCATCTCTACTGATTCTTCGAGAGGCTCATCGGCGACCCCATCGCCTGTCTTGATATTTAAGAATTGCAACTGATTGTGGTATATGTATTTCTTCACGATGGTCCGACTGGTTCCCGTCTTCATCACTTCCTCGCGCTTCTTTATTGACCTGACGTAACCATCTCGTATGTTCCACCACTTTTTCATAATTTCTTTAACTGAAACAGAGTATAAAGTTCTACTTGAAACTTGCTAAAAACTTTACCTATTTGAAGTTAATAAAATTAAAAATATACATCCTTTTATCAGTTCAAAGTAGAAACTCTCAGTAGAAAACAACATTTTGAATCGGTAGTAGAGTAATAACTGCCAAGTTTTTTCTAGAGGCTACATGTATGGGGTTCTTAAAAGAAGTGATTAGATTTGAAATGGTCGGTAATGCTCGCCGTGTTGCAATGCAAGCTTCTATAAGCTACGTTGACCGCGTCATATCAGGTGGACCGTAAGCTTGTTTGCCACCTTAGTGGTATTTAACATTTGAAGATTTAAAAAAAAAATTCAAAAGTTTTTAGTCTTAATTTAATTACCTACAAAACTATACGGGGCGCACAAAAGACATCTTGTAAATTTATGAAAATCGATGTAACGACGGCTGAATCAATACTAATATTATAAAAGCGAAAGTGGGTTCGTTTATGTTTGTTTGTTAGTCCTTCCTTCACATCGCAACGGAGCATCATCAAAAGTTCCTGAAGTAATAACACAAACATACTTCCTTATTATAATCAAGGAGTAGCCGTAAGTATCTTATGCTGATACCCGAAATAAGTGTTGGCAGAAGATAGTTACTCGTACTTATAAGGCAGTGGATGGATACAGATGGACAGACGGACGGAAAGACGGACATGACGAAATTATGAGAGTTTCGTTTTTGCAATGTAGGTTACGGAACCCTAAATACCATGCAAACGACGTGACGTCGTTAGCGCAGGGTTGGAAAAATAGTTTTCCTTTTATACAGTTCAAAAACTAGTAAGTGGTAAGCTTAACTTTACACAGAACGAATAAGAGAGACCCTGGTTGTAGGGAAAAATCCTAATAGGTATTGTTGTTAGTTAATTTAACTGACAGAAAAAAATCCTTTACCTTCAACCGACGAAAGAAAAAGGTTGTTCTAAATTCAATTGTTTAAATCTTATATTATCATATATATTTCAACGAGCAATTCTTGCGCTGATATCTATCTGCATATCTCGGAAACGGCTTTAAGGATTTGTATGAAATTTCGTATTTAGATAGGGTTTTGCTTTTTAAGTTCACCTATAGTTTTAAAGTTAATTGTAAAAACGCAACAATTTGGAAAAAACACGATTTTTTAAACTTACATATAAATAAATAATAATAATAAATATTTTTGGACATTACACACAGCGCCATCTGGCCCCAAAGTAAGCAAAGCTTGTGTTATTGGTACCAAGACAACGGATACAAATACATAAATATTACTTTTTTTTTGTAAATACATACATATCATACATAAATACACCCAGGCTCAAGACAAACACAAATGTTTATTTATTATGACATAAATGCTTGTCCAGTGCGGGAATCGAACCCACACCCTCTGCACAGCAGCTGGCCACACTACCAACTAGGCTATTAGGGAGTCCCATATTGTCCGATGTCGCCCAGTTCCTATTATTTTATTAACAAGTTTTTATTGAAATCTTGTTAGTTAAATTGAACCTAACTACTTCCCGGTGTTTGATTGAGTTAAAATTGCTTTTTTTATAGCACACTTCACTTTCATGGCACCAACTGCAAACTGTGATTCAGATCAGATTTTTTGAAATAAGTAATTATTTTTACCATTTTAGTGCAACTTTCTGAAGCCGGTTGTATTTTGTTGTTTGATGCGGTACGATTTTAAAAACGCACCGCCTTAGAATGTCGTTTTTTCAACTAGAGTACGCATCATATATTTGTCGTTAATTGTTTTGTTTATCTCATTCACGGTTGTGCCTCCGCCGCCACCACTGCTAATCGTTAAACTCGGTTCTTAATTCGCAAAGATATCGCGTACCTAGCAAACATACAACATAAAAACATACCAAGTAATTGAGAACCTCCTCTTTTTTTGAAAGTCGGTTAAAAAGTGAAAATATATCAAAAGCTTATCTCTCGAATTTCTAGTTCAGGTCCTAGATTATTTAATATTTAACAATAATTGTATCGTATTGTTATTCAAAGTCAATCAAAGAACCTTAATACCTGAAGAACTTCCTACGCACGATTCCGTACACTGCCGCACAACACAATCGAAACGGTTTTAACTGTAAAAGAAAAAAAAATTCTTACTAAAACTACTCTTGTCCTCTTCACTCATAGACTCAAAATCTCCATAAATTTCTTTGCACACATCAATCCAGGCCATTTTAGTTAAATTTCTGTCCTTGTATTTAGGAGCATCCTTGTTCCATATAATTGGTTTAGCTTCTATTAATGCAATCAATTCTTCAATATCGATAATTCGTGCCATTGTGCACACACGTGCGTACGTACGGCAGTTATTAGTAGAGACGGACAACTGACGGACAAAATAAAGCGGATAATGGAACACGTCAGACACTACGTCAACGCAATTGTGTACTGAAGTGTGAAAACGTTTGTTTGAAATATCAACCTTAATGTATGACATGAGAGAGCGTTTTTGCATGCCAATAAGGTGGAAATTGATTCGCTGGGGCCGGAGTGCGGCGCATTGCTCCCCGCACCGCAGGGACCGGACGTGCCGCGTATCCGGTGTATGAAGAGCATTAACACGACTTCGTGTGACCGAGCGAGATCGATATATAATAAATATTACACTTTTTACTTTCATTTCGTCCTCGGCGCCGGGCTCAGTGGGTATTGACCCGACTGCTAAATCAAGTGAAGTAGGTTCGATTCCAACCCAAGACAAACATATTTATGTGATAAACATTTGTGTTTGTCTTGAACATGTCAGTTTTCTATAAGGTAATACCTACACTTGTAGTTAACCGTAATTAAATACAATTTATTTTTAGCTGCAGTTTGGTAAAAACGGTCAAGTGCGAGTTTGGCTCCGGGCAAACTAATTATATGTAGTTTTATATTATTAAAAATATTTTTATTATATGATGTAACTAAAAATTTACGGTTTTCGCAATTTTTCCTTTATCTGTACTATAAGACGTAGCTTCGTACCAAATTTCAAGATTCTGAGTTCACGGGAAGTACCCTGTAGGTTTTGATTCCCATGCGAGTTTCGAAAATTTGCGGAAATTTGCGACATAAACGGCTGTATCTTTTGATTACGTTGGCTTAGAAGTTTGATTTTTTCACAACTTGATACTTTTTAACTTGATACCTACACGCGTTCCTGAGAGAAAGGGTCTGGGGGCTCATTGTGAACAGTCTCGACTTACTCAAGAGTTTTGCCTTCTCTCGACTCTGGAGGTCTCGATATCGATAAAACTGTGGTATTATGAAACGGCTTTTTCGATACATTTTTACCGTCGACTACTACAGACTACGCAGAATTAATTTCGAATAAGGAAATAAATGCTGTCGTTAAGTAGGAAGTCAATGATTTAAGTACCCAAAAGGTTTCATCTTGGAATTATGCAGAATGTTTTTTCTCGTCTGTATCATAGAATATACAATACCTACAATATGTACAATATACGAAATTATAAACGGCACTGTTTTACTGAATCAAGAGAACAATATGTGATATTGGGTTACAGTTCCCAAAAAAAATATTTTAGGTTTCCGTAGCCAAATGGCAAAAAACGGAACCCTCATGGATTCGTCATGTCTGTCTGTCTCTCTGTCCGTCCGTATGTCCTAGCCACTTTTTTCTGAAACTATAAGAACTATACAGTTGAAACTTGGTTAGAAGATGTATTCTGTGAACCATTAGGCATTAAGATTTTCACACAAAAATAGAAAAAAAAAACAATAAATTTTGGGGGTCCCCATACCTACTTAGAAGTGAAACTCAAAATTTTTTTTCATCACACCCATACGTGCGGGGTATCTATGGATAGGTATTTAAAAATGATATTGAGGTTTCTTATATAATTTTTTTCTAAACTGAATAGTTTAGAGACACTTCCAAAGTGGTAAAATGTGTGTCCCCCCCCCTCTGTAATTTCTAAAATCAGAGAATGATTTAACTAAAAAAATATATGATGTACATTACCATGCAAACTTCACCGAAAATTGGTTTGAACGAGATCTAGTAAGTAGTTTTTTTTTATTCGTCATAAACAAAATCACAGATTAGCAAATACAAAATACGTTATGAGAGAAGTAATATAAACTTACATTTTAGAGTGATATGTACTTGTTACAAACAAAAACTAATAAAGTTTGCATGAAAATAGGAAAAAATAACTAGATATGCTTACATTTATATATAGTATGTAATATACTATAATTATCAACAATAAAAAATTAAGGCATACTTTTAATTACAGGAATCACAGCACGGTAGATTAACCCTTATAAATGAAATATTTTCATTCGAATCCCATAAGCCAGAGTCCTATTATCAGCTTGTCTCGCTAGAGTCTTAGCTCCCTAAGAAGCAGGAGGCCTACAACTGATATCAGTTTCAATCCCAATCCAGTTTCAATCCAATTTCGTGGCAAGCTTAAACTCGATCTCCATCGGTACTCCTAAACCAAATTGCGATTGGATTGAAATTGGGATTGCACACATTTCGAAATCACAAATCACAAAATATAAAAACAATACTGAAACGAATAAAAATTGAATTGAAAGTTAAATCTTCGTAGCGATGGTTTTGTTTTGTTTATTTAAAATTTTGACATTTCTTTTCACAGATCATCATACCTAATTTCACTCTCGATCCGATGGCTCAAAGAGTACCGATTCTTAATATTTGTATAGGATTTTAGTTCCGAAATTGGCCACCAAATTCCGTTCTTGATTGAGCGCTACAACAACGTTCAAGAGTACCAATTTAGTAAATTTCTCGATCGCCGTAGGATTTTACGATTGAAACTGATATCTGTTGTAGGCCTCCAGGCCTGGCAAGTAGCGCCCAACGATTAAAACTTTAACAATATATGTTAAATGAAACAACAAAAAGTCACAATGAAACTTTTATCTTGCACATCAAATAGTACTTTAAAATTACGTAACAAGTTCACATTTATTTATGACTATCTATCTAACCCGGCGAACGTTGTTTCTGTTTTGAAACAACTGCTGCACCAACCTATTGTGAAAGGGCTGTACTAATTTAGAAACCTTTCCCGGCGTGTGCATAACAATTACCAAAATTTCATTACAATCAGTTTAACCTAGTCTCTCTCTAGAGTCTGACTCGCACTTGACTTTCGGAAAATACTTTCTTAGAACACACCGACCTAGTTTCGTATCTCTACAATCAGCAGTTTAGGCTGTGCGTTGATCCGTCAGTCAGTCATTCAGGACAAAGCATTTTACATGTATAGAAGATAATCTAACATTTAAATGACTATAAAATAACATTGATATACACATACAACAAGTTCGAAAAAATTGACACAAATATGAGTACATTGTATACACTCATATACACGTATACTATAGATACTATAGTATAATATAGTATAGACTAAATACATTGAGCTGCATTATGACTACACTAGACGAGAAGATACATTGCGCACTGAGCAGCTAGGATCATATTGCGAACAGTCTCAACTACGCCAGACTCTGGAAATCGAGAGAAAAATATATTATTTGCATCCATACATTTTCTCTCGAAATCCAGAGTCTGGCGTTATGAAGGTTGTGCCCAATATAATCTCCCTGTGCGGCTGGAACAGGCCTACTTAGTAGTAGGCGTACGTAATTAACTAGTATTTTCATCTGTGACACATGTATTTGAATATTAACAAGCAGATCTATCTTAAAACTAGACAGAAGAGTACAATACTCATTAACGTCTACTTTTATAAAGCTTTTTACCAAAGCTCATACGAAACTGTTAACAACGACGTTGTTTTAAAAGTAAAGGCTTTTTAACCGACTTTAAAAAAGAAGGATGAGTTTTTTTTATGTATGTTCGGGCATAACTCTGTCATATATACACAGATTTGCAATTTTTGAAAAACAGCACACACACACACACACACACACACACACACACACACACACACACACCTACTTAAAAAATAAATACAGAGATAAATAGTTTTTATTCGTAGAACTTAAGTGTCTACTTGAATTATTTTTATATCTGTATGTTTTAGGGGCACACCATGTTCTTTCTTAACTTTTATTAAATATGTACACCATGTTCTTTCTTAACTTTTTAAAGTAAATCCTTAAAATTATTCTTAAAGTCTTGAAAATAGAAACATTGCATATAGGAACATCAATCACAACTTTTAAGATTTTTAGGGTTCCGTACCTAAAAGGAAAAAAGGATACCTTATAGAGTCACTTTGTTTTCCGTCTGTCTGGCTGTCTGTCAAGACCCTTTTTCTCAGGAACGCGTGAAGGTAACGTTGAAATTAATATGAAATACTTAAGTCTACGGTAACTTAAATTTGTAAAAACTTCAAGTTTCTAAGTAAATTATATTAGTATATTATATTCAAAAATTATGCCCGAAATACGGTAATTTGTGTCGCATATTGTGACAAAAATAAATCAAAATCTATGGGGTATTTCCCGTTAACCTAGAATCATGAAATTTGGCAAGAAGCAAGCAAACCTCACAAATATAGGGAAAAATTCAAAAACTGATTATAAACCTGTGAGACTTGATCTCATGACGGAAGAACTATCTACATATAATAACTTTGTAGGTACAGAAACCCTTGTTGCGCGAGCCAGACTCGCACTTTGCCGGTTTTTTTTATTACACGTCACATTTATTATTCTAGCACATTATCGTATTTCAATTAAAACCTTATTTTATATTGTAACCAACTGTAAATCCTACATCTTTATATGTATGTTTAAATGCATTAAATGTACACTTATTAGGTATTTCTTATTCAACTACTCTACGCTAGTGGTCAACATGCATCGAGTGGTCGGTAGCTTTAGAGATGGGATGTCGCACGGAAAGTGGTATGAGAAATTAAAAATTTTGAAAAACCCCTAGACGGGTAATTGAAAAAAAATAATTTAAAAACTGCTGACTCAACCAAATTATGTAAAATAGAGTTCATCTTTCGTGAAGTCGGTCATATAAACAATGGAGTATCAGTTTTCATAGCACTTTCTTACGTGCCTATTTGTTTCTCGAAGATATACTTAGATGTGGCAATAATCAATAACGTATTCAACTACCTATGAACTTAATAAACAACCAAAGAATATCCCTGGCTGGGCTGCCATTAAATGGACTAAAGTTTTGCAGTTTTATAGCAACGTGAACATAATTGTTGAAGATGTTTTACGAGGACATAATGTAATACAGGATATCTTCAATTTAGTTGAAATTTTAAATAGAGATGGCAGCCCCCGACGGATATTCTTTTCATACGGTTTTCTTTGGTAGTCGTTGACCTTTGGTCGTTGTATTTTATATTTTTAGTGTTCCTACGTCACTACTCTTTACAGAAATACTTCCCTATCGAGTTTTATCGACTTTATTTAATATGTAGTAACTGATATATTAGTAATGTAGTAACCATTAAGGAATTCCACTATAATCCTTTGGGCTCCCTCATCAGACCCTCGCCACCATACGTAATTAAAGAGGGTCGTTAAAACCTATCTACCGAGCCCAAACACGAAGGGTTTGCTAGTAGCCATTGAAGAGTTCCAGTATCCACCTCTTGGATCATCAGAGGAATCATCAGATCAGCTAAAAGTTGCCAATTTATAGTACTGACATGTAAACCACATATTATTACAAAGTTTCAAACAGACAGGACGCCCCAACTTAGCAAAAACGAGCAAAACTCATTTTTACTAATAAAAAATATTTACTGCACCGCCCCCTAGTGAGTTACCACCGTAACACCCATAATTGAAAGCCCTTCCCCCAAATAAAACTATTTAGCCATCAACCAATGTCACTAATTCTGACTCCTTTACATACCACTCTCCGTGCGACATCTCATCTCTAATGCTCGATGCATGTCGACCCTTAGTTAACATATGCCAAAAGAGAGCAGTCGACATATGCCTAAAGAGAGGTTCTAAGAATACGAAAAACTATTTACAAATGTTATCCACCGTGATTATCCGACATATCTAGATAAAAGTAGTCAATCTATCGGTTAAAACAGTTACCGCGATTGACAAGCCACGATTAAAAACATACCTCGAATTCGAGATTATCTCTATCAACATGAGAATCGCTCGAAAAGAGTTTGAGTAAAATCGGTCCAGCAGTTTGGTTTTATCCCTAAAAACCTGATTTGTTTTAAAGACGCAAAAAATATTCTCAAGAGAAGTTGCTCGAGCGGTACTTCCTACCGAACTTTTTTTTTGTTTTTTTTTTAAATTGGCCATTTTAAGAGCGTTAACTGGTATAACTGGTAACGCATTTCTGTAGACGCACATTTTTTAAATTCGCTTTGCACAAAGAGGAAAATAAATATATCAATTGGCGGCGCTAGCGGACGTCAGGAACCCTTTTAAGGCAAGTGATGGCAGGATTTTAAATGGTAGTCCACAGTCATGCAAAGACTGCATATAAGTTATATTCCGGTTAAGTCAAATAGCTAATTTGACTTTTGATGTTTCGATACGATTGGTTTTTGTAGCCACATCTGAGTGGGTGAGAGCGTATCTATCGGCAATGAATGCAACGCTGTAGCTACATTCGATTGGAATCAATACTTAGGCTTCAGCATCAATCGATATAACAAATGGGTTTTCATCAACTTGCAAACGGACGGAAATTATTATAATTTTTATTACGTTTCCGACACGTAAAATAGAATTTCCTCATATTGATCCATTTTAATATTACTACGACTAGTGTAGGTAGCACGTTATTAAGTTTCATATCCTTTATATTTAATATATTTTACACTAGAGATAGAAATTTTATTGTGAGCAGCACCATTATATTCAGCGACTGAGCTTTGCTCTAATAAATCATGTTTTTTATATTTCAGAACTCTTAAAAGTAAATAATACCTACAATAATTTATTAATTATTTACAAAACACACAAGTATATTTATTTAACTGTAATTTTAAAATTCCATTTTAGTGATATATACATAGATAATATATAGATATCTATTCAAGAATTGTCTAAAATATAACTCCATTCTTAGGAATGAATAATATATATTATATATAAAAGGTCATAATACAGTACGTTAACAACGATCAATAGACAAAATACATTAAATATATAAATATAGATACATACGGACTCACAACACTCACTTAGTTAGAAGATATAGTGAGAATAGAGAAAACAGTAAGCTACTGTTACATTTTTTTTTAGGTAATGTCTAAAAATATAATTCCATGCAGTCTGTGTAGACGAAGTGTAGACTCGTAGGGATGAATAATATTACATTTACAACGATCAATAGACAAAATACATTTGATATATGAACTGACAACACTCGCTTAGTTTGAAAACATTACCTATAAGAATAGAGAAAAAAAGTTTTACAAAATATTTTCTGTATGACTAATATTTTTATTCTTACATTACATTGTTGTGTCTTCTTATATGTTTCATTTAATATTTGTTAATCATATTTTTTATTAATGATTTACAATTATAATATTAATGATTTATAATTTTCGACTATGCACTATTGAAATATTATTATTTTATACAATTATTCCATGCAGGGATTCTTTTCCTTCAAAGCTACGTAAACTATCAAAATACATCATAGTTTCTCACTTTACAACTTTGTTTATAGCAAGAGGTCTTTCCTCAAGTTTTCAAAAGAGCACTTATCACACCCATTCGCGAAGGATCGAAATAATGTATCAAACTATAGACCAATATCAGTCTTAACATCACTTTAAAAATTTTTAGAAAAAGTCCATAATACTAGACTCGCAAATTTCCTCGAACATTATAACATTGTATCCAATTGTCAATTTCGTTTTCGACCGGGAAAGAGGACCAAAGATGCTGTAAGCCAACTGACAGACTTAATAACACATCAGTTACACTATTAACAAAAATGCTTGGGAATATTTCTAGATATAGCTAAAGCTTTTGATACGGTCACGATTCCTGTGCTTGTGAACAAACTACAACGTATGAGAATAAGGGGTACTGCGCTTTTGATTCTAAAAGACTTCTTGAGTGAAGGACAGCAGCAGGTAAAGGTAAATGAACTTGTTAGCAGTGCTGCACCAGTTTTTAATGGCGTACTTCAGGGCAGTATTCTCGGCCCAAGTCTCTTTTTGGTTTACATAAACGATCTGTGTCACCAGTCACTTACAAATGGCAAAATACTTGCATATGCTGATGATACAGCTCCGGTGTTTCATGAAGCGACTTGAATCGAGTCTCGCCATTATGCTAAAAAGGGTCTGTGACTGGTTAAAAGAAAACTAACTTAATTTAAATTTTTCAATAACAGGTTTTTTTGTTGTTTCTAGCTTTGAACTTCTGCGATCAATCTATTTTGCGCTAGTGCAGTCAGTTTTAGGATACTGCGTTGGAGTTTGGGGTCGTACATATAAAACTTTAGTAATAGTCATAGAAAGGGCACAAAGGTCTTTGTTAAAAGTCATGACTTTTAGACCATACAGATTTCCAAGTAAGTCAACTAAGAAAAATGCAAAGTACCATCTGTGAGGCAATTGTACATTCTCCAGATTGTCTTAAAACAACATAAAGCTACTCCCTACACCAATAACTCAAACTATAAAAACAAGCGTACTATCACTGATGTATGCTTACCCATAACATGTCACACGACATTTGCCAGGCGACAGCAAAAAGCTAGGGATGTGTATATATACAATAAAATACATAAAATTATAAATATATACCCACTATCTAATCAAGAGGCCAAACATACACTTAAAAACTGGTTACTTACTTTCTATGGATTAATATGAGACAGAAAAACTGTTAAATTAGGATTTTTTCTTATAGACCGACCTACTTACTATTCATAAATACATACACACACACCCACGTACACGCGCACACACACACACATTCTAATTTAACTTACTTACTATCTTTCAATTTACCACTATTTTATCATTGTATAAATTCTATGTAATAAAAAGAAAAATAATAATTATAAATTATACTTATATAAAATCTGTTCACAAAATTGTAAGAGCAGAAATGAAAAAGGGGAATGACTCCTGTAACTCAGGAATTTCCTACCGCAAGAGTCAGAGACTTCACCGTATTTCTTTGTAACATACCTTTATATTTATAAATAAAGATATTTTATTTATATAGACTAAATTATGTCACGTACGGTACCTTGATTTATATTTTTTTATAAATAAGCTTAGGTAATGTAATAGTTAAAAAACTTTACAGAATCCAACTAGAGAGACGACTTTCCTATCAACTGCCACATAATAAACAGTTTTTTCTAACATAATAAAGAGAGGGAGTTTTTTTTAATCGATCTTTTTTAGTATGTTTATATGTGTAACATTTGAATTATGTTTATTGTTAACAAGTAGGAATGAAACTTTGCATTGTACTGAACCATTAATGCAATTTTAGTTTATTTTGATACATTTGAACTTTTTTTATTTTTTGATCCTCTTGGTCTGCCTCGTTTCTTTTGTAGTTGATGCGCAGTTTTGTCTAAGTTTGTCAGAGAACTGGAAGCACCGTAGAAACGTAATCGGGGATTTGAATAGGAATAATTTGGAATGCGCGGCGCACGGGGCATCTTGGCTTGGTAACCATGATTTTTTAGGCGGAAAATATTCACAGCATCCGTTTGTTGATCGGGGATAAATCTACTGGGGGCGGGTACATGAAGACCGTAATCCGGAACTTCTGGTTGTGGAAGTGAAGAATTGTAGGCTCGCGGCTCGGTCAGCATCTGTGAAGCAAAACAAAAAACAAGTGAAATTATCTAAAATTAAACTAACCCCGAACCAAAAAAAATCATATCAATTTAACGAGTGACAGTTGCTCAGAACCCCTGCCTAATTTTTCCTCATTTCTCTTATCTGCCCCTATATCACACCCTGATCACTAATTATTCTATAACCTATTCATTGAGACCATTCATATTAGTCCAAACAAGTAGGAGTTGGGTGTCTTGCAGGTTTCAGGTGACGCTGCACCATCAGGTCAAGGTTACTTAATTCTTGCAATATAATTAAAGTTATGGATAGAAAATTTCGAATCGTTCGAACCTGTGAAACTTTTCAAACAAAAAATAAACTAAATGAGTTCATCCATTTGGGTGCTACGATGTCACAGACAGCGGATATAAATACATATTTATGCTTTTTTTTGAAAATATGTACACACACACATTATACATAGGAAACACCCAGTCCCAAGGCAAACACAAATGTTCATCATATAAATATTTGTCTGGCGCGGGAATCGAACCGACGCCTCTTGTTTTAGCATTTGGGTCATTACCCTCTGAGTCTTTAGTACTCTCTAATAGTGTTTTAGAATCGGAGAGTCTTCTTTTATATCATGTTTTTTAGCAATTTAAAGTATTCCATGTCGATCAATATCGGTAATATATTCCCAAAAATATCATATCAATATCCAAATACTCGTATTGCAAAATTCTTTGGAGGTGGTGCCATATTAATGTAGTGAATTTAAAACTTAAATTTTTGGTCAGTAAAAAAAATAATTATTGATGTTGGTCTCCAACAGTTTATAACACACTTGTATGAAACCAAATTCAAACTGTAATTAAGATCAGATTTTTGGGAATAAGTAATTATTTTTACCTTTTTAGTGCATCTTTAAAGCCGGTTGTTTTTTATTTATTTATATCCCTGGTCAACATATTGGATTAAGTGGTAGTGAATAAAAAACGGGCTTTTGCTTTTAACTTCCATTACGCAGGTTCTAAATTTGTTTCGAAAATCGAACCTTTTCTCTTTCTCGATCTGGCCAGTACCATTATGGCCTATTGGCCGGCCCGCCCTGTCACTGTGTTACTGGCCACGGGAAGAGATCTTTATAAAAGACTGACAATTTGCGGAAAAACATGGCGAGTTTTTTGTGTTTTTGTTTGTAGTTGTTGACTTTAAGGTAGTAAAAAGTATCGTTCGTGCCAAGTACGAAATAGCTTTTTTATCACATCTATTCGAAAATAGTTGGTTGTTTCCACGTAAACAAGGATTAAAGCTGCACTTTAATCCCTAGGGACGTTATTTTAATGTGATTTCAATTTGGAATGTAGATATTGTTAGTAAATGTTCCAATCACCAACGAGGTCGATCAAGAA
Organism: Apoda limacodes; assembly: GCA_946406115.1. Classification (NCBI taxonomy): domain Eukaryota; kingdom Metazoa; phylum Arthropoda; class Insecta; order Lepidoptera; family Limacodidae; genus Apoda; species Apoda limacodes. The sequence continues at coordinate 7,876,195 of OX291552.1, read as the reverse complement.
CATTGTACGCGGAACAAATAAAAAAAGGTTTATAAAAAGTTAAAACCGCGTGAAATGTATTCCGCCTTTGTATTTGTTTACTCAAATTTGTATTTATGATGATGATACTTTTGTAAATGTATTATTCTTATCTATAAGTTACACATATCTCTTAAAAAGCAACATTTTGTATTCTGTACGGTATAAACCATTTATTTTTAATTTAAAAGGCAAAATATTAATTAGCTTTGTTTGATTAACCTACCTTATAATTAGTATTTTGTAGCCAAGTTCTTACTGCTCCTCTTTGATCTAAATTTGTGTTAATATTTGTATGACACATCTTTTTAACGGATTGTACGTTTGTAGGACACTCTGCATTATGATTTGCAGTTTTTACTGGATCCACATTTGTGTTTAGATTACTATTTATATCTAAGTAATTTTCGCCGGTTTTTCTGGTCTTTTGTAAAAGATTAAATGTTGTATTTATCAATAATTTATTTTGCTCGCTATGGCTTAGAACTGTCCTTAAAGTTTCCTCAGCAACGATATCCTCATCAATAACTAGTTCTGGTACGTCATCGCTATCGGAATCGGATATATTATAAACATGTACGGGATCGTTATTATTTATTTCAACGTTTTTAGTTTTAATTATTTCTTCTAATATAGTTCTCGTTATCCCATATTTTTTGGTAAAATATAGCAATTCATAATCAACCGTCGAAACATCAGTTTGGACGGCTACATCTTTTATTGTTTTTGTCTGCGTAGATACATTTTCCACATCTGAACACCATCCTGCATGCACCATTCTTTTAGGAGGAAAAGTTATTTTATAATTAGTTGGAATATCACTTATAATATCTGCAATACTGTAAGGATATTCCATGTGCATGCCGATTTGCATTGTGATAACTTTCCTAGGACGGATCCCTTGCGCTTTGCCAGTACTAGAATTTTTAGATGAATGAGTTTTTGGTCTCTGCAAAAAAAAAGCAGTATTATGTTTTATGTAAGGAACTAAGCAAGCTACAGAATCACGAAAAACCGGACAATTACGAGTCTGATTCAGTGCAAACTTAACTTTTCTCTTCTGCTGAGACTTGTGTGATTTTGGCAAATTTCATGATTTTGGATCAATCAAATCAAATTTTGTAGTGTAAAAATATGCATTTGGCCTATTTTTTTTATTTCGTTGATCATATGATCAGGAAAATGGTATTAATTTTAATTTGTTTTAAACTGTGTATTCCTAAGAAAATGAGTCTTGTCAGACAGACAGATATTTTTTTACGTGATGTAACTACAAAATAACATATTTTCTGATTTTTGTGCTCAAAGACTATGATTACGTAAATGGTGGTAGGTACGGAACTCTTGGTGCGCTGGTCCGACTCGCACTTGGCCGGTTTTTTGAATTGTGTTAAATTAGCTTAATATTTTACACGACTGACCCAGAAGGAGAGTAAGGTAATCATTTCCCGAGTGTACAGTGTGTGCATTTAACAGTCAAGCGTGAGTCAAAAAAGTAAAAAAAGAACCAAAACTAAAAAGCTATAAATAAAAAAACCCGACTGCAAAAACACTAAGAACTAAAAAGAAATAAATAAGTGCACATAAAACATATCAAATATTTAACTATAAGCAGGCGTAACTTATTTTAACGCAAGTTCAAACAGCAGTGCTCCATCACCTTGGATAGGAGAGATTTAATAGCGATAGGCCTGTAATTCGATGGACCTTATCTATCGCCCTTTTGGGCACAAGGTGCACATCCGCAGTCTTCCATGAAGACGGAAATTGCCTTGTGGTAGGAAAGCGCAAAGAGGCGCGTGAGTACAAGACATAGCTCTGGAGCACATTGTCTAAGCACCACTGCTGGGATACCGTCTGGCCCACTCAACTTATGAACGTCTAAAGTAAGCAACGCCCACTAGACATTTCTGGATATTTCCGGCATAGTCTTACCACACCACGGTATAGTAGGTGGTACAGCGCCTTTGTCGTTCATATTCGAGTTTAAGGCAAAGATACTGCACTATAGATCGGCTTTCTCTTTAGCACAATGGACCAAGTCACCATTGGCCTTTCGCAGTAGTGGTAAAGACGACTGGCCAAATTTTCCTTCGGCAGCTTTAGCTAGCGACCTGGAAGCACGACTTCCATAGGGATAGCTTGCAAGTCGCCCACCCATTTTGCCAATGATTTGGAGTTTAGCTCTGGCAGTTGCTTTCTTACCTCGAGGCAGCATTTAATTTACGTTTTAACTCCGAAATATTCGGATCCTCATTATTACGAGCCGCGGTCCAAGCCTAGTACGCAGTTTGCTTGAGAATTTTAGCTTCTCTGCAAGACCGATTAAATCCCGGTCATCTTTGGCAACGGCAGCTACTCGGGGGTAAGCAATAAAACAAACGTTCGCAAAAAAATCACGCAATCCATCCATCTGCCGACCTATAATGCCAAACACGATGCCAATTAGTGTCCCCAAATGGATTGTATTCTGCAGCCGATTGTAGTGATTGCTGCGAGCTCACGGACTCTACAGGCAAGTATCTGCTTTCTGCAGGCGCTCACGTTGATCGTGTGATTGCTGGTTTAATATCTTCTTTAGTTTTTAGTTTACTAAGCAAACCAGTAGACAAACTTGACAACAAACCAATATAAGGATTTACTCCTTAACAGTATTTTGTAAGGTGTTATTAGTATCGTTCGGTGAAAGAAGCAGTTTTTTTGCTACTGTACAAAGTTATTTTTTCTTAAATTTTTGCTATGGTTCAAGTTAAACTGGTCGAGTTTCATATATGAGCGGTTAAGAATTTCTTACGCCTGGCTGAAAATGCTGATAAAAATATATTTTCTTGTTAACTTCATCATAATGGACCTAACTGTAACTGTATTAAGTTCAATTTGAAGTTAAAGCTTTGAAATAACATTTTAGACGAACGATTCTGTTAGGGTTGACACAAGACAGAACACAAGTTTTATTGATTTATTTTGAAATTATCAACAGTTTATATTGAATTAAAATCAACATTTTGATTGATTTCTCTGAAAGGAAATTATACACTTTAAGAGTACACTTTGAAATTATCAGTTTTCAAAAGGTTAATTTCAGTAATTTTCACATTTGTGAAAAGTCATATATTATAGATTAAATATAGTAGAGATACTTAGATGGAAACTATTTAATTTTAAATCTTGTTTAAAACCGCAGAATATAGCAATGAAATAAATAAATATTTTAATTAAAATTGTATAAATTTTATTCAAATAAAGAAAACTTTATGAAATAAATCACATTGTTAAAATAATATATGATTTTTTTTGAATAGAAAAGTTAAAACATTTTGTTTAGAAAATTTGAAAAGTTCATATGAAACAGTTTTGCCAACCCTAATATTTGCTCACACAACACATTAAGGCAACTTTATGACTTACTTGGTGATTAACACACACATACATATTTCTGGAGCTAAAACTTTTGAAAACGCTTTATTTGGTTTCAAGTACGAAAATCTGGCCAAGTTAACTAGAATTTTCCCACAACGATATTGTGAGATGAAATTTGGTTGGAAATCAGGACGAGAAGTCATGGCAGTCAACCGAAAACTTCCGACCGGAAACGTTCTTTCCAATAATAATTAAATTTAATAAAGTATAGTGTTTGGAACTTACAAATAATACAAGGTACCTACATATACCTAACTATAAATTTAGATGGTGATCCAGTGTGCAGCAGGGTATGGATTATCTTTAGTTTTCCTGCGTTTTTCTCTATTGTGTCTTCATTCTCAATGGGTTATATGATCTAGGAGCTTAGTCCCTGAGATAAATCCTAAAAGGGACTTTCCTTCTTATACAGGTGAACGATTAGACATCGAGTAATGGCAATGATTTCCAATTAATTATTTAATTAGGATTAGGGCCAAAACTAATTAAATAGATAATAACATAAATGTTATGTGAGTGATGGGTTGTATATAAAAGTGTTATGTTATTTTATTTGATGTGTAGGTAATACCTTAAATTATTTTTTTGAAAACACAAATATTTGAGATTACTAGAACATCTAAACTGAAGCCTTAATAAGCAAATGTTCAAATGTAATATCTGATAAACCTAACAACGTAAAAGTGTTAAAACTGAGTTACTTAACTTTAAGAAATATACAGCTGACATTGAAAAATGTATTAATAGAATAAATACATTTTATGTTCGGCGAAAATTGATAAATCTATAAGTAATATTATACTTATCTATTTTTCGAAATAATGACTCCTGGATTAATTATATCACTAAAAATTGTGAAATAACAGATTGATATTACTTCATATATACACTGGCCTGCAAAAGGCAAGCATAAAGGTATAACACTCATAAACGTGACGATAACTTCTGCACTACTTAAATTAGAAACTTCATACTTGCATTATGTAGAAATTTTAGTTTTGTTATAAAAAAACTCCTTTTTGACAACCTCCTTTTGAATGATGGCTGAAAAAATAAACAACTCCCTTTTCAAATGCAGTAATTTTTTACTTTTAGCTTTCTGCTTTTGTTTTCGCATTTATTTTTAGATCCTTAATGAGTATGCAGGACCATATCTGGTAAATATGGGTGATGGATCAATTCTAATGCAAGATAACCAGCCATACACCGCTCAGTTCGTACAAGAGTACATTCAGGCGGTTGGTATCAACTTGATGGCCTGGCCTGGCCATCAAGAGGTCCTGACCTGAACCCAATCGAACACGCTTGGGATGAGCTGGGAAGACGACGCAGACGACCTCCTGTCACCCTCAATGATCTTAAACAGGCTCCGATGGAAGAATGGTAGAATATCCCCCAACACCATCTCCGAAACCCGTTTTCAGTATGCCAAACAGACTCGAAGCTGTGATCAGAGCCAGAGGAGGCAACACCAGTTATTAGAAAGGTGATTTTAAGGCTACAAACTCCTTTTTCAGGGTTTTTAAGTTTTTGCCATTCAGTGAAAATGGCTACTTTTTGTTTTTATGTTTCATTTATGTTAAAAACATTAAGTTAATTAAAACAAACTAATGTTGAAAAATTTTTTTAACTGTTATAAATGTTGTTTTTATTTCAAGTCGCTAAGTTTAATAGCTTAGGATTAATTTTTTTTTAAACTCTAATACCTTATTTTTCAGGCAAATTATATAAAAAACGCTTTCTTCTAAACACTTCAAATTAAATAATTTTAACAATCTAAAAAAGTCTGCAATAAAATGCTGAATCCTAAATGACTGACTGACGGATCATCGCAAAGCCTGATGTGTGTGCGTTGTATGACGTAGGCATCTGATAAGAAAGGAATTTTTCGAAATTCTACCCCTAAGAGGGCGATAAAGGGGGGCAAAGTTTGTATCGAACAACGTGATTCCGTGGTCCAATGTACTTCAAATTTTGCATAAACCTTTTTTATCAGAATTGATAGAATACGTGTTTCGTATTTTATTCAAATTTATCCCCTAACGGGGCTAAAATGAGGTAGAAAGTTATTTTGGCGGTGATTTGCTTCGAAGTTGATATCAATACTCCTTAGTGTTTTGATTTAAATTACATTTTATTTTGACACATGTTTAAAAACTCAATCCGATTTTTTTCAAAAAAGGTTAAACTCGCTTAAAAAAATAAATGTATGACGTTCTGTGGTCTGATCATTTTCCTCTAATAATACAATGTAAGTTGGATACCTTACAACCAAAAGTTATGTATGGTCATAAAGAATTAGGTATTAAAGCAAGATGGGGAGAAAGAAAACCCGATCAGTTAAAATCATATAATATGTTGTGTCAGCAAAAATTAGGACTAATTAAATTTCCAAATGAACTAAGTGCTTGTAGTGATAACTGTAATGATTTAAACCACAGATATTTTATTGACAAGTTGTACAACGAAATTGTATGTGCGTCAGCTTATGCAGCTGCCGAGAGTCATTCAGGAAGCCGTAATAAAAATAAATATAAACCTGTTATTGGTTGGAATAGGTATGTCAGTGAGGCTCACTCGGATGCTAGGAACAAGTTTAAATTATGGGCACTTTATGGCAAACCAAAATCGGGTCGTATCTGGCATGAGATGCAAGAAAGCCGTAAGATTTTTAAATCACGACTAAAGTGGTGTCAAAATAATAAAGAGCAACTAAAAATGGACAAGCTCGCGAAATATCATGTTAAGCACGATTTCAAAAATTTTTGGAAGCCTACTAATAACTTTAAACACAAGCCAAGTATCCCTGTGAGTGTTAATGACGTCAGCGATCCAAAGCGCATAGCGGATATGTTCAAGGATCACTTTGCAGTGAAATCACCGTTGGGACCGTCACAGTCTGAGTCGCAGTGCGGGACGGGACAATATGGACGTGAGCTAGGTGTCAAGTTTACGGCCGATGAGGTCAGGAATGTTGTAAATTCGATGTCTCGTGGTAAATCTCCATGGCATGATGAACTGAGCATTGAGAACCTGAAACATGCTGGACCTCATCTGCCTGAAGAACTGGCGACGTTTTACACATTATGTGTGCGACACTCTTACCTACCAGCAGATATGATGAAGACTGTGGTGGTGGTGAAGTATAAAACTGGTAACATTAGTGATAAAAATAATTACAGGCCGATTTCGTTAGCTACTGTCCTGGCTAAGGTACTCGATGGTTTGCTTAATTCTGAGCTTGATAAACATCTAATTATCAATGACAACCAATTTGGTTTCAAATCCGGATTCTCAACGAAGACAGCAATATTATGTTTAAAGCAAACCATTAAGTACTACATAGACCGTAAAACGCCTGTGTTTGCAGGCTTCTTGGACCTTTCAAAGGCGTTTGACTTGGTTTCCTATAACATCTTGTGGAAAAAACTAAGCAACACCTATATGCCAACTGAACTTATCAAGTTAAATATTGGTATGAAAACCAGATCAACGTCGTTCGTTGGTCAAATGTTTTTTCGGACCCATATAATTAAAACTATCCTATGTCCTTGCCCGGGACTCAACTATCTCCATACAAAATTTCATTTTAAATTGGTCCATGTATGAAACTTATAAAGGTAAGTAAATTATAGGGTTTTAAAATTTTATTCATAGTTTATAAGCAACTTTTTGTTTTGCGAGTTATTGGCTTCCAAATTTGAAACATTTGTGACCCAACAACCCTTTAACCTCTCTATATTTTAAACCGCGTAATTCAAAAATCTGAAAAAAATCACGGTACTGTGGATTTATTCGTGCTACCCATGAAAATTGTTCAAAATCGTCGGTTCATAAGTTTTGTAGATATCCGCAATAATTCACACTCTGCGGAACCCTAACTTAATACGTATACGACACGCACTTAAATAGTTTTTTTTTTATTTATATGTTAAAAACAACAACAACAATCTTTTTACATATAACACTTAATTTAATACAAAAAAATAAATTAAAATTAGTCATTAAATAACCCACCCCTAATCATTCCTGGTGCAAAGGTGCCCATAATGATTGTAACATTACCTCGCTGTATAGCGATGGCAATCCTTTGCACCAAGAACAACCCAGAGCGTGAGTCTCCTGTCACTTTATTTAGTTTGCAGGCTTTTTTCTCCCACTAAACACTTCGCATCCACACTCAAACTGCCCAAGGTCTCCACTGCTACAGGTACAAAATGATAAAGCAACTCCAAGGAAGCGTATTTAAGCCTTTTTTTTGAGCAGGCGTCTTCGGCAGCGGCAGATGCAAAGAGCATGGTGCGACTCAGGTGGCTGGCGGCAACAGTGCTGACGCAAGTTGCGTCCCAGAACAGGCATTTTCCATTTTTCCATGGCACCAGAGACAGCCCGTCTGGTCTCTTTCCATCAGACCTGCTGAGACCTGGAGGCTCAAGCAAGCAGGGGACATTAGCCGATATAAGGGCTCTACGAACTATATCATTCAGGGCATGGTGACGCGGAAATCTCCCAGTGCACCGCCGACAACTCAGGGCGTGATAACCATTGGCCTCCACCATGGAACCGCAGGTGCATATATGAGGTTCACACACCTTACAGCCCAGACGGAGAGCCACCGCAATACGCAAAGAGTCATCATCATCGAGAAGAGTGCCCAGGTGAGGCGAAGGAACCGCTTGTAACCAAGCCCCGGACTCAGGTTGCGTCACAGCTCGTAGTCTGGCCTTATCGACTCCCAACGCACCCTCTAGCAATTGCTCTTGAAGCCTCTTTACCCCCACATCATCCCACGCCCGCTGAACATGCGTCAATTCTGGGATTGTAGCACCCGAGTTAAGGGCTAACCAAGCTGACACAGCATCAGACGTAAAAGGTATACTTCCCCCGTCACCATTAGAAGTAAGTAAAACAGTGACTAGGTTGGCAACCCCGTGCGCAGACGCCAGGAAAGCCGGCAGACCCACCTCCTTAGCGCACCGTATCCCGAGACTACCACATCGGACAGGCAGAGCTGCCTGAATCCACTGGGGACCATCTAGGGAGACATTAAGAAATGACTCAACAACCAATTTTAAACTTTCATCAAAAGATGAAATTTCCTCAGGGCAGAGCCAAGTAGGGTTAGTCCGCAATAAATAGGTGACCTTCGGAAGAGCGAAGCTCATGCGCAACAAGATGATCGCCACGTGTGTGGAAGGAGCCTTAAGACGCTCGTGAGCGGAAAGGAAAAAATTTTTTCTTGCATTTATGGCCTTAGGGACTCCAGAAATAAATATTGGGGAACCTAATAAGTTTAAGTCAGGAGTAGAAATTTCCATAAGGCCAGGTAAAAGAGAATGAAAAAGAGAAATGTGTGTTCGAGCCTCAGTACCACAGGCGAAGAACTCGCACTCTAACCTCTAGACCCAGGTCTTTAAGGCGGGGAACTAAGGCCTCCAGATCCTGATACACGTCTTCTGGTTTACCCCCGATTGTGTCATTGTCTAGGTACCAGACGTTAAGAGCAGATTTGAGATCACAGATTGCTTTGTGAATAGCCAGGCTAAACACAAGCGGACCGAGTGGGTCTCCCTGCTGGGCTCCCACTTTTGAAAGAATAAGATTTTTTTCGAAGAAAAGGTTGAAAGGAAGTCTATAGACTTGATGAAGGAAAGGGAAGAGAGACGGGATTTTATCCTTGACCTCATTCAACAGAACGTCTCTTTCCAAAGAGTTGAACGCGTTGCGAATATCAAGTTTCAGCAAAATATTGCCTTCATTTTGCCGAGCCATGAGAAACGTTCGCGTGGCGTGGATAGCAGCCTCACAACCCAGACGTGTGCTAAATCCCAGTTGGTGCGGCTGCAAGTAACTGGCTATTTCTTCTTTGAAAGAGCGGCAAGCTAGTCTGGCAGCCAAGCGGCGAAAAACGCTGCCCACCGCTATTGGTCTTAAACCACCATCTTTTTTGTTCAAAGCAAAAAGGGAGGCCCCGTAAAGATAAGGACATACAAGAGGATTTAACTGACTACTGAGCAGAAAGTTTGCTAGCTTGGTTAAACACCCTATAAGGCGCCTCCCGTTTTCACCCGCCGACATGGAGGTCAGCTCTTTAAGATGTGCCGGCCGGATCCCATCCAGGCCTGCCGCTGAACCTGCGTTAAAAGATCCTAACGCTAAAATTACGTCCTTTATCGTAACTGTTACCGTAGTAAACGTTGAGCCCGGATCAGGAGGAAAACTGAGAGGATGTGAAGGGCCCGGATGCTTTGATTCAAGCGCAGCCAGTGTGTCTGGACCCCGCCGTGCAAAGGAGTCGTCCGACATTAACAGGCGAACGGCACCTCTCAAATGCCCCTCAAAGACCTTTGATTCAATATTTTTCCGAATAGAGCGAAAACTGGTAGACACAGACGACGGCATAGTTATGTCAATTTCACTAAAAAGACCCGACGACAAAACATTGGTTTTAACTTTTGACGTCAAATTCCCAAATGACTCTTTCGTAGGCATTTTCAGAGCTGTATATGCGAAAGAAAGAAGAGCCCCCCACTCATCCAAGCCATTGTTAGCGACACATGAGTCTATAACGTCACACAGCTTGCCGGCCGCCTGGTTCCGAGCACCCTTAGGAATGTGGTGGAGAACTGGTATACTTCCTTTGAAATAAGCAAGCCTGTCTAGAAAATTCTAAGCAGGTGGCGATGTGGGCGGCCCATGTACCGTTGAAGGTGTGCTACTTGTGTCGATCGAAGAAACATGTGCGGCTGCAACTGAACAAAGCACTCGCTTGTGCATGCTCCTAATATGCACATTCAAACCATGTAAGGAGAAACCACGTGAAGACCCTGGACAGTGTGGACAAGTTAATTGTGTAGGCGTTACACTCATATTAACAAAAAATAAATAACCAGATAATACAATAGGTATCTATAAAATTATAAAACAGTAATAAATCTACAAATTCAATTCAATAAACAACACATTGATCAATAAAATTAAGTAATGCATTAAATATTAATACTAAAATGTAATAGAGTAAAGACGATACTATATTAATAATAATAAAACACTATAATAGACTGTAGAAACAATTTTAAATCCTTAGTTCAAAAGAAATCGGCCCTCTGAAGTTCGAAGGAGGAACTTAGAGAAACCAGAGCCAAACTAAGTTCCACAGCGACACGAAACGAAGTCAAGCGCCTGCGATGATCTCCCAGTTCTACTATCAAACGATAGCGAGTTGAAGTATAACCTAGTACTGAACCTTCTGATTATAGTAGAATTTTCCACCAAACATCCAAGCACTTCCTAAGACAACGATCACCGCTCTTATATACCCTGTATTATCATTCTGTAAGTAGGGAATGTCCAAAAACTGTGCACATTATTCACTTATTCGCAGTGATTACAATGTTTTGCAATTTTGAAAACAGTTTGTTTGTCACTTTTTAATTGCCTTTTTTTTAGGATTTATTTTCTTTCATTTTTTACGAAAACGTTCATCTAGGAATATCATTAGAGATATTAACGATTTATGAATTAAAAAAGATTAGATTGAGATGTAAAATATTTAAAATACAATAAAAATATAAGAATGAAAAAATGTTAACGACTTTGACAGGTGACCATAGAAGTCTCAATGTTAATATATTTATTAAAACCATAAAATATACCGTATAATTAAATGCAAAGCTTACCTTATCAAACTGCAAAAATCATATTAAAATCGGAGTTGAGTTTTCTGAGGTCCAATAAAATGTGAAACAGGCAAAAAAAAATTGCATTGAAAAGATTATTAATAAATATCAGAATTTAGAGTTCTAGGTAAATATTGCTATGACCAATATTTACGTGTATTTTCGACTCCAAAAATAATATGAAGTAATATAATATTTCTTCTTAAATATTAATGTAAAACTATAAAAACAAAAAGTACCTTAACAAAACTAAAATACTTACATTCAGTAATTTTATTTATAAGTAAAATGACACTAACAGAACTTAAGAAACTCTTTGAAACTTATCACGTCGTAAAAATTCTCATATTATTCTGTGGAAGTTACAGACTGCAGTGTTTCATCACAAACTGCCGGATAAAGTTCATGTCAGAAGTAGAGAGGTCCATGAAACGCCCATTAGACAGAGCGCGCACTAAAGTTGGAACTATGGGTAACAAAGTACGTGAAGGATGTTCAGGTTTTACGTAAAAAGTTAATTTTTCTGATAATTTAGATTATTTACTTCTCTTGAGGGAAGTTATTGTAATAGGTCCGAGAATTGAAATCGCTAAATTTGCGTTTTCTTTACGTTTTGAGAACTGAACAATTGTTTGTCACCATTTTTAGAGTGATGTCTGTGTGTGAATGTACACCACATTCATGTGTATGTATGTATATAGGTTAGCTTTTTTTTGCCCCTCGGTATCTTAAGAACCAATGCATCAATTTTTCTCGTGGCAATATCAATCGATACGCCACGTCATGACTTAGATCGGAAAAGAGTTTCAGCAAAATCGGTCCAGCGGTTTGTTTTTTATCGCTAAAAAACCGTTTTTTTTTTTAAATATTCTCAAGAAAATTTGCTCGTGTGGTAAATATTTTTTTAAGTGAAAACTTCTTTTGCGTCGTTGTGCACTTTTTTGGTATGGGTAAAAAACCAAATGCACCATGGAAACCAAAATGCCACGCCATAATTAGTTTTTTTTTTTTTTTTGAAGTGAAAACTTCTTTAGCGGCTTTGTGCACTTTTTTTGGTATGGGTAAAAAATTATAAACTCGCGTCAGGTCACGTGTCCTAATCGTCGAAATTCGTAAGACGGCAACCGTAATGCCACGCCTATTATAATTTTTATTTTTAGTATTCGCGATTATGAGTAGTACAGGGAGGTTGGATATGGGATTTTAATTCTATGACAGATTGAGATGTCAAATATACTACGTCAAAAAAGTAAAAAAACGAGTTGCACTCCGGGAGTGCCGGCAGAAGTGAAAACCTTTACACACGATTCGCGCTTAACACTCAAATATGTCACAAGACATGTCTTTGACATTGTCAAGAAATAATAATGTTTGTTTATTTACTTTTTTGACGTAGTATATTTGACATCACTTCAATAAACAAATTTAATTACTTTTTTTAATAAAAATTTTATAATAAATCAATATTGATACGAAGTGATGGGAAGTAAATAGCTAGTACCTATGTTGTCACTTCTGCCGGCACTCCCGGAGTGCAACCCGATTTTTTTATACATGGTTGCAAAACCGGCTCCGTCCGCCCTGAATTCGATTATCGGTGTGGGATTTGTACGGCAACTCTTTGATTATAGTAAGAAAGTTTGCTGTAGCTAGCTATAGCTTGTCCACGTGAAATTCTGTTATAGGTGTTCCTGCGATATCTTTTGTATTTTCCGGAATAAAAAGGAGCGTATGTCCTTCGCCAACTCTTCAACTATTTACGTGCCTTTTAGCTTCAATGACTAAAAATCAGTCAATAATTTTTTGATTAGACTTATGTATAGCTATTAACTTATTTCTTGCTTTTCTTTGAAAAAATCAGTGAGTTGAGATGTAAAAATTGGCATTTTAAAGCTTAATATTTTGCGAACGGATCGAAAAAAAATAGAAGAATGATTTTCACACATCCGTAATATTTTTGAACGATTTAACCGATGACACACCACGCCACAACACACACACTTGGATATATTCATAAAAAGGAAAACTATTATAACTAAGTAGGCTTTACAAATTAATGATTAATAGTTGACCAACTTAAAAATATAGTCGGATAAGTAAAAACTTCGTACAAATTCGAATAAAAGGTATTTAGATAAAGTTGGTACTTGTGTAAAACAGTATAATAAACAGCAAAAAAATAAAATTATGTCATTCTGAATACTAACACTTACTAAATTAATAACAATATTTAGGTTCTGTCAGTCGGGATTCTCGACTAGGGTTTTAAAAAAAGATTATTAATAATAAATAACACTTTGTTATTCGGTAAAATATTATAATATGCGATTTTAATTGGTGTGTACCGGGTTGAGGCTAGTGTTAAACTAAGGAGCTTTACTTGAGAAGTTGGAAACTTTAAAAAAATCAGATTTTTAGCGATGATAAAAAAACCGTTAAACCGATTTTCCTCAAACTCTTTTTAACTTCTCTTGAGAAGTTATTGTAATAGGTCCGAAAATCGAAATCGAAAATTTTGTGTTTTCTTTACGTTTCAAGACTTGGAGATTTATTTGTAGTCATTTTTAGAGTGATGTGTGTGTGAGTGTGTGTGTGTGTGTGTGTGTGTGTGTGTGTGTGTACGTATGTATGTATGTATGTAGACATATTTTGTCTTTCGACTCCTCAATAACTACTGGAGCGAATCACTCTCATGACATATCAATCGATTAAGATCTGAAAGGAGTCTGAAATAAATCGGTCCAGCGGTTCGTTTTTTATCCGTAAAAAACTGACTTTCTTATGCACGCAACATAAATTTCATGTATAATTTCATGTATCGAGGGGTAGTAAAAGGTTTTCGAGGGTGCTGATTTCGAATTTTTTAACAGTTTTTTTAAATTCAAAATGGCGGATCCAATATGACGTAATTTTTTTTTGTAAAAGAATTTTTCTCAAGAGAAGTTGCATGTACGGTGCTTGCTGCCGAACCAATTTTTTTTTGTTTTTGATCGCAAATTAAGAGATTTCAATTTTCGGACTTATTATAATAACTTCCCTCAAAAGAAATTAAAAAAAAAATTGGAAAATCCAAAAGTGAACGCCTCTTAGCGGTCATTCACATTTAAAAAAAAAATCTAAAACAAAAACTCAAGTTTTTTAAAATAAAATAACAAATAAGGTGAGGAAAAAATATACTATAAAATAAAAATAAAAGATATATATATAGCTATACAGTATACAGTGGTATATTAGTTTTTATAAATTATAATTAAACGACAGTACTTAGAACGCTAATTAACTAGGAATCAGCACAGTGTAATACTTTATATATTAAAAACAAAAGTATTCCGGTAAGATGAATTTTTCGACCAATTTCTCTGCCACATACATGGTCACATAAACACAGACTCACGGACGTCCAAGAATGATTAGTTTTAATGTTATTATTTATTATATTAAACAAATTAATTGTTTATAAAATGTACCATATGTGCTAGACAGATTGTTTAACTTCATATTAGTGCACTCATATTATCCTGTAAGTGTTATATTAAAAAAAAACGTCATTTAAGTTTCGAAAGACTGGGTTTTTTGACATGTCGAGAGTAGAGCACTACCTCACCGCTCCGCTTATGAGGCGTGCAGTAGGATTACAAAGGAATAGTAATTTCCACACAAAACAATAAAAGTTTTAGTTATAATTTCATCTAGTACTAAGTTGTACTTAGATAAAGATTAAAAGTTAGTAGATTTTAAGTTAAATAACGCTTTCGTTTTATAAGCCTGTGATTATTTGAATGCAAGTTACAAAAAGAATCGTTTATCAGTACAAAGTTAAATATCACGTATTGAAGTTCTATTTTTAAATTTTGCTTAGGTATAAAATTTCATATCATTACAATATCCAATACAACCAATATGTATGTTTAAAATACCAGAACCTAGAATATTTATTTCGGTGGTGTTAATCGTTTTAGGACAGTCTATAGAGACTTTTAAATTTTCGGACATAATGCATATCTACAAATTATTGAAGTGAAAACTTCTTAAGCGGCTTAATAAACTCGCGTCAGGTCACGTGTCCTAATCGTGGAAATTCGTAAGACGGAAACCGTAATGCCACGCCTATTATAATTTTTATTTTTAGTATTCGCGATTATGAGTAGTACAGGGAGGTTGGATATGGAATTTTAATTCTATGACAGATTGCGATGTCAAATATACTACGTCAAAAAAGTAAATAAACAAACATTATTATTTCTTGACAATGTCAAAGACATGTCTTGTGACATATTTGAGTGTTAAGCGCGAATCATGTGTAAAGGTTTTCACTTCTGCCGGCACTCCCGGAGTGCAACTCGTTTTTTTTTTTAAGTGGTTGCCCATTTTAAGCTCTGATATTTCCGTGAAGGAATTTAGTTTCAAATTGATTAGGCACTGAAGTTAACAATTGTCATTTAACTTACAGTAGTGAGACTTATCTCAACTTATGCTTACATATTTAGTAGAAGGTACTATGACCTACATGACCATACATTTTCCTTGTGTTATGGTACTGTAATAAAATAAAAGAAGTCTATTTTATACAAAATTTACTATTTTAAGATAAAGTAATAATTATAGCTAGGTTGTAAATGTTAGTAAAGATGTAAAATGTATCTAAAGAAAGATTATTACAACTTTAGGTATATAACTTATTCACTAGGTGTATATATTTTGATTGTCACGTTTACATGCCAATTTGACTTCATCGTGATGGTTATCAACTTTCCTTTGATTTTTTATATTTTCAACAGCGTTGTCTCGAGAAAACTTGAGTCGACCTAGGCCTTCCTACCACACTAGGCAATTTCCGTCTTTATGGAAGACTGCGAATGTCCCGGTACCCAAAAAGGGCGATAGATCAGATCTCCTCTCTCCTCTCCAAGGTGATGGAGTATCGAAGTTGCTATCTTAGGGAGTGCCAGAGGATTTGTGCAAATGGGTGGCTAGCTTTCTACCCGGCAGACCCATACGAGCCGTAGTTGACGGTAGTTGCTCTGATAGCATGGACATTAATGCTGGTGGTACGCAAGGCTCGGTACTGTCTCCTACGCTGTTTCTACTGCATATAAATGACATGTTGGACATCAACAGCATACATTGCTATGCCGATGACAGTACTAGAGACGCTTATTACATCGTTTCGTTGTGGAGGAAAAACGCAAAGGACTTGTGTCTCAAATCGTGACCGCTCTGTCCAAGGTCTCTGACTGGGGACAGGAAAACTTGATCCGATTCAATCCTACAAAGACACAAGTCTGCACGTTCATCGCTAAGAAAACCCCATTCACTGTGGTCCCACAATTCCAGAACACTGCCCTCTCCATCTCCAAGAGCATCCTTGATGTTAACATATCCAGCGATGTTCAATTCCGAGACCGAAGGGGAAACTGGCTTCCAAAACACTTGGTGTACTCACCAGAGCGAAGTAGTACTTCACGTCGGGGCAAGAATACTGCTGCCATCTCTGGGTGGGTGCACTCGGATACCAGCTAGGCCCTTTTGACTCGGTTCAACGACAGGTTGTAAGAATTGTCGACGATCCCAAACTCTCTTGCCGTATCGGGCCCTTAAGTCTGAGGAGAGACTTTGCCTCCCTGTGTGTGTTCTACCGCTTGTACAAAGGAATGTTTTCTGAGGAATTGTTCGAAATGACGCCCACGTTTTCATTCTAACACTTTAGAACCGAAATGGTCGCGTACAGTGCGGTTTCAGAGAAACTTCCTCCCGCGAACGCTTGGGTTGCGGTTTTCTGTAAGGCCTACTTAGTATGGTGTTTTTCAAGAAAGAAGTCATTAGATTTCTGAAGGGTCGGCAATGCGCGAGTTTTACCCCTGGTGTTGCAAACGTCCATAGGCTACGGTGACCGCTTACCATCAGGTGGACCGTATGCTTGTTTGCCACCTTAGTGGTATAAATTTTTTTTAACAGAATCTGAATAAATAATACGAATTTGGGCAAGTTGTCTCGGATGTCGTTGTTGTAGGACTTTAAGTACTCTTTGAGTATTGAGTCACTTCTTTTTAGGGCGCCTTAAGTTTGTGGGTGATATAGTTATGACCAAAGTTGTTTAATTTTCAGAAATTTACAGGATTTTTAAAGAAATATGCTGAAAAGTTGGTTCTTTGATCGGTAAGGATGTTGGGATGTAAATAATGTGGATGAGACAGTCCAGGGTTTCTTCGGCCGTGGTAGTGCGAATGAAATTAGCAGCAGAATAATTCGTCAAGTCATCTAGCAAGGTGAATATATATTAAGTTTAGCGGTACCCGATGATGGTTATGGACCTACTATATCTAGAGAAAGCCTTTCAAAGGGAGTTGTGGAAGATGCTGTAATTTGCATTGGTTTTCTATTGATTTTTCTAAGTGCTTTATTTTCTTGACAAGAAGAACAATGTATTTCCAATATCGCTACGCATTCTTTTCCAGTATCATTGAAAAGGTTAGTTAACATATTAAACATTTCAGCTACACTTGAGTTCTTATTTATTTCGTTATGAAAGTCCATTAAAATATGTCTTTACAAGAAGACTTATCGAAGTGATGGACTTTGATAAACAAGTAGGTAGTAGGTTTTTCTATTAAGATCAAGTTTAGTAAGCGAATTTAGTTCTCTTTCGCACGAAATAAGTTTTTTATGGTCAAATATATTTTCTAGAATTTCTTGTATGTAAGGTCTAGGTTGCATACGTCTACGTCGATGGATGTGGGAATCAAAATAATATTACATAGGTTTTTTGATAGATTTTTATTATGTATAAAAATCTTCACATTCGTATTAAAGTACATATTTTTATTTAAGATCGATTCAGGAACGTAGTGATCTCATAACTATTAGAACTAGAAAGAGGGACAGTAGGTTTTTGGTCGCTTGGAGTCGAGGGACTAGTTGGTGCTGAAATTTGTTCCAGGTTCATGTCAGGTAAGTTTTCAGGTAGTGGATGCGGCTGATAAGGAAGTTCTCAGGTAATAAAAGTTGCTGCTCAGGTAAATTTTCAGGGATTAAAAACGGTTGATTTGGATACATCCGAGTCATGCCTACTAGTAGACAGTTGTAGCTTTTGAAAAGCGTCTCGGATCTCTGGAGTCGTTAAGTTCAAAGGTCTAAAACCAGGATCTTGATCATTAAATGGACTTATGTCTAAAGGACCGAGATTAGTTAGATCTTCATTTATAGGATTGACAGGATATCAAATAATGTATCGGCAGCTCCGTTTAGTTTGCCCTTTCGGGATATAATTTCGTACTCATATTCTTTGTAATTTACAACTTGGATCTTTATGGTGAAAAAACCATTTGAGTGGACGGTGATCGGTTACAATTTGAATCTTATAACCGTAGATGTAAGGACAAAAGGTTTTACAACTGAAAATAATGGCTAATAGTTTTTTTTTTCGTTTTGTTGGATGGCATGACTAGAGGCTTCACATGTCAGGCCGAAGGGTTTTGTGAAGTCTGGGTATATGAGAACAGGTGCGGTTTAATAAAAAGTCAAACGCAATTTATTGTTGATTATGCCAATTAAAAGCTACATCTTTTTTAAGCAGAGAAATTAAAGGTTTAGCCAGTTTGAAGAAGTCTGGAATGAATCTACAATAATATGACACAAGTCCGAAAAAGGACTTGGTATTTTTAGGTTATTTTGGAACAGGATATTGGGAAACAGCTTTAATCTTATTAGGGTCTGGTTTATCACCTTGGTCAGTTATAACATGCTAGAACGCAAATCATGAGGCGCTGAAAGGGCCTGCAACCTTGGCTAAAGTCCTTGGATACAGAGGTTCGGACATTTGAGTCTATGGTTCGAGACAGCTGAGTCTTTAGTTACAGAGGTCCTAGGAATAATGGTTCTAGTATGGGTGTCATTGGATTCCCGCGGCTTGGATTGTGACTTGGGCCTCACGGAACGACTCCGTGAGTCTCTACTCGTTTAAAGATTCGTCTGCAGATCATGTGAACCTTGGTCATTATGTTGCTGCAGAAAATCATCAACATAAAAGGCGGGTTTTACCACAACCGTTTGGAACCAGTTCCAAATTAACATCAATTATTTTTATTTCTCCATAAGCTTATTGTTTTAAATCCACATCATTAATATGGGACCTCCTCAGGGGCCCGCACTTTCGAATAAAAAAGAATTTTTGAAATCAGTTCACAATTGACGGAGAAATCGGTGGATTACACATTATACATAAAAAAATGTACCCGTCGAACATAAAACTTCCTCCTTTTTTGAACAAAAAACTTATGGTTTTCAGATTTTTTTCTTCGTGTGTGCTATATGGAATTGCCAAATTTAATGATTCTATTAGATCAACGAAAAATACCCCATAGGTTTTGATTTATTTTTGTCACAATATTCGACAAAAAAACCGTCTTTTGGGCATATTTTTTTATTGCATTGACTTAGAAGCTTGTTTTTTTTTTAAATTTAAGTGACCGTTGACTGTAGTATTTGATCTAGACACGCGGTAGCGTGTCAAGCCAAGTTCAAGTAACAGAACTGGCGAGCAGCACCGTGTGTAATATTACACGAACCATTTGGAGCCACTTTTGATCCCCTCATAACTCAAAAACTCATTTTTATTCCTGACTTACCTATAGTTAAAACCCTAACCCAGTTCCAGAATACCTAAAAGTTCAAATTTGGCATGCAGATAGGCAATTAGGTGAATACAAAGGAAAAAATCAGTAACTGGTAATTTTTTATCATTTTATTATTATTCTTCACTAAATTGATTCTATTAGTAACACTTAACTTGTACTTATAAAAACTGTAATGAAAGAATCAGCAATCAAAATTTATGACAGCCGGTCTCTATGTGGATTTTAAGGTCTTCACGTGCATATATTACGAGTTGAATACCACCCTTGATTTGTTTTTAGGTTTTTTTTATAGGTTTAAGATACTTTATTTCTCAAAAGAATCAATTAATTCACTTACATGAGAAAGTTATAAGATTAGTTAACATACATAAATATTTAAGTTAGTAGGTGGAGGGTAGCTTCAATAGATTCAATTCATAGTCTGTCCGGACAAGTTAGAAGTGACTGTGACTGTGTGTTACGTGCGTATACAGAATGTGTGTTACTAGATGTGGCATTAGTTGAACGGAGTTTGTACATAAAAGTTTTAGATGTAGGGTTTTTACTTTTTATTTTACATAGTTAATAACTATACGAAATCTGTGTTAAGTTCTATCTTGTTTATTAATTATATAGAATTAAAGTAGTTTTTTAAAGGTTAACATAGATTTCGCTTCTTTAATGTACTTAGGTAACAGATTATACATTTGGGCACCTTCAAACATAAGACTTTTTTTACCATGGTTGGTACGTGCTGAATATAGTTTTATGTCATTTGCTCGTCTTAACACGTAATGATGCGATTGTTGTTTTTTCTTAAAATTAATTTCTGTGTGTATATATTTCTTTAGAATTTTACGAACCAGGATGCAGGTGTAGTATATTTCTCTAGAAGGTGTATAAAAATGAAACTGAAACAATATTTTTATTAATTTATTTTGTGCAGTTTGTAGTATATCTCTATTAGTTTAATAAATTTGATCCATATATTTCCATTTTAGTACTTATAACTAAGAGTATAGTCGACTTTCGTATTTATTACGTTTCTAATTGGGATTTAGTATTAATTTTTTTTTCAATATTTAGCGCACATCAAGAGTGTCAGATCATTACACACTTATAAATAATTAATTATTAGGCATTTCGATACACGACGTCGGAGCAGCGGGGTGGGTGCGGTGCGATAAAAACTTGATGCGAACGTGTGCTCATAAGTGCGAGCGCCGTTTTGCTGTCCGGTTGTCTCTCGATATCTGACCTATAGGCTCCTCTATATTTAGTAAAGGGCAGGCTTACGTTGGATTCTCCAGAGTTAAAACCTTAGATGGAGTACATCTTATCAATTTAGATCAAAGTCAAATCAAGGCACAAGAGAGCTCTATTGTAGAGTACAACCGTCTGCGCACTTTAAACCGCCCCGACTTGGCCAAATAAAGTATAAACAGAAAACGCATAAAAAAAATCTGAATACTGAATGCGCAATTCACTCGAACATTTCAAAGGTACAAGAAAATATAGAAAATAACACAAAAAAGATAATTATACTCCGTAAACATAGGAAAATACAGTAGTTTAACAAAGACCCATTGGTATTAATTTTGTTATAAATAAGTACCTACTAATAATTTATGTACAAAAAGTAATGAAATTCCGTCAAAAACATAAATGTGAAATGAGAGCCAAGTTCAATATTATGATTTATATATACTTCAACGACAACAGAAGTGAGATCTAAATGGGTGCCAAGTTCAATGGTCAGTCCTGAAATTTATTTATAACAACATAAAATATCATTTCTTCTTATTGCTTAGGATAATATATTGTAGCCTAAGGTCTGACTTGGCTAGTTTCTCATATACGAATTATAAACTAGCCATCCAACAAAACAATTCGTATATGAGAATTAGCCAAGTCAGATCTTATCCTACAATTTATATCCTAAGTTATAAGAAGAAATGATATTTTATGTTGTTATAAATAAATTTCAGAACTGACCATTGAACTTGGCACCCTTTTAGATCTCAATTCTTTTGTCGTTGAAGTATATATCTCTGTATAATAGTCTGTCAAGACTCTTTTTCTCAGGAACTGGTGGAGGTATATCAAGTACTCAGGTTTACTGTCCCTTGGAGCTGTGAAAAAATCAAACTTCTAAGCCAACGCAATCAAAAGATCAGCCGTTTGTGCCGCAAATTTCCGCAATTTTCGAAACTCGCAAGGGAATCAAAACCTACAGGGTACTTCCCGTGAACTCAAAACCTTGAAATTTGGTACGAAGCAATGTCTTATAGTACAGATATAGGAAAAATTGCGAAAACCGTAATTTTTTAGTTACATCATGGAATAAAAATATTTTTAATAATATACAACAACATATAATAAGTTTGCACGGAACCCTCGGTGCGCAAGCCAGACTCGCACTTGGCCGGTTTTTTTATACAATTTTTGCCAGGTATTCAGGACTTATTTGATTATATAACTTTAGTAAAATATCTACATACATTAAAGAATTGCAGGATTAGAAAAGCTTCTGTATGGATTCTGTTTACTCCATGACAACGCCCCCTGACAAATACCAAACCAAACATATTGGCTGGTGTCGTAATGACTTTGATGTACATTACTCGTTTGCTCAAAGTTTCTTCTTATGAATTTTTGGAATAAGTATGTAACGCAGCAATGTAGGAAATAACTTCCATGAATGCTGTAGCAAAGGCTATTGTAATTTTTTTGCGGTTGATAATGATCAATTTGCGATATATTTCTGTCCTGGCTCATTAGTTATTCTAATGCTGATATAAGTGGGGCTAATGGAGAGAAAAGCGTTTTAGACAACCGTTTGATGACAAATATTCTGATTCTGAGATAGAATAGGCGCGTCATTATCGCCTGTGGGATTGAACGTGCGCTATACTTTGAGAGAAGTAAAATTTAAAAGAGAAAGCCCGTGGAAGTAGATAATTAAAGTGCTTTGCCTGCACGTTTGACACTGTCTGTCTGTTTACAAGTAAGTATGATGAAAAAACCGGCCAAGTGCGTGTAGGGTTCCGTAATAACCGTAGTAAATGCAATTAAAAAAATAGTTTGCTAACAAGTACGGCACGAGCAATTTCTTTCAAAATATTTTTTAATTCTCTTGAAGATAATAATTATATAGGTAATAGGTCCGAAAATCGAAATCGCTTAATTTGCACATTCTTTTGCACGATTTGAGACTTGGAAAGTCGTTAGCCATCATTTTAAGAGTGATGTCTGTGTTTGTATGATTGTGTGTATGTATGTATGTGAGTTTTTTTGTTTAGCTTCGATATCTAAAGAACCAATATATCAATTTGTCTCGTGACCATATCAATCGATAAGCTACGTCATGACTTAGATAGCGAAATCGGTCCAGCGGTTTGTTTTTAAAGACGCACTAATCATCTTCATTTATAACTTCTCAAACATAAATAAAAATATTCTCGCGAGAAGTTGCTCGTGCGGTACGCTACCGAACTCATTTTTAAAATTTTATTTTACGACTTTGCCGGCCTAATTAATATGTATACTCATGCCAAATTACAGCTATCTAGTACTAATGGTCGCTGAGCTAACCCGTGCACAGACAGACAGATGGACGGACGGAAATGGCGAAACTAATAGGGTTCCTCATTGACTACGGAATCCTAAAAAATATTTGAGGTGGGGACGTTGCGTCGGCGGGCGGCTGGCGCGGCGGCGACGCGGCTTGTTCCATATCTATTATTATTTATATTATATCTTAATATATATAAATCTCGTATCACAATGTTTGTCCTCAATGGACTCCTAAACTACTGAACCGATTTTGATCAAACTTCGTAAATATCTGTTATTTGATCCAACTTAAAAGATAGGATAGTTTTTATCTCGATATGTCAAGTGCGAGCCGGACTCGGGCACTATAGGTAAAAACCAACTTTCGCCGGGTACAGAGGGACGGCAGCG
The DNA here is from genome assembly GCA_946406115.1 of Apoda limacodes. Classification (NCBI taxonomy): domain Eukaryota; kingdom Metazoa; phylum Arthropoda; class Insecta; order Lepidoptera; family Limacodidae; genus Apoda; species Apoda limacodes. Next base: position 7,852,500 of record OX291552.1, on the reverse strand, counting down.
GAACAACGTTCGCCGGGACAGCTAGTATATATATATATTTATCTTTTTATATATATAAAAATGAATCCCTATTTCCCTTGGTCACGCCATCACGCGTGAACGGCTAGACCGATTTCGCTAATTCTTTTTCTGTTGCGTTTGTTATTATCAGGAGAAGGTTCTTATGAAAAAAAAAAAACGGTCAAGTGCGAGTCGGTCTCGCGCACTTAGGAAAACTTGAAGACGGCTGGACCAATTCGAGTAATTTGTTTTCGTTGTGTTTGTTAGTGTTAGGGCAAGGTTTTTATGAAAGAAAAAAACGGTCAAGTGCGAGTCTAACCCGCGCACTAAGCGTAAACCGATTTTAATGAAATTTTGGTAAGGAGTTATCCACACGCCGGGTAAGGTTTCTGAGAAAGACAAAAAGGGTCAAGTGCGAGTTGGACAGGGTCAAGTGTAAGTCGGACTCGCGCAATAATGGTAAACTAATTTTAATGAAATTTTGGTTAGTTGTTATGCACATGCCGGGGAAGGTTTCTGAATTAGTACAACCCTTTTACAATAGGTTGGTGCGGCAGTTGTTTAAGAAAAAAACCACGTTCGCCGGGTCAGCCGTGGGTAGTAGCTACCTACCTACCCTTTGTTGTAACAGATGGCGCTACAGTGCATCAACTTTACCGGCAGAACAAAGTCTGCCGGGACAGCTAGTTTAGAATTAAAAGACCGGCTAAGTGCGAGTCTGCCTTGCGCACCGTACAAACTTATTATATGTAGATAGTTCTTCCATGAACATGCCTATTTGAGTACACTGTCTATTTTTGTACAATGTCTATTTGTGTACACTGTCTATTTGCGCACACTGCCTATTTGTGTACATTGTCTATTCTTGTACAATGTCTATTTGTGTACACTGTCTATTTGCGCACACTGCCTATTTGTGTACACAGTCTATTCTTGAACAATGTCTATTTGTGTACACTGTCTATTTGCGCACACTGCCTATTTGTGTACACTGTCTATTCTTGTACAATGTCTATTTGTGTACACTGTCTATTTGCGCACACTGCCTATTTGTGTACACTGTCTAGTCTTGTACAATGTCTATTTGTGTACACTGTCTATTCTTGTACACTGTCTATTTCACTGCAATTGTTTTATGCCTTAATTATCAGTTTTCGGATTTTTCCTATATATGTCATTTAACATCTTGCTTCTTGCAAAATTTTATAATTCTATGTAGGACAACGGGAAGTAACCCGAAAATATGGGAAAATAATGAGCGTATTTTTTAGCCCCCGACGCAAAAAGAGGGGTTTTATAAGTTTGATCGCTATTGTGTGTGTGTGTGTGTGTCGGTCTGTGGCACCGTAACTGTTAAATGGGTGACCAACCGATTTGGGTGTAGTTCTTAACCCCCGATACAAAGATGAGTGTTATAAGTTTGACGTGTTTGTCTGTCTGTTGCCTCGTAGCTCGCAAATGACTGGACCAATTTTAATATTTTTTTTTTTGTTTGATAGATGATGTAATCAAGATGGTTCTTATCTATGATTTATGAAGATCAGCCCAGTTTGGAGCTCATAAGCTTATTTCTTGCTTGACAAAAGGTTCTTACCAACTTTTACTTGTCTCAATGATCGAAATTTTGGTACTGTTACTTCAGTGGTATATCCAAGTAACGGCAACCTTGATCTGATGATCCAGCATCAAGAAGTCTGCAGGATAACCAACTCCTTAGCAACTTACAGCAGATATCAACTTGTACTGTACATACTTTCTTCGAAAACGTACATTCAAAATCATATCATGTGTAACAATTAAAGTAAGAAAATCGCTTTTATGGAGCCTGGTATTTTGTTTTGCTTTTAAGGTTAGGAAGGACGCCAATACAGCCACAATATATTTGACGTATGGTCTTAAACATCTTTGGCCATATAATACTTTGTCATAAACCCATGACCTTGAAATTGCGGGTATCAAAGAGTGCCGGGGCGCTTCTCGCCCCCACTCGATCGCAACCGCACCCGCGTAAAGGGGAACTCTCCTCCTGGCGGTGACTCACCTTCGGGTTCGAGACTCACGCCGGTCGAAGGGACGCCCGAGAGCGACAACCCAATCCGAGGCTCACCCCGCGGGGAGCCCATGAGCGTTGGGCGCTATATGGGCTGAGGCTCCTTCAGAGTGTTGCCCCAAAAAGCCCGGTGAAGCAGTAATGGCTGCAACAGCCAACCGCATTGTCAGATCAGAAAAAAAAACAAAAATTTTGTTAGTTATGTTTCAAAGCTACACAAACGGTAGCTGTCGGTGACAAAACTATCGTTATCAAAAGTGTGAAAAGTATCATCTGAACTCTTAATCCCAGAACAAACGCGCCCTATATACATGTTTTTTACTATGTCCCGCTTTCGACGAAAGAATCCCGCTTTTTTCACTCAAAAAGATCCTAAATCCCGACTTGGCAAAAAAAACTGGCAACGCTGCTGTCACTGTACTCTTCCTAAACGGTTGGACCGATTTCAATGATTTTTTTGTATGCGTTTGGGTGGCGCCCTGGATGGTTTAGATTCACATGATTTGTGAAGCATGCCCGGCCAATTACGCTGCAGTCAGGATCATGCAGGACAACGTCTGCCCGGTCAGCTAGTTACTTTTAAATCAAAATCATCGACATGTTTTTTTTTACGTTTGTTTTGTTTTGCAAACTGAATTTTAACTGACCCAAATTGTAAGTTGATAATTTTCTTCATTGTCATACAGTTTTCTTAGCCTGAGCCACTATTTTGACAATATTTACCTACATCATTTTCGTATTCAATGCTTTCTTTGTCTGCTTTTCTCTTACGAAAGAATTCTGCCACATTTTAAAAAAACACCTTTGACACTCACTCTCTGGAAAACCGGGAAAAGTCAGGGTCATTGTGTGAATTAGGGAATTGTCAGGGAAATTTAATAAGGGTCAGGAAAAAAATTACATGACTAAACTAATGCCTTAAAAGAGTTTTGTTTTTCATTGTCTTATACTTCCCCACTTTCGTATTGTTTGACTAAGGGAATTTCATGCTTTGACCCATCGGTCGCAGTGAATGCAGTACTCCGATTAGAGCGACTAAATACAGAATCGGAATGCAAATTTTCAAAACAATTTAGTAATCAGGATGTAAGCAGATAATGCGAAAAGTTCCTACATTGATTAGTGTAAATTGCCTCATTTCGAACAAACAATAAAAAGTTTTTCATTGAAAGATAATCATCCTCTTGATGATCTGTATTAAAACCATAATTCTTAAAATCGTTTCTTTAAATGGTGCTGATATTGTTTCACGAAAACGCATATAGATGACCGAGGATTTTCAATCAATAAAGAAACTTTGATCGAAAATCTTTCCTAAGATTCTCTTGTAGCACAAACACGCGTTTGTGCAGCAATTGTCTATCAATACATAAAAAATCGGCGAAGTGCGAGTCGGACTCGCGCACGAAGGGTTCCGTACCATTATCTATAAAAATGGCAAAAAAATCACGTAAATATTTTTTTTATTTTAATTTAATTATTTATTTTTAAAGTGACTATATAACTACATTTTCTGTGAATATTCTAAGCGTCTACCTGTTGCCGTTATCAATATCGAGCAAAAAAATTACGTTTGTTGTATGGGAGCCCCCCTAAATATTTATTTTAATCTTTTTTCTATTTGCTGTTATAGCGGCAACAGAAATACATCTTCTGTGAAAATTTCAACTGTCTTTCTATCACGGTTCATGAGATACAGCCTGGTGACAGACGCACAGACCGACGGACAGCAGAGCCTCAGTAATAGGGTTCCGCTAATTACCCTTCGGGTACGGAACCCTAAAAAGACCTTAATAAAAAAAAATGCCGATCGTAATGCTAACTCGTTATGCGCTGAGCAAAGCAAAAAAAAATACTGTAAGATGTAATTGAAAACTTGCGTTTTTTTTTAATTTGTGAAGTGAAAACTTCTTTAGCGGCGTTGTGCACTTTTTTTGGTATGGGTAAAAAATTATAAACTCGCGTCAGGTCACGTGTCTTAATGGTGGAAATTCGTAAGACGGAAACCGTAATGCCACGCCTATTATAATTTTTATTTTTAGCGATTATGAGTAGTACAGGGAGGTTGGATATGGAATTTTAATTCTATGACAGATTGCGATGTCAAATATACTACGTCAAAAAAGTAAATAAACAAACATTATTATTTCTTGACAATGTCAAAGACATGTCTTGTGACATATTTGAGTGTTAAGCGCGAATCGTGTGTAAAGGTTTTCACTTCTGCCGGCACTCCCGGAGTGCAACTCGTTTTTTTTTTTGCTTAAATAATAACTGCGAATCAATTTAATTGATTAAAGTCGCAGTTAAGGAGTTTTATTCACAGTAAAACAAATGAAATTTAATCTTTGGTTTTTTTTTTTTAATAATCCGATAAATAAATTAAGTACAAATCTAAAAAAAAATACTACTACTTCAAATGCGTTTAAAATAAGGCTTTGATGTCTCGAGATAAAGCGCGACCCATCTTCAGATATTTTATCTCATGTGCATATGCTACTTTGCTCCCCGGCCTCACCGCGCGGTCAGCATCTTTGGTCAAACATAGTAAACTTACATTGATTGTAGGGTAAACCCTAAAGTAAAACAACAAATAATTACAAATAGGTCTACTAAGACGAAATTGCCTCAGTCTTCAGTCAGGGTTACCATATATCTGGATTGGTCCTGAGATCTCAGAATTTTAACACACTTCTCAGAATTTTCGCAAGCACAGGAAATCTCAGAATTTTCAATAAAATAGATGAGATTTTGAAACCTTATTATCAAAAAGTAACAAAAAAAAAAACTTATTTATACCTACAGAGACTCAATAAAAAAGCTTTGCTTCGGTCCTGTTCATTGCACAAATAAAATCAACAATTATTTATCGATGAACTACTTAATTAGTTTTACCATGTTTATTTTGCGATATTAATTACAATAAACTGCGTGTGCAGTATGTTGCACAAAATCTTCTATACGTATAAAATGCTATGTCCTGAATGACTGACGGATCAACGCACGGCCTAAACCTCTGATCGTTGAGACCTGAAACTTAGAGGTTGTGTTCTTTGTATGACGGAGGCATCCGATAAGAAAGGATTTTCCGAAAGGGTCAAGTGCAAGTCTGACTCGCGCAAAAACCTCGCGTAAACCGATTGTAATGAAATTTAGGTAATTTGTTATGCACACGCCGGGAAAGGTTTCTGAATTAGTAGGTACAACAGTTTCACAATAGGTTGTTGCGGCAGTAGTTTTAAAAAAAGAAATAACGTTCGCCGGGTCAGCTAGTTAATAATAATATACCTTATTTAAATGTAAATTAGGTTTGGGAAAAATCTGAAATTGCAACAAATTCTCAGGATTATTTGAAGGGAAGCAGGCTTTTTCTTCGAATTTTAAATTTTTTTATCTGGTAACCCTACTTGCATAGGACCATTAGGTCTTGTTCTTGGTTCCCTTGCAAGCGTCGAAATATACGGCATAAACGGCTGTATCCTTTGATTGCGTTGACTTAGTAGTCATCCTATAGGGGTTCCGTTTTTTTTCTATTGAAGTACAAAACCCTAAAATAGTAGCAAAAGTGTGGCACAGACAAAGCGAAGCGCAGCTCTCTTTTTATAACTTGTTTTAATACACATCAACCAACAAAATGGCGGACGTTGAAAGAAAGAGAACAGAGGCCACAGGCTTACTTTGTCTCTTTCTAAAGTGGGGCCAATTTCTTGAGGCCATTGCGCAGTCCATAGGACAGATTATAGAACTCAAAATCTATGATTATGAAAACTACAAGAAATGAATCACAATTAGTAACAAATTAAACAGACAGACATTGTTATAGGTATGATTTTATAGCGATAAATATTGTAGAAAAATATATGGCCTGTATTTGAATTACATGCATATATTTATTATATTTTATTTTTAAATCAAAATTCAGTTTTAAATTAATATTTAAAATCAGCTACAGTACCAGAGCTACACGAATAACGAAAACAAACGAAGGCCTTTCTCTATCTATCAATTTATTATATGACGTACATTAAAGCTACCTGCATCTGATTGTCGTCTGGAGCTCGCTGCACCGGATGCCCGGGCCTTTAAAGCCCTATATTGATTTTTAATATAAGTACTAACGTCATTCCAGCCCTCTCACTGCGTTACAGGACGGATATAAAGCGCTCCATCCAGGTTGGGGAAAAATGTTTTCCTTGAAAATAAAATTAAAGGCTTTCTTGGAAGTCAAAATAGTATCGTCATAATAAAGATATTAACATTTCGTTTTTTGATTTCACTGAAGAATTTTCCTTGGTGTTATAACTTATTAAGTTTTGGAATAATAATTTTATTTAACAAATATGTACCTAATGTAATAAAACCAGTGTATCTACTGCGACAATTTCTGCTTAAACCGTGTTACCTTGTGTGTAATCTATAAGTAATTTAATAAAATTTTGTACAAAAATTGATTGTCAATAAATCGGTTTATATTTTAATCAGTCAAGTGCGAGTCGGAGCAAAAACGACCCTAAAAGGATGAGGGTAATTCGACTGATATAATGTATAATAACACAACGAATATAACTCACAAAGATCAACTGTCGTAATAAAAATTCAGTCAGAAAATTCACTCTTTCACTTAATATCTGCGGTTCCAGTATTACTCTCAGCCCTACTCTACAGTATGTTATTATATTGTTAGAATTGCACGATATTCATATTATTTTAGTCCATGTAGGGTTCTAAACAGCTCTTGAGGAAAGTTGTTATCCCACCAAAAACATTTTCATGTAAAATATTGCCAAGACGGGGCTCGCACTATCAAAAAGTTATCAGATCTCACATATACACGCCCTAACTCTACAAGCCCTTAGTTTACAAACTCTACACCTTAGTCAAAATATGTGACGATGTGAAATATGTGAACTATTATAAAACAGAAAAGTAATGAATAGTGAAAAAATTTTTCACCGTACGCCTAATAAATATTAGCGAAACGGCCAAGCCACATATTTTGATTGTAGAGTTAGGGCGTGTAGAGTGAGAAGCTTGGCTCTACATGAGATCTGATAACTTTTTGTCAGTGCGAGCTATATGGTCTCGTCTTGGCAACATTTTACATGAAAATGTTTTTGGTGGGATTTCACTTCTTTTTGTAAGTTGCTTATGACAATTGTGATTGTTGTTGTTTATAAAGTGTTAGATTATAAAAAAACTATATTCGCATAAGTCGATTGGTGTACTATGTCATCAACTATTAAGTTCGACCTCTGATACAGCTTATTACGATTTTTATATTCCAACAACTGAGGCCTACACCATTGTGATTTCCTTTCCTTGTATAAGTTTTCTTTTCTAAATACTTTTCACTACATTTCTATCGCCAAGAGAGTCAAGCGAAGCACAAGGGCACTACCTACCTTATCTCGAAGCGCTTCCTTGTTTTCTGAATCCTCATAACTTAGGTTTGAATTATACCAGATAAAAAAAATCTCAGGATATGATATCAATAGTGGACTTATTAAACATATAAAGTTTTTTGTTTAAAAGTTTGTATTTTTTACATTTAATTCCGTCCGTAGGGTTCCGTACCCAAAGGGTAAAAAACGGGAAGCTAATTGTTTTATTCGCGTTGAAGTCGATTGCCACTGCCCCCAAAGCAGACATACTGCTTACGTTCAACTTATGTTATGCCCAAGTTTTATTAAAATCGGTTCTGTAGTTTTCTGGATATGGACTGGTTATAGTGTCTATCAAACACTAGAAAAACACGTCTGCGGTTAAACGGTGTAATACTACGCCGACGAGATTTTATACTACGAAGGTCACCGTAACCTATGGACGCTTGCAACGCTTCCAGCTAACTTTTAGGTTTAATTTAACTTTAATATTTACTTTTAAGTGGGTTTTTAAAGGCGGTGTAATTTTTGTTTTTTTTTTTGGTAATTACTAAAACTTTCGCTTCATAAACTTTATAAATGCAAAATTTGCGTTTTCAGCCTTCTTATGTCGCCCAAGATAAGATTGGTCATTTATCAGAATGATTCTTGTAACAGCACTTTTCCCTCGCGACATCTATCGTCTCTCCTTATTCCTCCAAGATTTTCTGACTTCTCTTTTTCACAGTCCAATATTCCTGTTGCTATACTTACTAAAAATTATGAGTGACTTGTGGAGCCCAAATTAATACACACTGCTAACCACATACTAGGTATATTGTTTTAAAAAGAAACTGCAAACAGCCTAAATTGATAAAATATCGCACTTAAATAAAAATATTCAGAGAATTTATTGGCCGAAAGAAATAACTTAAAACAAGAAAAGCCGCGGATCGCGTGATATTTTTTACAGTTATTTCCATCGTCCAACCCCGCCACAACCGCCCTGCAACCTATACAACCCCCCAGCCTTTCTATTCGGCTTCGCAATAAAATATTAAGGTTTCTAAGAACACATTTGTGTTGGTATATATCTATAAACTCCTGAAGAGGTTATAAATTCTTTTGCCTCACACATGTCGTGATTGATGCTACTTGTTGACTTTAGCATAGAATAGAGGCACCAAAGGCTACTTGACTTCTTTGTACATGCTAGATGCTGGAAATAAACTAAAAGTACTTTTTCTGACAAAGACTAGACGCCTTTCGGTATTTTCCGTTTATGGAATGCGTCGTAGGCTTTCAAATACGTTTCCTTGGAACTTTGTGGAAGTAAGTTGTTCACAATGTTTGCGGCTTTAGATTTTATGAATTCTATTAATTATTAATTTTTTATAAAAATTATTTGACATTAAAAAAAATTAATAATGTATTAAACAGCACGGAAAGTTACACTAATTTGCAGTATTCGCACCTTTTTTTTTTCTTTTTTACTCGTAGTGGCCAGTCAAATTCTCAAATAAGTTGTTCTCAGTGGTGAATGTTTTTTACAATTTTTTAGGTGTCGTCGTTGTTATGATGTGATTCTAAATTCAAATCACACAAATCCCTAGGGATTGCGCATACAATATTAGATCCCTAGGGAATATTGACAAACTTCAGGTTAGTTTTGCATGACATATAATTAGTCAAAACCGCAAACGTAGATATTTAATCAGTAAATGCCAAAAATTAATATGAAAATAAAAACTAAACATTTTTTGCGATAGTTCTGTGAAGAATATTTGAAAAAAATTAAAGTCAACAGCTCAAATAAATTATGCCCAATAGTTTTCATATTTTTAGGATTACGTACCTCAAAAGAAAAAAAAAGGAAAAAAAGAATTTTTTAAAAACTTGCTTTTCTTAGAACATTAAATCATATAAAAATCAATATAACCACAAAAATAATTTTTCAAAATGAATATATTTTTTTTTATATCTAACGTACGACTGCAAGAAAAGCAAGGCGTGCGCTACACACGAATATTTGACGTGCTAGAGTTTTAGTGGATATTAATTGAGAGTTTATCAAGTGATTGTATGTAAGTGTGCACGCCTTGCTTTTTTTGCAGTCGTACGTGGATATAAAAAAAAAATATTTATTTTTAAAAAATATTTTTTACTTTTTAGTACAATTTGTGGTTAAATTGAATTTTTATATGATTCTAATGTTCCAAAAAAAGCAAGTTTTTTTTTTATTTTATACTTTTCAGTAATAATTTAATTGATTTTTTATAGTTTATTGCCCAAGTTTCATGAGTGGGTGATGAGAACTTGGAGAACGATATCATCTTCAATATAAATTAGTAATTAAATTTTCACTTAATTTTTCACACTGCACCAAGAAAGAATCAAGTTGAAATTAATATCAAATAGTAAAGTCTACGGTAACTTAAAGTTGTAAAAATCAAGCTTCTAAGTTAATGCAATTACAAAATAAGCCCAAAATACGATTATTTTTGACGCATATTGTGACACAAATAAATTAAACCTATAGAGCACTTCCTGTTGACCTAGAATCATGAAATTTTTCAAAAAGCAATTCCATGTAGCACACATGAAAGTTAAAATCTGAAAACCGTAAATTTCTTGTTACATCACAAAAAATGTTTGCAGTTATAAACTTATTTGCAGTTGGTAAACTAACCGCGACCTATGTCGATGTATTGGGACAACGGTTGTCCAACGGCAAAGTTAAGTTTGTCCCTCAATACAGTTTACGGAACACTCGGTGCGCGAGTCCGACTCGCACTTGACCGGTTTTTATGGCTCCGTACCTCAAAAGGAAAAAGGACTCCTGATAGCATTCTCTTTGTTGTCCGTCTGTCTGTCAAGACCCTTTTTCTCAGGAACGCGTCCGACTCGCACTTGACAGTTTTTTTTGTATGTTTCCCATTACAGCGGCGTTTGAGGACCGATTTTGGCGATTTTAACATATATTGAAAGGGCTGCCTCTAGAATGGCACTATTCAAATTTGGTCAGGATCAGACCAGGAAAACCAGAGCTTAAAGCTCTTGTCCCTACCTTTTATTTTTGTAATTTAGGGCTCCCTTAGGTCCTCTTAGAAGACATAGGACAGCCTGACGTCTTAAATCGCCTTGTAGTCATTTAGGTTAGATTGAGCCTGTCCATATCAAAAGGAACCAACGAATTTTTCACTCTCTTAAGGCCCCATATACTGCACACTAGCTTTCATTTTTACACCTTTGTTTAACAAAAAAAAAACCTGTTTAAAAAAGATGCACTAAAAAGGTTAAAATAATTACTTATTTGTCAAAAATCTGATCTGAATTACAGTTTTAAGTTATAAACTGTTAGGTACACCAACTTCAAACTGTAATTCAGATCAGATTACTTGGATGGTTTAAAAATATAATTGGACCCGATAGGTGGCGCTGCTGTTGGTATGTCAACTACTAAACGGCTTGACAGATTGGGTTTAAATTTTGTATGTGTATTTCCATAGTTTCACAGCCACGATGTATTATGCCATTAAGGAAGAAAGATTTGATTGTTTGTTTTTTTTCTATAATTGAGGAGTTGCCGTAAGAACCTACGAAGCCGCTCGCAGAAGCTAGTATTTTGTACTTTTGAGTGACGAATTGCTTTTTTCGTACACTAAATCATCCATACGCGTAACAAAATTTTATACAATTATCAACATAAAAGGCGTTTCACCAGTTCCAAATTAACACCAATTTTTTTTTTTAAGAAAAGTTTAAGTTTTAAATTCACTACATTAATATGGATCCACTTCGGAATTATACTCTTTTCAATATATAAAGAATTTTGCAAATCCGTCTGTCTATATATGACGGAGTTATGCCCGAACATACATAAAAAAATATAAATATCCGAATTGAGAACTTCTTCCCTTTTTTGAAGTTGGTTAAGAACTATACAGCATAGTATATTTTATAATAAATATACACTAGTCGACGACTCATTTAATTATTTTTTTTAAAACTCATGTTTCCTCCACTTCTTCCTTCATCTTTATTAATTAAATTGCCCTTAACCTTTCTTCTCCTTGGCACCTTTATGCCGATGTCCTCCAAATTACAGACAGGCTTCATTTAAAGAACTCTCGGTGGCTATTGAAGCTTTAAACAATGTTCTTAAGTCTATAAATCTTTAATAGTTTCTTATCAGCCTTATATACGTCCCCACTGTTCGGGTAGGGTCTACCCTCACCAACCGCGACTTACATAATTTGACATTTGCAGGTTTCCTTATCATGGTTTTTCTTCTATCCAGTGTGTTCTTGCCAGTGGTGTGAATAATCAATGTGCTTGAGAAATTAAGAAAATGACTCATTGGTACACGCGCGGGCTTGGACCTCCGCCATTAAAGACGCAACGTGAAATCTAAAGCCTAGGCCACCACCGACTCTCTAGTTTAAAAGTTAATCTTTTAAAATCCCAATTATCACGCAATAGTCTGTGCTAATATGCCGCCTGGATTCTACATCGACCAACATATTCCAGTTACAGACTCGAGTCAATATTGACATGAATTCGTTGTCATTTTTTCCCAATACCGACTAGCTTTATAATAATGACCTTGTAACTATAACGAAATGCTGTGACTTTATCCGTGTGGTAAAAAATGAAAGACGTAATTAATTGGAAAATCCATCCAGTTGAGTCTACAATTTATACTAATATTTACTTGAATACTTTGAACAGGTGGATGGAATTTGCTCTAAAACCGCGAAAATTGAGACCCAGGTACTGACCTATATTTCTTGCATGACAATGCTCGAAGCAGATAATATCTGCAGCAGGTGTGCCGCACGGAGCGTGTTGTTTGTTCCCCCTCTTTTCTATTATTATAAATTTTTTTTTTTTTTCTCAAAGTAAATAATCACAACATTTGTGCCGAAAACTGTTAACATACATGATACATAATAAGGTTGGTATCTAATACCTTTAAACGAGTAATTCTTGAATAAATGTATATATATAGATATATAATCTGAATCTCTGAAACGGCTCCAACGATTTTCATGAAATTTAGTTTGCAGCGTGTTTCGGGGGCGATTAAATGATTCCATTTTAAAAACGCCGTTTATCCGTGTTTTCAGGCAATGGTAAACAGATAAATATGACTCTTCCTGGCATCTATTGGCTATTATTTTACCGATACAGCAACACTAAAGCTACTTTACAATAGATGGCGTTGTTAAAAAAAACGAGCAAAGCTCGGTTCCCAGGTTCTTTAATTAATAGGACTTAATTTTAGTACCCATATGCCTAGAACAAATTAATAAAAGAAGATACCTAATACCTAAAATTAGCTAACGAAAGAAACAGTTTAAATATATTGTATACCTAAAGAAGCAGTGCTGGATATAAAATTTCAACACTATTGTCGTATTACTCCTTATTCTTCTGCTATTAATTTCAAGCTGTGTTATTTCTATTATTTGTATGCAGAGGATCTCTAAATTTACTAACGAATATGTGATTAAATTTATCTATGAAAAATGTAATGCTGAAGATGACCGAAGACTCGTGTTGTGTACATTTTATGGCGTACAAAAAAACCCTCTCAAGTCAATTTTTTTTTACTGATTTTTCGGGATTTACCAAGGTAAATTTAGTTTGCAGCGTGTTACAAGTAGTACCCTGCGTAGAGTTTTGATACTATAGTGGAATTATGTTTAAAATTTAGGGATTCTCTTCGACGATACACTCGGTGGAGGATCCACGGAGGTGTACAAATCCCCTCAAATTAAAAAGTAACATATCGATTATCAAATTTAATACGGTTTAATCATTTTGTATTTGGCTCCGTTGGCACCCTTTGGACATGAAACCCTAAAAAAGAAACAATACTAGGAAGAGACAAAGGAGAATTAAGAAAAGAAGAGATCCTATCAAAGGCATTCATTAGAATGTAAAAAATATATCATTGGATAGGACAAAAATGCATTTGAGGTTTCAAGAATATTGTTTTCTAAAATTTATTTTTTGCGTCTTTGTGTCCCTTTCCCGTCTAATCTCTAACCACGTAATGGAAAAATCTGAAAATGTTCACGATCAAACCATAGCGTAATAACTACTAATAGTGAGCGAACTTCTTTGTCTCGGTGCAAAATGCCGACAAGCGGCCAGACCACAGAACATTTTAAGTCATTAGAAGTGCTATGTTACTCAAACAGTACTGGAACCACTGTCGCCGCAATACATTCGCAATTTTGAAAGAGCCGAGCGTCGTAGCCAATCATGGTCAAATAGACGTTGTCAGTTTGAAAAGTGCTAGGGAGAGACTCTGTCGATGAATCCATATCGATAAATTTGGCGTATAAAGATAAGATTCTTGCTAAATATAAAATTAATACTCTACTCATACTTAGGTCAAATTATTATCAAACTTTATGAAATCCACTTTTTTACCACATAAAATAAAATACAACCGAACCAATCTATACATATATTGCTTTGTCCAGAATGACTGAGTGACAGATTAACGCACAGCCTAAATCGCTGATAGTAGAGACTTAAAACTTGTAGGGTGTGTTCTTTGTATAACGTATGCATCGGATAAGAAAGGATTTTCCGAAAGGGTCAAGTGCGCGTCGGACTCGAGCAATATGGTTAAATCGATTGTAATAAATTTGGTATGGTAATGAAATTTTGGTAAGTTATTATGTACACGCCGGGGAAGGTTTCTGAGAAAAAAAAACGGTCAAGTGCGAGTTGAAGTCTAGAAAAACGGCATAAAAAAACACGTTTGTTATATAGGAACCCCCCTTAAATATTTGTTTTATTTTAATTTAATTATTTATTTTTTAAAGTGACTATATAACTAAATATTCTGTGAATATTTTAAGCGTCTACCTGATGCCGTTATTAATATCAAGTAAAATCGAACAAAAAAATCACGTTTGTTATATTGGAGCCCCCTTAAATTTTTATTTTATTCTTTTTTTTAATATTTGTTATTATAGCGGTAACAGAAATACATCTTCTGTGAAAATTCCAACTGTCTAACTATCACGGTTCATGAGATACAGCCTGGTGCGGACAGCGGAGTCTTAGTAATAGAGTTCCGCTAATTACCTTTTGGGAACGGAACCGTAAAAAGAACAAATTCACAGCAATAAGTTTTTGGTATTCGATTCTAAAGTAGCAATATCCCCTAGTAGATGTTGCAAGCATCCATCAAATCAGACGAGCCGCCAGCTTATTTGCTCATCAGTGGTATAAAATTGGCTTAAAATCGGCAACCGGGTAACATGCACACAATAAGTTTCGCATTAGGATTGCACCGTTAAACTATTGCGATAAACCGACAATGTGTTTTCCTAGTGATTTGTACACACTAACAGACTATATCTTATTTGACAAAACAATTAATGTTGACACACATACATAAATACACTGATGAAATTTGGCACATCTGTTTGCCTTTGTGGGCTTCCACAGGCTAAAACATGAATATAGCGCAATTCTTACTGTTTGGGAAAGATTTAGTAGGTAGGACCGACGTAATAGAATCGTCGCGCCTTCTCTGAGTGGACCGGCACCTCAGTCAGTCACATATAATTTGTTGAAAGGTCGCGGCTGTGATTTTGTGAGCTAATATTTCTTTTTAGTGGACAAGTCAGAAAAACCTTTTACTCATACATTACCAAACACCTCACTCACCACACCTCTTTTTTACACAAATTGAATGAAAAACATGACGTCAATACGTACTTAGGGCATACGTACGGCCTAGTTTTAGTAATCAACACTTACAATATTACATACATACGGCTCTAATTGATAAACTTGGTTTTTTATAGTCGGTTAAAAAAAAGCGGCCGATTGCGTGCGGGCTTACACGTATATAAACTTTTGATTGATTAACTAATTAATTGAGTTAAGGTTCCGTAGAATGAGAATGCGAATATCCAAAAAAACTTATATACCGATTTTGTTCTGAAAGCAAATAACTCGCTATAAGTTACTTACAAACTAACAATTTGCAGACCTATCCAACGACACCCTCACACAACTGTATGATTTTTTTTCTCAGGTTGACTACAAAACTGTAGGCCAGTTTACAAAGGACACCTAACTACAATTTTTTCGGGATCGGTGCAAAAACTGTAACATACGAACGGACGGACATGACAAAATTATGAGGGTTCTGTTTCAGCAGTTTTATGCAATTCGCTACGGACATGAAAAAGAGTTAAAACTTAGAATTTTTACATTATTTATACAGTAAAGTGTAACAATAAAATTTTACACATATTCAGTAGAGTGGTTAATAAAATTCGCAATTTCAAAACCTCAGGCCTATTTAATATAATTATTGCAAAAAAGTATGAAATTGGCAGTAGGTACGTAAATCAGTGTTGTAAAACATTAAGTTCTGATACGAACTAGACACTCTGAAAAATGTCGATAAAAGCAATAAAATATCGTAGAACATCACTACCAGAAAGACACGCATCGAACATACGACTCTGTTGCTCACGGCATTTATACATTGCTTTCTAGACACGGTCCCTGTTGCGGCTCCGAGGAACATTGACAGAAATGTATATCGCTTGTATTTTGATACTTTAAGATATTGTTTATCAATGTCAATTTTGATTTTAAGGTTATTTTTCTTATAATTATGAAAAAGCTTATAATTATGTATTCTTCTACTCACCAATGAAAAGATATTCTTCCCTTTGATAAATTTAATACCTGGCATCTAGCTCTGCAAGTCATTACTGCACAGGAAGGCATTTTAAATATTTCTGCGCAGCAACACACAGCGATGTAGTCCGCGAGCAACTAAATGACAGATTAGCCGTTTTATATCGCATTTCTACTGGGGTACACCCCAGACTTATGATGTTCTGTGGGCCAGACAACAGCAAATTAATGCATGTATATGTGCCTTTATTAATTAGGTAATTAGTTCGAATAAAATATTACCTTCGTGGTTATATACAGTCGTTATCAACTAATTAAGAACACATAGTATTAAATCTGACAAAAACTTTCTAATTTATGGAAAAAATGAAAATTTAGCAATAATTGACAAACTAATAACGTTTAGTTTTTCACCACTTAGTATTTTTTTTTTGGTAATATGATTTTTTTATGAAATGAAAACTATTTAGGTGAACGCATTTGAAATAAATTACTTTGCACCGAAATACTGCATTTTTATGCATGGCCATCTAATTTGGGACAAAAATAGTTTATATGCTACTTTAAAAATAAAAAAAATATATTTGTTTTTTTTTCTTGCTGCTTTATTTTGGCACCATTGAGAATTTGTACATTTTATCATCAGTTATATTTTAGTATTTTTGGAAAGAAAAATGGGTAAAAACAAAAGCTGTGACGAGGCAGCGAGAAGATCATAGTGATTTTTTATAACCACTTATCTTCATATCGGAAGATAGCGGATCATCTTAATTGATCGAAGATAATGGTTTACAATGCAGTTTTATACCATAAAACTCATTATACAACTGAAAAAACTTTTTAACAAAAAAAACAACCGGCTCTAAAAAGATGCACTAAAAAGGTAAAAAGTTGTTTGTTTTGATAAAAAGTTTTTATTTTTTTTCTTTTCAGTGACGATTTCCTTTTTTTTTCTTGTACACTAAAAATACAAAAAGTTTCACACAAAGTGTCACAAAGTTTTATACAATCATCAACATAAAGGGGTTTCACCAGTTCCAACTTAACGTTAATAATTTTTTTTCTCCAAAAGTTTTAGTTTTAAATTCACTATAATAATATGGGACCACCTGGAAAGTATTACCTTTTAAATAAAAAAAGAATTTCTCAAATCGGTCCAGGCGTCTTCTAGAAATCGGGTAACATACATAAAAAAAATAGTCTTCGACGAATTGAGAACCACCTCCTTTCTTTGAAGTCGGTTAAAAATATTCCTAGAAAGAGACGAAGAAAAACAATATCCCAAGAAGATCGTAGAAGTCGTGTTAGCCAAGAAAAAACCGTTCAAAGGGGCAGTCCTTATAAAAAGTGTAGTCTTTGGTGCAGATCTAGGTAGTGGCATTTCAGCAAGGACCTACGCTCAATGGACATTTGTGTTATTTTCTCACGAGACAAAAATAAACCTTGTTTCATCTGATAGAAAGCAGTACGTGGGGCGTTCTACAAATGCAGCAATAAACCCAAAGTATAATAAAAAGCACGTGAAACATGGAGGGGGTGATAATAAAATACAGGGCTGTGTTTCGGGACTTGGTGTAGGACCTGTAAGAAAAATTTAAGGTACTTTAGACCAACATCGATACCAACAAATTCTAAACGAAACCACTGATTCGAAAATTAATTGGATCTGTCCATCGTCTTCTAAGGAACCCAAGTTGGGTGGCACCAATACACCTGTTCGTTCATCCCTCCACACTGTCCCTTCTACATCACCAACAGTAAATGACAACGTCACACTGCGCACTAAACAGCGAACCGAAAATTGTTCATGCCTCTCAGCTGACATCATACGTGACATAATTAGAGAAGAGCTACAGATAGCATCCCGTAATTCCAGCTTGCAACAACAAGAAATTTCGTCGCAAATATCTGTCTTTGAAAAGTCATTATCACGCTTGAGCGAGCAATTCGACGAAATAAAAGTTGAGCACGACGCAGAAACAAAATAGATGAATTTCAAAAAGACAATAACGCTCTCAACGCGACAACCCAAGATCTGTCATTTCGCCTGCGTCAGATCGACCCACAATCACGGGCTTGCAATTTAGAGATAAACTGTGTTCCAGAATACAAAACAGAAAATACTGTCAACATAGTCCAGCAGCTTGCTAAATGCATCAAATATTCGCTTGGTAAGACCATCATTCAGCATTGTTCGAGAGTTGCTAAACAGATCCCCTCAAATCCTAGACCCATATGTATGATGATGTGGTCCGGCTGGGCAGCCCACGACACAAGGACGAATTTCTGGCCGCGGGTATTAAATTCAACAAAAAAAATCCTAAAGAAAAGTTGAATTCTAGCCATTTGGGTATTGGTGGTGATAAGGTTTCTCCAATATTAAGCGCCAGAAAATAAATCTCTTCAACGCTGCGGCTAGGCTAAAAGCTAAAGAATTGAACTACAGGTTTGTTTAGGTTCGCCAAGGCAGGATTTTTATGCGTAAAACAGTAGATTCCAAATTTGTGTTTATCCGGGATATAAATAAATACTCTTAGTGACCTTTGTTAGATTTATCTATCAAAACGTTCGTAGACTTGTAGTTGGAATGTTCTTTGTAGCAATTTTGATATTTTAATTTTTACGGAGACTTGGTTGCGGTGAGACATCTATGACAATGAGATTGTTGACAGTCGCTATAATTTTTCTAGAAGGGATAGAAAAACATCTGGTTTTAGTAGTGGTAAAAATGGTGGTGGTGTGTTAATTGTGGTATGTAAACATTTGAATTCAAAAAGGAGACAAGAATTAGAATCCAGAGGCGAAAACCTCTGGGTTAGTGTGGACGTTTCAGATACTTCGAGTTCAATTAAAGAGTTAATCGTTTGTGCCGTCTATATTCCACCACCAGTACAGAAACACATATTGGATGACTTCTTCGACAAAGCGAGTCACTGCATCGACATTAATAATATAATAAATTGTCTAATTGTCGGTGATTTTAATTTAGGTAACATAAGCTGGACCAACATTTCAAACACTAAACCTCTGACCGCCAATTCTAATAATTGCAATTATGCTAATCGACTGTTTGACTTTATGTCACTACGTTCCTTGTGTCAATTTAACAATATAAGCAATGCAAAAAATAGGAATCTTGTATGATATCTCATTTAGGTGTAGATGCAGATCCCTTATCAGTTGTTGATGCACACCACCCTCCTCTAAATTTTTGCATTACGCTGTCGTCGGAAAAACCAGACCTAGGAAAAAATTACCAAGTCAGGCCTCGTTTCCATAAAGCGGACTACGTATTAATACAAAAACATCTCAGAGGCGTTGACTGGGAGCTGAAGTTTAAGGATGTTGGTCATGTTGATAGTGTGGTCGACAAATTTTATGAAGAAATAAATACTGTTGTAAGTAGATTCGTTCCGATCTCGAAAAATGGGAAAGGTAAGTTTCCAGTTTGGTATAGTAATACTCTGATTCGTTAATAAAAGAAAAAAATAAATATAGATGTAAATATACGAATAAAAACGATGCCATGTACTTCAAATAGCTACAAAAAATACATCTCTGATCTGGAAACGAATTTTAAAACGAACCCCAAACTATAATGGTCCTACATAAAAAAACAAAAAAAACTATCCAGCAGAAATGTATCACGGTGATGTAAAGGCCGACAAGGATAAAGGTATTTGTAATCTCTTTATGACTCAGTTTTCGTCAGTATATCATAAGCATAGTGTCAGCAATGACATTTCGCGTACGACATGTTCAAAGGAAATTTGGACAAAATGCCATTTTAATCCAGCGAGATTTACAAGTCAGGATGTGATAGCGGCAATCAAGAGTATGGATTCTACAAAAGGGGCTGGTTTTGATGGCATACCTTCAATATGGTTATAATTATAACTAATAATGGCAATCACGCAGGTTACTGAATTGCGATTAAAACAACTTATTAACCTTCTATTAAAAGCAATGACAAATTATTACTGTGTACTGCATTTTAATATGATCCTCGGACTTTTTACTTTTTTTTACTTTAAAGTATACCTAATTAGTTGTCCACATAAACAATCAATCTGCCAAAAATGGCATCACAACATATGGAATTAAATAAATGTAATTCTATGGTAATTATAATTATTTTTGCAGTTATTTAAGAGTTATTAAGTGTACCAACTGAGCATCAAAAGCCCACGAATCTGCTACTAACACAGATTAAGAGAAAATTATTACTCACATAGAGTGAAAGAGTGTCCCTAATTACTTGTCCACAACTGTATATGTTCTTGGCCACGAACCGAAGCCAGTGTATAAAACCCAGGTAAAACCTCCAGTTTATTTATTTTTAGGGTTCCGTGCCCAAAGGGTGGCAACGGAGCGCTATTACTAAGCTTACGCTGTCTGTCTATCCGACCATTAAAGGACTCTATCATTTAAACCAAAAAACTTTTTGACAAGAAAACATCCCACTTCAAAAACATGAACTAAAAGGGAAAATTATTAATTATTTCCAAAAATGTCTTCTGAATTACAGTTTGATGTTGGTTTCATGCAAGAGAAGTGTGTTATAAACTTTTAGGTACATAGACACCAACTTCAAACTGTAATTCAGATCAGATTTTCTGAAATAAGTAATTATTTTTTACTTTTGAGTGATGATTTGCATTTTTCGTACACTAAAAACATCCATACTAGTATCGAAATTTTAAACAATCATCAACATAAAAGGCGCATATCACCAGTTCAGAATAAACATCGATTATTTTTTTTCTGCAAAAGTTTAAGTTTTAAATCCACTTCATTAATATGGGACAACCTCAGGAACGAATTATCCTTAGAGATCCTTAACGACTTATTCTTTTTCGTTTAAAAACATTGACGATTTTTTTTTTTTTTATTCACTGAGGTGGCAAACAAGCACACGGTCCGCCTGATGGTAATCGATCACCGTGGCCTATGGACGCTTGCATCACCAGAAGTATCACTCGCGCGCTGCCGACTCTTCAAAAATCCAATAACATCTTTCTTGAAGAACCCCATACTGTAGTCCTTAGAGAAAACCTTGGCAGGGAGCTCATTCCATAACTCAAGCGTTCGCGGGAGGAAGTTTCTCTGAAACCGCACTGTACGCGACCATTTCGGTTCTAAAGTGTGAGAATGAATTCCCTGCCGATGGCGAGCGGTGCGATGGTAGAAAGTAGCCGTGGGCATCATTTCGAACAATTCCTCAGAACACATCCCATTGTACAAGCGTTAGAACACACACAGGGAGGCAAAGTCTCTCCTCAGACTTAAGGGTTCGATACGGCAAGTGAGTTTGGGATCGTCGACAATTCTCACAGCCCATCGTTGAACCGAGTCAAAAGGTCAAAGCTGGTATTCTTATTACTTTTTGACGTAACAGTTTAGAGTTTGGATATAAAGCCTGAGCTTACAAAGGATTTCTTTAAAATAAGGAGTGAAATAATTATACAAAAAAATACAAAAACATTTACACATTTATTTTTTTCTATTACATAGAAAAGTACATCGAAACATATTATTTATTTTTCATTTGATATGAAATTAATGAAATTCGCATTGAATATAATATGTATGTACCTCATCAAATACCTCTTGTGGTAAGTACCTCTTAATGGTAAATTTGCTTAACTTACATAAAATGCATTAAATTTAATTTGATTTTACTATAAAATACCTCTTTTCTGAACTTTCGCGGCTATTATCAGTATGTTTAGATTTATCGGGCTTACTTCCTTATGGTGCATGCAACTATGCCGAAATATTGGGTACTCGATAGATCTAATCTTGGTAAGCCCTTACATATGAACATAAGTACTTATAAATAATAAATGCACAACATTATTTCAAATGACAGAATTTATGGCTTAATAATATATAAAACCATCAATACATTTAATGAAATAATTTTTATGAATAATACAACACACACAGTTTATTTTTATCATTATATTGTTAAACATGCTTTAGCATTTGATGCGTGTCTTCTAAACTAAGTAACTAACAGTGCAAGAAACTTTTCGGACCTGGTGGTCACAGTCGCCATACTGAAATGGTATAAACTAACACGACACTAGCGAACATACACCTGGTTACAAAGGTTTGTTGCACTTTAGTCTTGAAATTGTAAAATGACATTCCTTATATTATATATTTTTTTTACTTTTTATAAAACTTTTTTGACACAACAATAAAAACATCAACAGGTACATTTAATGAACGATGCAACACACAGTACAAAACATTTAATTGTTAAATATTCCTGCTTTAGCATTTCCCGACCCTGTGGTCAAAAATCAAAACTACACTCGCCATACTGAAATGGTGTTAACTAACACGACACTAGCGAACATACACCTGGTTACAAAGATTTGTTGCACTTTAGTCTTGAAATTGTAAAATGACATTCCTTATATTATATATTTTTTTACTTTTTATAAAACTTTTTTGACACAACAATAAAAGCATCAATAGGTACATTTAATGAACGATACAACACACAGTACAAAACATTTAATTGTTAAATATTCCTGCTTTAGCATTTCCCGACCCTGTGGTCAAAAATCAAAACTACAGTCGCCCTACTGAAATGGTGTAAACTAACACGACACTAGCGAACATACACCTGGTTACAAAGGTTTGTTGCACTTTAGTCTTGAAATTGTAAAATGACATTCCTTATATTATATTTTTTTTTTACTTTTTATAAAACTTTTTTGACACAACAATAAAAACATCAATAGGTACATTTAATGAACGATACAACACACAGTACAAAACATTTAATTGTTAAATATTCCTGCTTTAGCATTTCCCGACCCTGTGGTCAAAAATCAAAACTAAAGTCGCCCTACTGAAATGGTGTAAACTAACACGACACTAGCGAACATACACCTGGTTACAAAGGTTTGTTGCACTTTAGTCTTGAAATTGTAAAATGACATTCCTTATATTATATATTTTTTTTACTTTTTATAAAACTTTTTTGACACAACAATAAAAACATCAATAGGTACATTTAATGAACGATACAACACACAGTACAAAACATTTAATTGTTAAATATTCCTGCTTTAGCATTTCCCGACCCTGTGGTCAAAAATCAAAACTACAGTCGCCCTACTGAAATGGTGTAAACTAACACGACACTAGCGAACATACACCTGGTTACAAAGGTTTGTTGCACTTTAGTCTTGAAATTGTAAAATGACATTCCTTATATTATATATTTTTTTTACTTTTTATAAAACTTTTTTGACACAACAATAAAAACATCAATAGGTACATTTAATGAACGATACAACACACAGTACAAAACATTTAATTGTTAAATATTCCTGCTTTAGCATTTCCCGACCCTGTGGTCAAAAATCAAAACTACAGTCGCCCTACTGAAATGGTGTAAACTAACACGACACTAGCGAACATACACCTGGTTACAAAGGTTTGTTGCACTTTAGTCTTGAAATTGTAAAATGACATTCCTTATATTATATATTTTTTTTACTTTTTATAAAACTTTTTTGACACAACAATAAAAACATCAATAGGTACATTTAATGAACGATACAACACACAGTACAAAACATTTAATTGTTAAATATTCCTGCTTTAGCATTTCCCGACCCTGTGGTCAAAAATCAAAACTACACTCGCCATACTGAAATGGTGTTAACTAACACGACACTAGCGAACATACACCTGGTTACAAAGATTTGTTGCACTTTAGTCTTGAAATTGTAAAATGACATTCCTTATATTATATATTTTTTTACTTTTTATAAAACTTTTTTTGACACAACAATAAAAACATCAATAGGTACATTTAATGAACGATACAACACACAGTACAAAACATTTAATTGTTAAATATTCCTGCTTTAGCATTTCCCGACCCTGTGGTCAAAAATCAAAACTACAGTCGCCCTACTGAAATGGTGTTAACTAACACGACACTAGCGAACATACACCTGGTTACAAAGGTTTGTTGCACTTTAGTCTTGAAATTGTAAAATGACATTCCTTATATTATATATTTTTTTTACTTTTTATAAAACTTTTTTGACACAACAATAAAAACATCAATAGGTACATTTAATGAACGATACAACACACAGTACAAAACATTTAATTGTTAAAATTCCTGCTTTAGCATTTCCCGACCCTGTGGTCAAAAATTAAAACTACAGTCGCCCTACTGAAATGGTGTAAACTAACACGACACTAGCGAACATACACCTGGTTACAAAGATTTGTTGCACTTTAGTCTTGAAATTGTAAAATGACATTCCTTATATTATATATTTTTTTTTACTTTTTATAAAACTTTTTTGATATAACAATAAAAACGTCAATAGGTACATTTAATGAACGATACAACACACAGTACAAAACATTTAATTGTTAAATATACCTGTTTTAGCATTTGGGACATGTCTTCCAAACTAAGTAACAGTGCATCAAACTTTTCTGACCTGGTGGTCAAAAATCAAATCTACAGTCGCCATATTAAATAGGGTGAACTACGGCGACACTAGGCGACTACGCACCGGGTCAGAAAAGATTGTTGCAATGTACTGTATAAGTTACTTAGGTACTTCATTAAAAATTATAAATTTTAGTGACTCATACTACTCATAGTCCTACAATATATACGTAACTATAGTCTTTTAAATTTTCTCCAAAAGTTCAAGTTTTAAATCCACTTTATTAATATGGGACAACCTCGAACCTCCACCTTTTTTGAAGTCGATTTAAAAGCGAGCATATGTTTTAAACATTAGTATAGTTCATATATATCTATTATAAATATTAAAACAGTTTCTTAGATAAATTATGCACTTGAAATATTCAAGAAGCAAATTGTTTTCCTCACAATTACATCATCTTTTTTTGATACCACAAAGGTGGCAAACATGTGACTTAAAACTATCTTATCACTAACATTTTATTTATACATATTTTAGCCATCTTAGTTACAAATTGTGTTATCCATAGAATAGACATATTATATTACCTTGTAAGGCCGGGGGTAACAGTAGCGTAGGCGTAACTTCAAGAACTTGGCCAACGTGATGCTATCATCTTGATGCATAAAAGTTTCACGTAGTAGTCAAAAGTAACATGGCGCTAGTTTTTTCAGCATTAAGAAAAATTATTATAAACATTTATTAAGTAAGCCAATGGTATAACTTCGATATAAGAGACATGTTCCTAACTTAAACTTAAGTAGATGAAGAGGACTTAGGCCTACTCTTTTTTTTCCTACAATAACATTATTTAATGTAACATAAAACAAGCATAGTTCCTAAAATATAGGATGAGCTATGCGACAGCTGTCTACGGAAACACGTCTGTTAAGTTTCGTATTTTCAGACGGTTAAATGTATGTACAATCACGAGTTTTAATTTGGGACCCACCTAAGGTTGAACATCGTGAAGCAAACTGACGTTATTAAGTGGTAATATTCTAACGCAGCGTAATACGTCATAATGTTTACCATCGACAACTAACGTTTACGTTTCTAGGGGCAACCACTTAATAACGTCAAACGGGCGGAGCAAGGGCCAAACGATGATTTCCGAGTATTTGTCTCTTATGTAATGTGGTTTTTGTCCGTCTTCTATCTGGCAGTATTTTATAGGTCGTGATACGGAAATAAAATAAAATAAAAGTCTAAAATTATTACCTTTATTAAAATATATATAGCCACAATATTTATATATTAAAATAAACTTTTTTATTTTTCATTTCTATTATGACATAATAAACTATGTAGAAAGCATTATTAGCGGGGCAGAAATATTCAAAACCGCGTATATCCACCTTGGTTGTCAATAACGGCCTGGAGCCGGTCACGCATGGATCCAATTAATTTCTGACATATGTCAGTACCCCTAAAACTTTTCCAGACTGTGTGGCAGTGATCTATAAGTGCCTCTCTAGTTCTTTCGATTTGATTACGAGAACATGTCTTAAAAATTTCGCGGTGTTTGATCAGCAGGTGTCAAAAATAAGTGAGCAATTAGTTTGTAAGAAGCATGCTGAGAGGTGCTCTGAATAGTATTCTCTTAAGAACATAGAGTTGCTGAAGGAATTACACGCCGATAGCCAAATTCAGGACAGGCGCCGGGTGGAGCCGCGGGCAAAGGCAAAGGCAAATGAGAATATAATGAACTACTACGTTTTACTAGGTAATAGTTTGATTCTGGTGGACATTATTTCAAAATTAAATTTTGAAGATAGGTACAATCGTATTTTGAAGATTAAATAATAGTTTCCAAAAAAGTATTACCTGCTTAAGATTTTTTTAAATATAATAAAATAGTAACTGGACCGATGTCTGTAGTAGTTATTTAAGTTTTATTGAAAACTTAAAATTGTGAATATCTATAAAACATGTTTATAAACTTTATTATATATATTATATATTATAACTATATTATATTGTAACAATATTATAAATGTGAAAGTTTGTAAATTAGTTTTTTTGTTTGATACTCAATCAAACCACAACGAAGCACCATCTGGAGTTGGAATTTGGCAAAGAAATAGTTCAAGAAACGGAGAAGAACATTGACTTTCTATTCCCATAAATGGAATAGCACGCGCGGGAATACACTTGACCTAGCTAAAGCTATAGCTATAGCTTGCTAAAGCAAAAATTTTAGTATAATCAAGAAGTTGTCGTAGGATAACAAAATTTAGGGCGGGTGGAGCCGCTGGCGAAAGCTAGTTAAAAATATTTTTTATTTAAAGCATTTAGTATCTGGGGACCGAACTCTGCTCGTTTTTTTTAACAACGCCATCTTTTGTCAGGTAGCTTTAGTGTTGCTTAACAACGCCATCTACAAATCTACGAAAGCCCAGGGTAAATCCGCCGTAAAAAAATTATATCTCAGTTCAATGTATCGAGAGCTACCCCTATAAAAATATAATATTTCTATGTAAATTAAAAACAAAACCGGTCAAGTGCGAGTCGGACTCGCGCACCGCGAGTTTTGTAAAAGAGTATTGAGGGGTTATTGAGACAAACTTATCTTCGCCGTTGGACAATTGTTGTCCCAATACATCAACATAGGTCGCGGTTAGTTTATCAACTGCAAATAATTTTATAATAGCAAGAAAAATATTTTTTGTGATGTAACAACAAAACGGTTCCAATGCTTTTTGCGATAATGGTAAATAGCGCGATCACGCGTTTTGAGTAGCGAAATATTTATATTTAAAGATATGAATGAATATTCTTTATTGCATTACTATGCAATAAATATACTTATATAAAGTAAAAAAAACAGTTAAACTTAATTAGGAAAGGTACAAATAGGCAACCTTATCGCTAAAGAGCGATTGTCACCAGGCAAACCTTTGGGTAGAGCAAATCAAAATAAATGGTGGAACGGTGTCGAATATTTTTTGTAACGCGGTTTGTATGAAAATAATTACATCGGATTCACCTTAAATAGATCACTCTACAACACTTACTAAATATTTACAGACTACATTTTATCACAGCTACTGGCTTTAATTTAAATTAAATTTACATATTAATATTAAGTTTACGCGATTTACGTACTATGCTATAATTGACTAAAGTAGGCAAGGAGCTTATTGGGAACAGTTTTGAGCTATTTGGACTCTGGAATTCGTGACTAAAATATATAGAATTTTTCTCGCGGATTCGAGAGTCCGTATAGCTCGAGACTGTTCCCAATCAAGTCCCAGATTTGTCTTTTTACGATTTAAAATTATTTACAAGAAAGTGGTTGTTACTTAAATTACTGTAATTATTTAGAAAATTATTGTAATTATAGACCAACAAGCTTATACGATGTAATTATTTATTCTTATTCTTATTTGTATTTTTTACCCTTATCTCAAAATGCTAAAGAAATATAGTTCGCGGCACGTAAGCTGAACCGAAATGGTGGTCGTCTGCGCAGGTGCAATATGGACAAATGTACTAACGATCCGAAAATGTGTTACTGCGCAGGTTCAACTTACGTGCAGTGATTTATAACTATATGAGTACTTTTGTGACTTATATGCTTTTTTATTTTAGGTACTATTACGAGTACCTGGAGGACCGAGCCACGCTTTTTTTTTTAAATAGCGCCATCTAATTGTCAAGTAGCTTAAGCGTTGCTTTATAACGCCACCTATTTTCAAATAGCTTAAGTGTTGCTTATTACTACTCGCTAAAAGATGTCAGGAAGAGACTTTTAAGTTTATAATTGCCTGAAATAACGGAAAAACGATATTTTCTAAAAATGAAACCTAGCTAGATCGATTTATCGTCCCCGAAACCGGCTGCATACTAAATTTCAATAAATCGTCGGAGCCGTTTCCGAGATTCAGATTATATATATATATACAAGAATTGCTCGTTTAAAGTTATTAGATTAAGATCAGTTTTCGTAAGTACCTATGAGACAGACAGAGTATCTATGCTAACCAATGCAAACAACATCATTACACATCACGCAATAAAATAGATATAAGCATTAGAAAAAACTCATTATGGGATATCGCAGACCACCTTACGTTTTAAGCGGTCTATGTGGTATATGAACTACCTGCAACTCATTGTCAACACTGTACGCTATATATTTTTTTATTAACTTCTCTTGAGGGAAGTTATTATAATTGGTCCGAAAATCGAAATCGCTAAATTTGCGTTTTCTTTACGTTTTAAGACCTGGAGAATCGTTTCCCATTATTTTAAGTGATGTCTGTGTGTGTATATGTATGTATGTAGGTTAGCTTTTTTTGCTCCTCGATATCTCAAGAACCAATGGACCAATTTGTTTCGTGGCCATGAAGTTACTCGTGAGGTAATTGCTACCAAACTAATTTGTTATGCATACTTATAGGGGTATACATTTACACTTAGGTAGGTGTGTATATAGAAGCCATGTACGTTTATATATACACACAATTAATATACGTAAATTCTCGCAAATAGACATAATTATATTACTTCGTAAAGACCGGGCCAACAGCGGCTTCGTGTGAACTTAGCCTTTTGTTCTGTTGTTAATAAAAAAAAAAAGGGCAAGTGCAAGTTGATCTCGCGCATGAAGGGTCCGTACCATTATCTATAAAAATTACGTTTGTTGTATGGGAGCCGCCCTTAAATATTCGCTTTATTTTCATTTAATTATTTATTTTTAAAGTGAATAATATAACTGAATATTACTATTTTGTAACTGTGCATAATTTAAGCGTCTGCCTGTTGCCGTTATCAATATCGAGCAAAATAGAGCAAAAAAAAAACCACGTTTGTTGTATGGGAGCCCCCTTAAATATTAATTTTATTCTTTTTTTATTATTTGTTGTTATAGCGGCAACAGAAATACATCATCTGTGAAAATTATAACAGTCTCACTATCACAGTTCGTTAGATACATCCTGGTGACAGACGGACAGACGGACGGACAGCGAAGGTTAGTAATAGGGTCCCGTTTGTTACCCTTTGGGTATTCGAGTTCACAATGTTTCACGTAGTTTGCAATAGTAATAATTTTTTTTTTTTTTTTATAAAGAATAAAACTTGAAAACATTCAATTGGACATATCTTTACGTTTTATATCTTTACTAGCTGACTGGGCAGACGTTGTCCAGCATGATAACGGCTGGCCCGGCAGATGGCGCTGCAGTCGGTATAATGCACGACAACGTCTGTCCGGTCAGCTTGTCAATGTATAAATAAAATTAAAGCCCTACAACAAATGTACATATTATAAAATTATCCTTGTTACAAGTGTACCTATCATTAGTTTTCACTGTCAATACTCGCCGTTCGACTTTTCATGAAAAATCTTATGGTCAGTACAAAGGCTTGTTCATTTTGCAATAAATTTTAATGGCTAACTTGGCATGAAATAGCAATAAACACCACATAAATAAATTTCAATGGCTAACTTGGCATGAAATAGCAATAAACACCACAATAAATTTCAATGGCTAACTTGGCATGAAATAGCAATAAACACCACATAAATAAATTTCAATGGCAATTAAACTTGGCATGAAATATTTACATTTGTTAATTATAATCGTATTGGCTTTTCCCCTACTTCGTATATATTTTATCGATATATATTGACAAATACATATAAGTACATATATTAATATTACTAATCTTGACACAAAAATTATACTTTTAATTAACCGGGATAAGATGCTGATAGAAATGATGATCAGTTGTTATATTCAGGTCAGTATAAGCTAACCTACGAGTAAACTTCAGGTCAAGATTATAATGACATATCGGAGAATAAAAATAGTATATATATATATATACCTACTGTGACATATTTGAGACTATGAACATCACAATATATATAGATATACGTATATACACATCAGTTCTTATATTCGGGTAAATATAAGCTAAGCTAGGAGTAAACTTGAGGTTCAGATTATAATGACATATCGAAGAATGAAAACATTAGGCACATATGTATGTACCTACTGTGACATATTTGAGACTATGAACATCACAATATATACAGATATACATGTTTACACATCAGTTCTTATATTCGGGTAAATATAAGCTGAGCTACGAGTAAACTAGAGGTTCAGATTATAATGAGATATCGGAGAATGAAAACAGTAGGTACATATGTATATACCTACTGTGACATATTTGAGACGCTGAACATCACAGTATATAAAGATATACACATCAATTCTTATATTCGAGTAAATATAAGCTAAGCTACAAGTAAACTTGAAATGAAGATTATATATAATGACATATCGGAGATTGAAAATAGTACATATAAACCTACTGTGTCTTACTTGAGACTATACATATTTTCTATTTTCAATTTTCTTTTCATGAAAACAATACCTTTAATGTATTTAAAAATGATTGAACCCATACAAAATATTTAAGCCAAGTAAACTCATTTTAGTACGATTATTATAAATGTATTCTCTTAATTTCCAATCTTTTTTAAATTCTGTTTGATTTTAAACTTTTTATAATGTCGTTCTCAGATTTTTTATATTCTGGATATATTGATATACTTCAATCTAAAATAAGTAAGATAGACCGCTATCAGGGTCTTTCGTCGTATTAACTTCTCGCGATGTTTTACGAGTCTTTCCGAAATCTTGATTTAGACAACTTCGAAAGTTATTGACCCTTTTGTTGGATACGCAAATATAAATCCATGCAAGTTAGAACCAGTGCCACGAGATTTTAATTTTATTTAGATTGCGTCCAATCTGCATTTAGATAGTTGCTTAACTGCGATTCCCATAACTGTTGTTGCCTTTTCAGTGCTTGAAATCTTTGTTGCTCTTTTATTATATCCTCCGTAATTATTTGCTCTGTACTTGACGTACGTCTGTAGTTGTGAGCGTTATTTTCGTGACTGGCAACCTTTGGTTGATTATTTTTTTCATGACATCCAATATTCCAATGGGGTTCTACAACCGCACCATAGTTCGGCCGCACGTTGCCAAGCATTCTAGGATCGTCGCAGTAAGGTACTGGTTGATTGTTATACGAAGATGTTCGGAGCTGATTTGTTCTAGGCACCTGTAGGCAATGGATTTTAATTTGAAAAATGCAGTATTATAATTAAAAAACCGGCCAAGTGCGAGTCTGGCTCGCGCACCGAAGGTTCCGTACAAACTTATTATTGTAGATAGCTCTTCCATCAAGTCTCCTAGGTCAACGGGAAGTACCCAATAGTTTTTGATTTATTTGTGTCACAATATGCGATAAAAATGACCGTATTTTGGGTATATTTTTTTCACATTTACTTAGAAGCTTGATTTGTTTACTAAATGAAGTGCAAGTAGAACCTTACTATTTAATATTAATTTTAATTTGACACCTCCACGCGTTCTTGAGTAAAAGGGTCTTAACAGACAGAGAGACACTTATTTTTTTAATTGTTATAACTACAAATTAAGATCTTGCTTCCTGTCAAATTTCATAATTCTGGGAAAACGGGAATTAACTCATAGGTTTTGATTCATTTGAGAATACCTTAATACCTAAATATGCGTCAAAAATGGCCGTATGTTTTTTAAGTTGACATAGAAGATTGATTTTTTTTGCAGCTTTAAGGGACCGTAGACCGTAGTATTTGATATTAATTTTGTACTTGATAACTCTATGCGTTCTTAAGAAAAAGGGTATTTGCAGATAGACTGACAATTTTTTTTTAAATGTGTTATATCTACAAATTAACTAATTTCGGATTTTTTCCTATATTTCTGATGTAAGATCTTGCTTCATGTCAAATTTTATGATTCTAGGATAGCGGGAAGTACCCCATAGGTTTTGATTTGTTTGTGAATGCCAAAATATGCGACAAAAATGGGCGAATTTCAGCCATATTTTTTTACTGAGTTGACTTAGAAGATTGATTGTTTTACAGCTTCAAGGGACCGTAGACCGTAGTATTTGATAATAATTTTAACGTGATACCTTTACGCGTTCGTAAGAGAAAGGGTCTTGAGAGACAGACAGATGGATAACAAAGTGATCCTATAAGGGTTAGATGCCATATAAACGAAACCTTTTGCCATAAGTAAAACCAATTATTTCTTAAATGTTCAAATAAATTACCTACCTGAGATTTTTCAATTGTCTTCTCATTGTATATACTATGAAATTGACGATTTATCTCAGCCAACTTTTCTTGTGGATACACCATCTGAAGTTGGATGTTTCTCTGATGTTCTTGGTTGGCGTAAATGGCTCCGCGGCGAGATTCATCCAATGTAAATCTATGCCGTCCTTGACGGATGTCTTGGTATCTTGCTTCTTGATTTGAATGAGTTGGTGATTTATGTTTTAGGGTACTACCATCGTCTATAGATATATATTTGTTTTGTAAATTAATATTTTTATTACCAGTGTGTTCAACGGTTGGCTGAGATGCTTTCGTTCTTTTTACTTGAAACATTTCATTATCAATTGTTTGAGTTTCGATTGTTTGAGTTTCCGTCGTTATTTTTTTTGAATTTAAATTGGATAACATTGAATTAATCACTTTTGACAGTATTCTCAATTTTTCTTTAGATGTATCTGTATTCGTGTAGGTATTTGGCATTGCTTGTTGCTTTATTTTTCCATTATTAGGATCTGTTTTCTTATAGAAATCATATGTTTTGCTGATAACACTTTTATTCCAATCACTTTGATCTAAAAGCTTTCTTAAGATATCATTTTTTAAAATGTCGGATTCTTCATCGCTTTCGGTATCCGATATGTTCTGATACTGTGGAACAGAATTATTATTAATTTCAGCTTCGCGGTCTATAAGACTCCATATTTGGTTCTTTGTTACCCCATGTAATTTGATAAATCTCAGCATCTCTAAATCTTGGTTTGTAATAATATTCACTTCCTGAGTTTGAACTGCAATATCAATTTTACTATTTACTTTAGGAGCAATATTTTGAATAGTTATTGGTTTTTCTCTTTCAGGCAGAACTGGAAAAGGTAAATTGTGTTTAATTGAAACTGGCTCCCGCACATTTTGAATAAGTTCCGTAATATTAACAGGGTTTCTTTGTTTTTCGTTATCTACTGAATGTGCTAGTTTTTTAAGCTGATCGCTTGCGCTTTGTTTATCTGTACGACGAATTTTTCTTAAATCTGATGCACTCCCTTGTAATCCATTAGTAGCGTCATTATTGCTATTAATTATATTGGCCGTTTGATTTTTTGGTGTGCGTAAAACTGACCCTTTGTCACTACTATTCCTGAGTTCCTCTACTTTATCATTAATGTTGTTAAATGTTTCTTTGTTTTTTCTTAAGTCGTATATTATGTCATCACAAAAAGAAGGAAGTTGTTCTTCAAGTGTAGTTTTTTGAGTGTTTTTGACTGAGTAGTCTATGGCCTCAAAGACTGTATCTCTTGCAGATCGCATTTGAGATCCTTGTTCCTCTTCACATAGTTTACTAAAAAAGTTAAAGTTACATTAGTATATAATATTTACATTATTAAAGTTTCATATTTTCTTTTCTTAAATATACATCAATTTTATAGTTTCATCGATCACTATAACATATCATATTTGTAAAATTAGAACATTTTCATGTCGACTTTATCTCAAATTAAATCAAATTCATTATTAGGTTGTATTTAAATTTATTGTGTAGTAACTGGGTGACCGGAACAATTATAGAACCGATAGAAACCTATTATGACAGCAAAGCAACTTTAGAACCGAAATGGTCGCGTACAGTGCGGTTTCAAAGAAACTTCCTCCCGCGAACGCTTGGGTTGTGGAATGAGCTCCCTGCCAAGGTTTTCTCTAAGGACTACAGTCTGGGATTCTTCAAGAAAGAAGTTATTGTATTTTTGAAGGGTCGGCGACGCGCGAGTGATACCCCTGCGTTTACAAGCGTCCATAGGCTACGGTGACCGCTTACCATCAGCTCAAAAGAAAAAGACTTCAAAAACTGGTTGCCTGTAAAGTCGGTATACGGGCGAAAGTTTTACGTGACAATGATTTTATGTCTGTCTCTCTCGCTCTTAGGCGGGCGCGTGCCTCTCACTCGCTCTCATTGTGAGCGCATAACGTGAGCGGAGCGTAACGCAGTTTCTTGAAGTGTCACCCGGCAAACCAATTTATAAGACGTTGTCACGTCAAAAAGGAGGTTCTTTTTTCGGCCGCATGTTTTTTAAAAGCTTTTATTTAACTTGCAATGTATGTTTGTTTGTTCGGGTTGAATCTTGCTACTCAATTTTGAAGCAGATTTCTTCAACCGATTGAGCTGAAATTTTGTATACACGTTTAGTTCAGATGACAATACACGATAAGCTGTGTGACGTCAATCTAAAACCAATATAGCGGACCATCCAAAATGGTGGAATAGTTATTTTTAGTGCATTTCTACAATATCAAATGAAAGGGCTTGTTGAGAGTTACTCGAAAACTAATGCGACGTCATTCTAAATCCAATATGGTTTTAGAAAATTTTATTTTCTTCTTTTTAGAGCATTTTAATAAAGGTTTTTTTGCTTTTAATTTTTTCATGTTTGTTACCTCAGAACTCCGTCATTTATAAACCGATTTAGAAATTTTTTACGTTGGTATAGGGAAGGATTAACCCACAGATTGGTATTTGGTTCCATTTTAATTTAGTATGGATAAGTCCAAGAAAACCAGAGTTAGGTAATGAAACCGTTTTCAAGTTTAATCATTTTGATTATTTAGACGAGCTTCTACCAGTAACTTATTACGTCTACAGTGGCTATGTAAGTTTCTGCGTGACCACTGTAAATAAAAATAACAAAAAAATCTATATCTATACTAATATATAAAGCTGAAGAGTGCCCTGCATAAACGGTTAAAGTTTCGCAAAAATCTTGTGTGACAGCATATGTCTATCTTTTAAGGTTGGCTCACTATAACTTTTTTTATGCTAACCAAATTTTTTCTAAAATAATGCATTATTTGAGAAGGTGTTTTTATAAATTATATTAATCCTTATCCAAAAAAATACGTTATTCATCACAAGTATTTAATTTTAAACAAAATTGCCCTTTACATCATTTGATTTTAATAAATATCGTTGGCGATATCGCAGTTTTAAAATAACATCGCAGCAAAATAATGATAAAGTACTGCCCGCGCATTTATGATGTGCACATATAGCTATTATGATGTAGACGTGCGCTAAGAAAGGATTGTCAAAAGTTTGTACGGAACACCAAGATCGCGAGGTTAATCCATTTGTTAATTATTTAATTTTTTTTATGAAAGAGAAAGAGAGAGAACGTTAAGTGCGAGTAGGTTTTTTTCTATAATTGAGGAGTTGCCGTAAGAATCCTACGCCGATAACCAAATTTAGAGCGGGCGAAGCCGCTGGCAAAACCTAGTATATAATATAATGAATATCTGTTTCCCTTGGTGACGCCCTAACTTCCGCACGACTGCATCAAATTGGATAATTCTTTTTTTGTTGTGTTCGTTACTGTTAGGGCAAGGTTTCTATGAAAAAAAGGGCGAATTCGCTTACTAAGACTAAACCTTTTGTAGTAAAATTTTAAAAAGTTGTGCTCACGCCGCCGCAAAGGTTTCCTTCGCACGCCAGTTTTTTTAAAAAAGAGAAACAACATTTGCAAGGTCTGCAAGTAGAATCATAATCATAAATAAAATGTCAAAACAGATGTCGAATTTGGTAGGCCGTGCACTTAAAATTTCGTGCGTTGTGTACACACGTTGTAAACGACACCAACCACGAAAGTGCGTGGACTGCGAAAAAGAGCCGCATGTGGATTTCTTTCAGATTTGTGGCGTAGCGTTTCTGCACAGAAAACCCCACACACTACGCAAAAGTTCCGTAGATGGGTTGGTGATCTGCCATTTTGCCATAGTGCTCGAAAGTTCGGAACGCGGTAAAGAAATTTTAATATTGTCACTTTACAGAAATGTTTTTTTTTATTATACTGATAGCCGGAGAGGTGAACTCGTATGTTTTTAGGAAATTTCAAAGCCAATCATTCCTAACAAATGTTTTTCAATTAAGATCAAAACGCGTACCAAATCTAAATCGTTACGATTTTGAAAACTTAGAGTGTTTGTCGACTTGACTGCGCGTCATATAAGTTTGCACGAACCTATTAAAATGGGTAGCGATAACTATCGTATTTTTGTTTGTTTTTTAATCTAATTTACAGTGGTGCCTTCGCAGAAACTTAAGTGGCCGGTATAGAGATAGAGTCAGTCGTCTAAATAATCAAAATCTAAAATGATGCAACTGAAGACATTTTTAAACATAACTTTGGTTTTCTTGGACCAATCCTTACTAAATTTATATGGGACCAATCTGTGGGTTAATCCTTTAATATATGCGAAAATATTCCAAATGGATATATAAATGACGGAGTTATGAGGTAATAAACATTAAAAATAAAAACATACAACTAAATTGAAAACCTTCTCCTTTTTTAGAGTTGGTTAAATATGAATGTGTTTTAAAAGTGGTGATAATGAAAGTTATATATTAACTCTTGATAAATTTTGTACCGGACGCTATAAATGTGATAAATCTGTTAAATTAACGGATCTTTCACCACAATTTTATTGTTTTGAACAGAATCGGTTGAGAAGTTTTTAAATATCTAACTAATATAATAACTCACAATTTCGCGGATCCAACTGGCATGGAGTGCCGCCTATTTCGCATCTTTTTCGCCGTTTTTGCACTAGATCTCTCCTCCGATGCTGAACTGGTTTCAGGAGTATTCAACTGCACCTTCAGTTTGTTCATCAACCAGTTATGGCCTTTCAGATCTCTAGAAAGCCTTTCATCTTTGTTATTATATTTCCCATCGCTTGTTTTCTTTTTCATGTTATCGAGGCAGACTCTATACTCATAGTTACATTCCGCGCCAGGGGCAGGTAAGTACCTAAAATGAAAATTTCATAATCATAATAATCCCACATCACACAAGGGATTTAAATTCCAGTTTTTTTTTTATTTTTCTGTTAACACCCGTGGGGTTCACCATATTAGTGAGCATCACTTAAGAACAGCTCGACCGTTTTAGCTAATTTGTTTTTAAGCTAGCTAACCTAGGTAGTAGCTGGGGCATGCAATCTCGCTCTCGCTAGAACTCGTCCATTTTTTAACGAGATTAATCTTATTCCTATAACGGACGAGATCTCGCAAGGTTAAGGCAATTGAGCAGGAGCATATTTCATGTCCATAAGCGCGTTGGAAGTATGGGGATAATTCTATTACCGCTGTTTACATGATAACTATCGAATATATCCTATTTGTAACCGACTTCAAAAAAGGTTTGCGAACGCAGAACTCCGTCATTTAAAAACTGATTTGGTTTTTTTACGGAAAAGCCCACGGATTGGTCACTAAGGATTGAACTAAGAAAACCAGAGTTAAGTGAGAAAATGACTTTAGTTATATCATTTTAGATTTTGATTATTTAGATGACCTTCTATCGCACACTACCTATAGACCGGTCACGTAAGTTACTGCGTTGCGGAAGCACCAGTGTGCTTTTATATATATATTTTATATATTTTTTATAATTAATACGTGAAGTTAATTATTAAATTTACGATGTAATATAATTATCGCTTGGCATTTTAAACGGTATATAGCAGATAAGTAGCGCCACAATTAGATATTTCTTATTTTCTCTTCGAAGAAAGCGAATTACGAAAATCTTAATTTTCAAATTATAAAACTTGTCATTGGCTTTTTTTAAAACTTTTCGTAAAATTAATTTAAAATAGTAAAACGGGATTAAACGCGTTATTATTTGGCAAAATACCTTTTTCCTGACGTGTCGGCTGGTTTACGCCAGCCTTGGTCACGGGTGTAAGGTAAAAATAATTACTTATTGCCAAAAATCTGATCTGAATTACAGTTTTTATTTTTTGCTTTTGAGTGACGATTTTTTTTTCTCGTACACTTAAAACATCAATTATTTTTTATCGCCAGAAGGACCATCTCAGGAACGTACCCTTTCGAATAATAACATAATGTTTGAAATCAGTTCACAATTGACGCAGAAATCGGTGAACATACATAAAAAAATATATACCCGTCGAACATAGAACCTCCTCCTTTTTTGATGTCGGTTAAAAACAAGAACAGACTTCAAAAAAGATGCACTAAGAAAATAAAAATTTTACTTAAAAAAATCTGATCTAAATTACAGTTTGAAGTTGTTGCCTATCTGTCTAACAGTTTAAAACACACTTCAATTGCTCGACACCAACTTCAAACTAAAATTTTGATCTGATTTTTTTAAATAATTACTTAGTAAAAAGTAGTCGTGGGCATTACATATTTCGAACATATTAACAGTTTCCTGTTTATTCTTAATTTGGTCAAGTCGAAGCGGTATAACGTGCGCAGGCGGTTGTATTCTGCAACTAAATTTTTTTGTGCCTTAATTTGACTCGGATCTAGATTGATAAGATGTACTCCATCTTAGGTTTTAACTCTGATATGCTATAGCATTAGTGGGAATAAGCCGGCTTAAAACTTAACCTCAACTTAACAGCCTTAACTAAATGATATAAGAAACAAAATTTTATATTTATATCATACTTATTCATATTCATACTTCACTTAGTTATTATTTTGTCGATATTAATTATCAAAATTTACAGTTTTGAGATTTTTTCTATGGTGTAAGCCCAATAATCTACTTTAATGCCAAATATCAAGTTTCTATGTCATCTGGAAGTGGGTTGTGTTTTTGATCTATATGTCGGTCAGTGAGTGAGTGAGTCAGTCATAAAAATGCCGGGTTTTTAAACGTTAATATTAACTGTATGAGCTACATTTATGAAATTTCAGACAAGCTAAGGGCATTTATAATTGTGCCAAATTTCATGTATGTAGGTTAAATAGGTTTCGAGCTGTGAAGTGGTCAAAAGTAGCTCGAAATAGTTCGTGTAATATTACAAATGACTGCTTTGTCAACAAGTGACTGCTTTGTTGTTTCTTTTTCTTTGAATTTGGCTGGACACTCTACCGCGTGTTAAGTACTTTAGGGTTCCGTCGTCAATGTTAGAAAAATGGTGTAAGTTTCTTTATATTGACTTTGATCATCTACTAAAATGTACTAAGCGGTTCACTTAAACACAAAAAAATAGAAATAAAATTTTAACAAAAAAAAAACCGACTTTCAAATTCTACCAAAATAACAAAAAATTTTGCCCGACATTAAGAGGCAGTACTACGTATCAGTAAAAACAAGAATGACGCGATATGTAACATGTAACACCGCAATTCACTGTGTTTCAAGGTCTAAAGCACTATCACGGCTATGCTTTAGCAAAGTTGTAAACTAATAGCACTTAGGACTTTATAGATTTTTTTGCCAAAACTTTAATAAAAACTAATTAACAAAATAAAAAACCGGCTACAAAAAATGCGCTATAAAGGTATTTTTTTTTTTTTCCATAAATCTGATTTGAATTACAGTTCGAAGTTGGTTTCCTGCAAGTAAAGTCTGCTAGGTATATAGACACCAACTTCAAACTGTAATTCAGATTTGATTTTTGAAAAAAAGAAATTATTTTTACCTGTTTAGTGCATTTTTTGGAGCCGGTTGTTTTTATTTTGTTGAAAAGTTTTTATTTATTACTTTTGAGTGACGAATTGCCTTTTTCGTACACTAAAAATATCTATACTTGTATCAAAATTTTATACTATCATCAACATAAAAGGCATTTCACCAGTTAAAAATTAACGCCATTTTTTTTGCCAAAAGTTTAAGTTTTAAATTCACTACATTAATATGAGACCACCTCGCAAATATACCATTTTAAATAAAAAGGGAATTTTGCATATCCGTCCATATATGACGGAGCTATGCCCCAAACATAAATGAAAAAAAATATAAACATCAGAATTCAGAACCTGCTCCTTTAAAAAACAGTAAAAGGGGTCACTTACTTAGAATTTTTTCCTTCGAACAAAAGTACCTACATTAATCATGTTTTCACGTTTTTCTGGGTCTGAACCATATCCCGAAGAACACAGACATTAAATTATAGTCGGATCTGTTTAGCGGATCCAGAGAAACATTTGCCTAAGATACCGGTCGGCCAAGTGCGAGTCTGACTCGCACACCGAGGGTTCCGTACAAACTTATTGTATGCTGTTGTATATTATTACAAATATTTTTATTATATGATGTAACTAAATATTTACGGTTTTCGCAATTTTTCCTTTATCTGTACTATAAGACGTTGCTTCGTACCAAATTTCAAAATTCCTAGTTCACGGGAAGTATCCTGTAGTGTTTTGATTCCCTTGCGAGTTTCGAAAATTTGCGGCATAAACGGCTGTATCTTTTGATTGCGTTGGCTTAGAAGTTTGATTTTTTCGCAGCTTCAAGCGTTCTTGAGAAGAAGGGTCTTGACAGACGGCCAGACGGACAGACAACAAAGTGATCCTATAAGGGTTCCGTTTTTGCCTTTTGAGGTACGGAACCCTAAAAATGAAATTTGAGTAGCCTCATGACGATTTGTCATTTAAACCCTGGCTATCAATCAAGCCCAAACTCGATGGGGTATCGTAATTTCGTTAACTTACCAAATTGTTGTATAAGTTGCACCATCATTTCAAAAATAGACACTTTTTTTTTCGTTTCATTTTATGCTATTGTCTCTCGCGATAGCGAGTATATTATAACGCGCCACAAAATAAAGTTCATAAACTTTTCGAATTTTTTTCTAACCACAAGTCACGAAGTGTTTCTTATGGCTGTCAATTTCTGACTGCTGAATCACGGCTGCGGCGTAGTTAAGGAAGAGTGGGATAGGTCAGCGAAACGCCCGCCCATCGAATGCGCGCGCTTAGGGCAGGCTTAAGTACTTAGGGCTGCTCAAGTAATAAGTAAAGTGGATGATTTTTACAGTTTTTAGGTTAAAGTGTAAATCTATAATTACGCTAATACTTAATATAGACAACATTGATAACAGGCACCTCTAGTATTTGAAAGGATTTAATACAATGGAATGACAATGAATGGGTAGTATTAATAGTGGGGTATACAACAAGTAAAGAAACCGGCCAAGTGCGTGTCGGACTTCGCACATTTAGCGTCCCGTACTACCAAATGTAGGATATAAGCCGTCCGAATGGCAGAATTATTCATAAGTAGTATGTGAGGCCTCCTGTGGCTATAATAGGAAAAAACCACCCAAGTGCGAGTCTGGCTCGCGCACCAAGGGTTCCGTACAAACTTATTATATGAAGATATAGCTCTTTCATCATAAGATCAAGTCTCCTAGGACAACGGGAAGTACCCCATAAGTTTTGATTTCTTTGTGAATAACTGAATATTTAGGTAAAATATGCGTCAAAAATGGTCGTATTTTTTTATTGCGTTGACATAGAAGATTGATTATTTTACAACTTTATGGGACCGTAGACTTTTGTATTTCTTATTAATTTCAACTAGATAACTCCACGCGTTCTTAAGTAAAAGGGTCTTAACAGATAGACAGACATTTTTTTTAAGTGAAAACTTCTTTAGCGGCGTTGTGCACTTTTTTTGGTATGGGTAAAAAATGATAAACTCGCGTCAGGTCACGTGTCCTGATCGTGAAAATTCGTAAGACGGATGGAGAGTAGACAGCTGGCGTGGCGTAGGAGAGGGAGTATCCCTCTCTCTTTCTACGGCGCGGCGAAAATGTATGCCTGCGCCTGCTGTTTCGTTTAGGCGGCGCAGGGCGCTTGCGCGAATGTTCGTGTGTGTTTATGTTACAGCGTGCTACGCGCATCCATGGATGGTGACAGCTGATGGCTCGACCGTCTGTGTAGTGGCCATACTGCTGTGTATTCGTAAAATTCGTGTATATAAAGTGTTTAAAATATGGAAAGTGCATCTTTGTCTTTGTAAAATACGGAAACCGTAATGCCACGCCTATTATAATTTTTATTTTTAGTATGCGCGATTATGAGTAATACAGGGAGGTT
The DNA here is from genome assembly GCA_946406115.1 of Apoda limacodes. Taxonomy (NCBI): domain Eukaryota; kingdom Metazoa; phylum Arthropoda; class Insecta; order Lepidoptera; family Limacodidae; genus Apoda; species Apoda limacodes. The sequence continues at coordinate 7,809,926 of OX291552.1, read as the reverse complement.
GGATATGGAATTTTAATTCTATGACAGATTGCGATGTCAAATATACTACGTCAAAAAAGTAAATAAACAAACATTATTATTTCTTGACAATGTCAAAGACATGTCTTGTGACATATTTGAGTGTTAAGCGCGAATCGTGTGTAAAGGTTTTCACTTCTGCCGGCACTCCCGGAGTGCAACTTTTTTTTTTTAAATAAGTTATAACTACAAATTAACGAATTTCGGATTTGCCCCTATATTAGACCTTGCTTTATGTCAAATTTCATAATTCTAGGACAATGGAAAGTACCCCATAGGTTTTGATTTGTTTTTGAATGTCAAAATATTCGACAAAAATGGCCGTTTCTCCGCTGTATTTTTTTTGCACCACCGCCACTTTTAGTAGAAACCCAAATTAATACTCTCAGACATGTTCTATAAACAATACAAAAGGTTCTAAAAATAGTTAATCACTAGTTAGTATTTTTCATTTTTTTACTAATTTAAAATACGTTTTGTATAAAGAAGAAAAATAACAATATATAGTGGCGGCGCTAGTGTGCCGTATATGGCGCCTTAAGGTTATTCTCAGGAAAAGCGAGGTCTTAATTTGATCGCGTTACTTCCTACGCGGTTTGCCTCAACCGAATTTTCCATTTGCTTTTTTGACTAATTTTGTTTCGTGCATCTTCTTTTATTCATCCTCTCAACATGCCCATGGTCTCTGCTCCGCGTATCAAAGGCTATCTGGCTATCATTTGATACGCGGAAAAGCAAGGTCACGAGAGCCCTAAACCTTTGAACGTGTATGAAAGCATTGATGTAGGTGGACGAAGCATAAGAATCGTGCCACGATCGAGCAAATGGATGTTTTTAGTCTAGACAGGTGACATCCGTTTTAAAACAAATTAACCATTAAATAACTTTTTAAACTTCTGCAATTGTTATCATTATGTTAATATGTTCCGGGCTTACCAGGATTTTATTAACTGAGTTCTAGATATTTTGGCACAGTTGCATGCGCCATCTTTACAGGTGAACTCACCATTAACTGACTGACTGAGTGAATCATATTTGTATATGCTAGTGAAGATAACGCACGCCGAATATACCAAGTAATACAGTTATCAAATGGATTGAGCTGATGTAGCGGTATTTGCCGGTAAACGCAGTGTTCCGATTGAATTATTTCAAAGTAACACTGCAAAGTTGCAAAGTGAAGTCTATAATTAAATAGAAAATGGCTGGCAGACTCGAACGAGGTTGAAAGGTTTTGCGGTAGGCATCCGTAGGTCTGGCCGTTTAATATTTTTATTGTAATGAAAACAGGATATGGTTCGGTCTTATTGATTGCTACAGCCAGAAAAAACAGGCCAAGCGCGAGTCAGACTCGTACACCCAGGGTTCTGTTCCTACCACCATTGACGTAATATTCAAACACTAACAAAAACTGAATTTGAAAAACTAAATTTCATGAAAATCGTTGGAGCCATTCGAGATTCAGATTATAAATATATATAATTATACAAGAATTGCTCGTTTAAAGGTATTTTTTAGAAAAAATCGTTTTATCCGTGTTTTCAGGAAATAATAAACTGAAAAATATCACTCTTCCTAACATCTATTGGCGAGCAGTAATACTATTATTTTTACACTAACGCTACTTGACAATAGATGGCGTTGGTAAAAAAGGTACTAACTATGATACGAGCGCGATCTAGTAATATAACTATCTTACTAGACTAATCTAGTGAAATTAGCACAACCAGTTACTCATTTTGAATAAAACGGTGCAATCAAATAAGCGAAGGACCGGAAATGCTCGTTGCTGTCATTGCTCGGCGTAGACGCGGCGTGCTGGAACGGCGGTTAGGGGTACCTGAAGAAACGGCTCAAAGCTGGCCGCCCTCAAGATAAAAGAATTCCTGAATCTAGGCGATTACTTAATCTCCGCCCTGGGAGGCTGAACCGCCAACTTGTGTAAAGTATCTGAAGTAGAAGGAGACCGGGGAGGACCAAGCTACTAAAACAGAGGGGAATCAGGGTCCCTATCGCCCGCCGTGCCAGCAACCATAATATCTGTGCCGAGCTTCGGCAGTTTTAGTACCGCACCTTTTGTCCTCTAAGCTGTCTGTGCAGTTATTGCTCATGTTTAGTCGAAGAAACTTCTTTCGAAAAAAAAATGGGAAGAAAATGTAAAAAAAGAAAAGTGAAAATACAGCTACTCCATCCACATATAATGTGGACTTTTGCAACATCTGGGGTATTCACGCCAACCTTAACGCAGTCCACCACCACCTGGAGACTGCGCAGCTGACCATTTGTCACTGTCATGTGTCTGTGCACTTTCATGACACCGAAAGTAAAGTGTGTTATTAACATAGACACCAACTTCAAACTGTAATAAATCTGATTTTGGAAACAAGGAATTATTTTTACCTTCTAGAGTGCATCTTTTGATTATCCGGTTGATTTTTTTTGTTAAAAAGTTTTTATCTTGTATATATTTTCGTCGCTGTAGTGATATGAAAAATTGTGTGTTTCGCACGGCTGGACTTTTTTTTGGGTTTCGTGCCGTAGAATCCCTAGCTTTGGTCAAGTTTCAATTTTTAAAACACTCGCTACGCTCGTTGGTTTGAATCCTCCGCTTGCTCGGTATTCGATGTAGGCTTTTTGGCCTTGCATAACAAATAACTATTGCCTTGTTAGTGCATCTTATCGAAGCCGGTTGTTTTTTTTTTGTTAAAAAGTTTTTATTAATATAATAAGAAATTATTTAATATATTTTGTAATAATTTACACGATATTTATTAGATATTATAATCTATACATTTAATAAAATGGTAGGAAAGTCAAAACTGTACATTTACTGTAATATTTTTAAAAATATACTTGGGGTGTGATCTACAATCGATACCGAAGCCAAAAATATAGTTTTTAGAATTTTTGTCTGTTTGTCTGTATGTATGTTCGGGATAAACTCCAAAAGTACTGCATAGAGTTACTTCAAATTTGGCACGAATATTATTAAGAAGTCGGGTCAATATATAGGCTACATATTATCACGCTATCACCTACGGGGAACGAGCACTGAACCTTTATTTCTTCAACGCATTCTGTAACAACGTGTAATCTAACGACGTATATTTGACTTGCTTCTTAATTACTAATTATTCTACTCACACATAGCCATTTATTTTATATTAAAAAATCGTATAAAGTCATAACTTAGATGTGTTATAATAATTTTTCACCATATAAAAATGTTTCCTATTTGCTAACTAGATGGCGCTGGCGTCGAATTAGATCGCGCTATGGTGTTGTTCATAAAGAGTGATCTCATAGTATAGCGTTCACGCAGACGACGTTGCGGGCAGCAGCTAGTTAATTAATTATTTATTAACTGCAAATATACATGTTTACATGTATTTTATGTGTTTTATATATATGTATTGGGGATGTAGTACTTCTATTTTTAACCGATGTCAAAAAAGGAGGTTCTCAGTTTGACCCGTATATTTGTATGTAGTATGTATGTATATTTGTCCGCGATTATCTCGCGTTTGGCTGAACCGGTTTTTATGCTTTATGAAGTCTATACTTTTCTGAAGTCTTTGTTACATTCTGGAGAAGTTGGTATACAACAAAAGGATACCCCATGACATGGTCCGCATGGACTTGTTATTAATAAAGCGATATATATTAGTTCAACTCGACCGATTTTTGTTGATGTGGTTTTTTTATACATATATATAATAATTAATAATAAAAAGGAGTATTTTTCCATGGATTCCGGTTGGAGGACAGGATATAATGATGGGGTCCTGAAAAAATAGAGGGAACTGTTTAAATTCAAATATAAGTAAGTAAAAAATAAATGTGCCTAACACTTGAAGTGATTTGGGTATTTTTTGGTGTACAAATAAATAAGCCAATAGTCACTTAAAAGTAAAAAATAAAAGCTGTTTAACCAAAACAGCAACCGACTTCAAAAAGTATGCACTAAAAAGGTTACAGTTTGAGGTTGGTGTCTCGTGTAAGTGAATTGTGTTATAAACTGTTGTGTTGTGTTATAAAAAAGCTAGACACCAACTTCAAACTGTAATTAGGATCAGATTTTTTGAAATAATTATTTTTACCTTTTTAATGCATTCTTTTTCAGGCCGGATGTTTTTCTTTTGTTAAAAAGTATTTATTTATTAATTTTGACTGACGAAACAAATTACAATAATTAAATAACAAAAATACAATCATCAATATAAAAGGCATTTCACCAGTTCCAAATTAACACCAATCATTTTTTTTTGACCAAATATTTAAGTTTTAAATTCACAACAATAATATGGGGTATACCCTTTTGAATACAAAAATAATTTTTAAAATCCGTCTTTATAATATAACGGAGTTATGCCCTCTTCCTTTTTTGGAGTCGGTTAAAAAAAGTTTGTCTGTCTGTCTGCCAAGACCCTTTTCCTTTTTTCTCCCGTAAGTAAGAATTTACTCAAATACCCATCTCACCTTTTCAAAAATGCTATTAATTTAATATATCATGTATCTACTGTTTAATATTGATCGAATTTTTGGACTTGAGAGTGCTCTGTTACAAGAGTAATTTTCCCATAGGATAGGGTAGACGGCGGTTTTTTTTATTTTTTTAGGCAATTTTCCTAAATTAGGCTATTAGGACCTTGTCTGAAAACTTTAGTTCTTAATTAGATATAACCTACCTGCGTTTAAATTAAATGTTAGTTGTCGTCAGAGTCGTTTGTTTTAATGACACTAAATGTTATCATAATTTGTTTTGCATAAAAATTGCAATTAATGGATTGACTCCCTCGCAGTCTAGTTGTAGTGTGGCTAACTGGTTTGCAGAGGGTGCGGGTTCGATTCCCGCACTGGACAAACATTTGTGTCATAATATAAACATTTGTGTTTGTCTTGAGTCTGGGTGTATTTATGTATGATATGTATTTATGTATGTTGCAAAAAAAAGTAATATTTAAGTATTTGTACCCAAAACACAAGCTTTGCTTACTTTGGGGCTAGACGGTGCTGTGTGTAATGTCCATAAAATATTTATTTATTTATTAGTGATATACAAAACGATATAACAGGGAACACGCAAGACCACCGCCAGAATTATGCTTAGAAGGCAGTCCCGTCAGCTGGTCTGACGCGTGGAAGAAATGGAAGACGCAATTAACTTTATTTCTAAAAGCATCTGGGGTGCACAAAGGGGACTAACCAGTACAAGCAGCTTGGTCATTAATCTGATTGGCCTAGACGAATTCGACATAAACCTAACTTTTACGTTTGAGAGTGAAAAGGTACAGGATGGCGACATTGTGGTACTGAAAAAATTTAACGATTATTCGTTGTGAAACCGAATATTACTCTCACTCGTTATAATATCTTCACGCGTAATCAAGCAAACGGTGAGTCCATTATCCAGTATGTGACGACGCTGAAATTTTAGAGCAAAAGTTGCAATTTTTCTTCATTGGAAAATGAGCTGATTAGCGATCGTATAGTTTGTGGAGTTCAAAATCCAGTAGTCAGAGATCGTTAACTGCGAACAGACGACCTGACACTCGACAAGGCTATCAAGATTTGTCAGAGAATGAGAATGGAGTCACGAACGAAGTTGCAGGCCAGGGGCTGCAGGCAGGCATCGAACGTCGCGGTGGCCGCTGGGCACCTAGGGACGGCAGGCAGCAGCAGCGGTGGCCGGCGCGGTGGCCGCTAGGCACCTAGGGACGACAGGCAGCAGCAGAGCGGCAACATCGACGTCGGCACCGGCAACGACCACGTTACGGATGTAATCGACAGTGTGATAACAAATCGTGTCCTGCACGAAATACTCAGTGTTATGTGTGTCATAATTACACAGAGAATATGTAACTTAAAAATCGTGAAAAAATTACATGAAATCCGGTTAAGTGACGATACTCTGAATCATTTTATATTTTGATGGTTTCCAAAATATCAAACGAAAATTATTCATCTAAACAGTGCTTCGAGATTCTGTGCGCTCACCGCTGCTGCAGTAAAAAAATTAAATTAGACCGTTAGTCTAATTTCGCAGACACTAGTGTTTTGTCATATAATACTTTTGTTTCCTTGGATTAAGACTTTAATTTAATTCGTGATAAAAACTTTATTACAAAAAAAAACAACAACCGGCTTCAAAAAGATGCACTAAATGTCCAAAACTCTGATCTGAATTACAGTTGTAAGTAACTAATGTAAATAATTAATTATTTTTACCTTTTTAGTGCATCTTTTTATTTTTTGTTAAAAAGTTTTTATTTTTGATTTTTTAGTTAATGTTAAATTAAGACTTATATGGTTTTCTTATGGATGCCATAGTCAGAAATTGATTAAATTGAAATGGAACCACACGGGAAGCACCAGCTTTTAAATAAAAAAAGAATCATCAAAATCGGTTCACCCAGTCGAAAGTTCTGAGGTAAAAATAAAAAGAATACAGTCGAATTGAGAACCTCCTCCATTTCTGAATTCGGTGTACAAACCTAACGTAAAGCTACAGTCATATAGTGGTAATATGATTCCAATTAAAGGCGTATGTACATTAAAATTTTGGTACCTACTCGTATAAAAATATAATGTTTTTTATTGAAGTTGAGTTGAAGTTGGTGTCTATATGTACCAAACAGTTTATAACACACTTCACTTGCATGAAACCAACTTCAAACTGTAATTCTGATCAGATTTTTGGAAATACGAGTAAGTACCTAATATTTTTCCTTTTTAGTGCATCTTTTTGAACCCGGTTGGTTTTTGAAAAAAGTTTTTTACATTGTGTGTGTTTACACACTCTATACAACCATTATCTCTTAGTATGTTATATATTTGTTGGAAAGGTGTAGGCGTTTGAATCAAATGTTAGTTGTCGTCTGAGTTGCTTGTTTTAATGACTCGTTTTCTTCTTGTTTCTCTAGGTAATAAAACTGGCTTAGGCGTAAAAGGCGCTTAAAGTACCTACTTGTCTTTAGGTTTCGGTGGTAACAGGTTTAAATTTATTTCTGTACCCGCATTAACAATAGAACGAACTGTTTTATCGTACAAGTACAGTATAGTAAAGTAAAAAGTATATTAATAAATCAAAAATAAAAGTTTTTACCTCTAGACTAGATGGTAAGCACACAAGGTTGGGACAAGGTCCAATGAGGTAAAAATTTATATAACTGCTCGATCAACTCGTCAAAACATCCTGGTACGATAGCAAAAAACCATGACGTTGTGAACTAAAAACATGATTGTATTGCAAATTCAGCGTGGTAAATAAATGTTGCGTTATAATATACATATGGCTATAGTAACGAAAATTGTATCTTTCACCGTTTCGGCTCCGCTCAAAATCGGTTATCGGCGTGGGATTCATTGTTTGAGGAAACATAAAGTTATTTTATAAAATGTCCTAAAATCTATTTCAGTATTTCACCGTGTCAGTGATATTATTTTATTGTACTAGCTTTTGCCCGTGGCATATTATTAAGTAAGAAGTCAAAGAGGTATTATAACCACTTTTATTTTATTTCATATTTATTTCAGTGTTTCACCGATTCTCAGTGTTATTATTTCATTGAATCAGCTTTTGCCCGCGGCTTCGCCCAAATTCAGCTATCGGCGTGGGAGTCTTTGATTTAGTAAGGAGACTAAAAGGTATTATATATTTATCCGAAAACTTATTTCAGTGTTTCTTTTTTTTACGTTAAAATGTCTAATAACTTCTGTCTTGAAGAACCCCATACTGTAGTGTTTTATCTGGGGCCACGGTAGGGCCCCTGCCAAGAGCACTACCTACTTTTTCTCGAAGCGCTTCGTCGTTTTTTTTGAACCCTCATAACTTGTGTTTGGATTATACCGGATAAACAAAATTCTTGGGATATGATGTCAATCGTGGACTTATTAACCATATAAAGTTTTATTGATATCTAAAAAATCTTGATTTCGTCACTCACTCACTGATGATCATCAGAATTGTAAGGGTACTTGCGAAAGTCCTAGAAAGCTGAAATTTGAACAACAAAAAAATTCTAAAACTGAATCCCCTTAAACTAGGGGATGGAAGTTTTTATGAGACTTCCGCAAATTTTGATGCTAGAGGTCTGAAAATTTATATGGGAACTTCTTGTTATAAATAATAAAATATATATTTCAGCATTTTTAGTATATCACCCCCCTACCCTTTAAATTAGGAGATGGAAGTTTGTATGGCTTTTCCCATACATACATAATTTCATGCTATAAGATGTAAAAATTATACAAGTACACATACTTCTTAGTACAAATAAAAAAATACGTGTTTCAGGTATTTAAAAAAAATATCTCTCAACCCATTTAATTAGGGGATAAAAGCGTATATGGGACTTTCGTCAGGTTTTAGAATATTACTACATTATTATACAAATAATATTACTCTACTTATGTACTTCGTTAAAAATTATAATGTGGTGACAAGTATTTACAGAATAAAACTTCTATGGAAATGGGTAATCACAATGGTGTAGAACCCGGTTGTTGTAAGATAAAAATCGTAATAAGCTGTATCAGAGGTCGGACTTAAAAATCTGATATCAAAGTAAACCAATCGACTTATTCAAATATAGTTTTTTATAATGTAACCCTTTATATAAACAACGAAAAAACACGATGAAAACATTTTCTTGTTAAAGGTTGCCAAAACGAGACCATATAGCTCGCACTGTCTAAAAGTTATCAGATCTTATGTAAAGCCAAGCTTCTTACTATACACACACAAACTCTACACCTTGGTCAATATATGTGTCTTTATTATACTAACCTTTGCCCGCGGCTCTGCCAAATTCGGTTGTCGGTGTACGATTCGTTGCTTATAGTAGATTAGGTAGTTTTCTATACCTCAGTAAAGACCTGCTGGATCTTTATATTTTCCCGTTTTTTTGCCTTCGTGTACAAGGGTATAAGCACAATAATAAACAATTTAGCAAAATATTGAAGTATCGATATTAAATTTAGAGAGATGTGAAATAGGTAGTACAGGGTTAAAGAGTTCTTTATTCTCAAAACAATTACATTAATTTACTTAAATAAGCATATTTACAATTTAAAATAATGAGGGGATACAGATACATGACAAGAAAGTCTAAAGTAAAAAACTTGGCTGGCTCACGCACCGAGGGTTCCGTGCAAACTTATTATATGTTGTTGCATATTATTAAAAATATTTTTATTATATGATATTACTAAAAATTTAGGGTTTTCGCAATTTTTCTTTTCCTCGCCGACTCAAACCTGGGAACGTCGGCACTACTGAGTAGAATAATTATCTGTTATAATGAAATGACAGATCACAGACCAAATATTAAAAAAAAAACGGGTTGCACTCCGGGAGTGCTGGCAGAAGTGAAAACTTGAATATTAACTGTTTATTTTTTCCTATACTAGCTATTTACTTCCCATCACATTGTACACAAATTGATTATCATAAATAATATTGTTTGTTTATTTACTTTTTTATTTGACATAATAAAATCCCATATTCAACTTCCCTGTACTACTCATAATCACCATATAAAAATTGAAACTAACCTAATTTAAATCAAGGTCACATGTCCTGACGCGATTTTAACATTTTATACCCATCACAAAGAAACCTCAATTCCATTTTTGAATCCCCATTCAACAGGTACCCATACATTTATTTCAATGTAACGCAAAATGAAGATCTTGGTGAGATCTATCACTTCTTAAAGAAAATACTAGTCTACAATCAAAAGTTACAAAGATAAAGCCGTTTCTAGTTTGACAAATGTCATCCGAAATTAAGATCTTGATGACATCTATCACTTCTGTAAAGAAATTACTAATCTTTAATGAATATTTTCTGAGATAAAGTCGTTTCTAGTTTGACAGCTGTCATTCGAAATGAAGATCTTGATGGGATCTATCAGTTCTGCGAAGAAACTACTAGTCTACGATCAAACGTTACAAAGATAAAGCCGTTCCTAGTTTGACTGTGGTCGTCCGAAATGCAGATCTTGATGAGATCTATCACTTCTGTAAAGAAACTACTAGTCTACGATCAAAGATTACGGAGATAAAGCCGTTTTATCAGTTCTGTGCAGAAACTACTAGTCTACGATCAAAAGTTACGGAGATAAAGCTGTTTCTAGTTTGACAGCTGTCATCCGAAATAAAGATCTTGATGAGATCTATCACTTCTGTAAAGAAACTAATAGTCTAAAATCAAAAGTTACGGAGATAAAGCCGTTTCTAGTTTGACAGCTGTCATTCGAAATGAAGATTTTATTGAAATCTATCACTTCTGTAAAGTAAAATTTACAAAAAAAAAGCCCGTAGAAGTGATGACACTGTTTACGAGCAAGTGTGATATAAAACTAACTAAACAGAAAAAAAGTCCACAACGTTGCTAAATACGTTTTCACTTAAAAATTATAATAGGGGTGGCATTATGGTTTCAGTCCTGCGAATTTTTATGGCGTGGCTATATGCTTCCGTCTGACGAATTTTTTGGTTAGCCTGACGCGGGTTTATCATTTATTACCCATCACAAATAATAGTGTTTGTTTATTTACTTTTTTGACGCAGTACATTTTTTATATATAGTATATTTTTTAACCGACTTCGAAAAAAGGAGGAGGTTCTCATTTTATGTATGTTTCCCGATTTCTCGAAGACGCCTGGACCGATTCGAGAAATTATTTTTTTATTTAAAAGGTTATACTTTCCAAGTGGTCCCATATTATTATAGTGAATTTAAAACTAAAACTTTTGGAGAAAAAAAAAATTAATGTTAATTTGGAACTGTCGAAAGCCTTTTATGTTGATGATTGTATAAAACTTTGTTACGAGTATGGATGTTTTTATTGTAAAAAAAAAAGCAATTCGTCACTGAAAAGAAAAAATATAAAAACATTTTAACAAAAAAAAACAACCGGCTTCAAAAAGATGCACTTAAAAGGTTAAGATAATTACTAATTTCCAAAAATCTGATCTAAATTACAGTTTGAATAAGAAGACCTATGTATATTGTAATATAACCAATTCTATCATTGAGTATCGACAGTGAATATATAAGTTATAAGACAATATGTATTTTCTTCAAACCTCCTACGACCCGCCTTACATACTTCACTGCAGAGTCGCTTCGCTTGGCCTCAATAACACATTACCGAATTCAAAAGAATAAATTAAGAATTCAAAACAGAAATTTGTCTGCCCTTGAAATTACAATAATATCCGAATAAATACTGCAAACCGCTTTGTGTATTTTCAGAAATCTACTCGGGTCTCCTGCTCGTGTTTTGTCGAAACATTACACAAAAACATTATTTGCTACTGTTGTCAAAACTTTGTATTTGTTGATGGAAACAATGTTTTTGCTTTCCACGCTCTACGGAAAACATCTAAACATTTACCCCCGCGAGGGTACGCAGGCGGGGCTCAATCATTAATTTCGTTCGTATATATGATGTTATACTTTAGAGCTTACACACTATGATCGCTGCGAGATTGAAGTTTTAATGTGTTACTGTTTATTAGAATTCGAACGTAAATATTGCGGGTCCAACTCATTATCACACCAGTTTGTCACACCGGTGTGACAAGTCACACCACCATCAGCAACGATACTCTCGTCACACCCGGTGTGACGACACGTTAGTTTCCTCGTGATCGCACCGCTGCTGTGCGTTGTTTATTGGGTTTTTCCTCGTGTACCAACTAAATAGTTTAGAAATGGAGGTTCTTAAACGACATTTTCGTAGTTTGATTAACACATAAAAGGTTTTATACTGAACTAAATATCATTCCTTTTTAAATTACTTTTAGAAAGAAAGAAGTTGTTGTAAACCTAACTCAAAATCTATTTGCAAATCTTGTAAACATAATCTAACTTTACTTAATGTTCACTTTTGACGTGACAACGTCTTATAAATTGGTTTGCCGGGTGACACTTCAAGAAACTGCGTTACGCTCCGCTCACGTTATGCGCTCACAATGAGAGCGAGTGAGAGGCACGCGCCCGCCTAAGAGCGAGAGAGACAGACATAAAATCATTGTCACGTAAAACTTTCGCCCGTATACCGACTTTACAGGCAACCAGTTTTTTCTGGTAATTTTATCATAAATCATTAAAATACTTACATAATTACCTTTATTGTCACATTCTTTAACTGGCTTTCAAATCACGACACTGAGTAAACCTAAAATCTACAAAATTCCAAATTTACGATAAGAAATATTATACGTATTTATGTATATGTTGCATAGACTAACAAAGCGAAAGACATTTTTATTTACCCGAATTGCAAATAGATTTTGAGTCAGGTTTATTTAAAAAATTTAAGTGTGAGTCGGATTAGCACACTAAGGGGTTTGATATGGAATATAAATCCCAAAGTTTTTAAACTAATAACTCTCTAATTAATATCTACAATATTAACTTTCAATAAATTAACAAGATAACCAACCATATTTAACGTCGTATTATTATGACTAAAAAGTCTCAAATTAAATACAAATTAATTAAAAATCAAAAAACCCAAAAAAAATACGTAAATGGTGGTAGGTACGGAACTCTCAGTGCGCGAGTCCGACTCGCACTTGGATGGTTCTATTAAATTGGGTAGCGGGATTGAAAGTTATGAAATCGCATAGGCATTCAAAGCGTTCTGTTCATCAAATGTAAAACAAAATGGCCGATCACTATTTTGACAGCGCATAAACTGCTCTACCTCCTAAACATGTGCAGCTAATGCGTTGAATGCGGTTCGAAAGTGACACCATATCCAGCATAAAGAGCATTTGTGTTCAGTCAATAAAACGATCGAATATGCACATAAAGAGCGTATAGCGCATTCAATGCTTATAATGTTTGTCAACAAAACGCCAATATTATAAGAAGTATTACATTGCTTTACGTAACATGCCTTGTGCTTGAATAAACTGTTGCCTTTTGCGTATACATTCGTACGAATTACATGTTTATCTAGTTATTTACATAAATTTAGCTTATAAACCGTTTCAAGGTGACACAAGTTTGTAATAAAATAAAATACAAGTCCTTTAAAAATGCTACATATTTTGGTAACTAGAGGTAAGTATGTGATGTTACTTTCTGTACAGTACGAATAAGTAAATTGATCACAGACATAAAATTAAGATTGACGCCTGTGGAATTGATCAATGTGCGCAAAAAGTAGTTCGCAAAAATAATGACAACAGACAGGCATTAGCAAAAATAGAATGGGTTATGATATAGGTGTCATTGGTGTCAATATTTTACCATTTCAAATATTCCACTTCAATCAAAAACAGAAATTATTGAATTTGGCGAGAAAAATACCCTAATGATAGGTATATATTAGCATATATATACATGTCCAAGTACGAACTAAAAATTATAAAAAATGCTGTAAAATAAAAAATACACCACCTTCAAAAACCCACTTAAAGATAAAAAAAGCCTGCATTAAACCGAGCCTTAACATGAGCTAAGAGTTTTCTTCTCCTTGAAGTTGAATGCCAAAAACTAGTTTTCTCGTATCTTTGCTGCATTGGCTTTGGCATTTGACTTCAAGGGAAAGAAAACACTTAGCTCATGGTTTATGAATGTTTATTTATATAGGATTACAAAATACTTATTCTGTATCGAGAAAATAAGACCAAAATTTCGGTATGTTTTAGTGTTTCCTTGGTTTGGTAATAGGCTAAACACCAATTGTGTTTATAACTTGAAGCTTGTGTGTTTGCTAAGAGTATCTTACAATTTTGGTGATGGGTGAGTGAGTGTTTCAGTGACAAAATAAAGGAACTTTAACTGGCCATAGTTATTAAGCGACAGGTTCAAATTGGAAGTCATTTGGAAAATTTCTAGTTATATTATGCCCTCTTATGGCTTCCGGTTTTATCAACGAAGTTTAAGGGTGGTCGAACATGTCCTAAATAACTTTAAGAAGAGCATGATACGGCTGTTTCTTGGTTTGATTGTTTTAGCTCAACTTGGCGGATCTCCTACCGTGCCCCCATTTGTAACAGTTGTGCAATTATATATATATTACATACCTAAATACAGGTCAAATTGATAACCTCATGTTTTTCGGAGACAACTAAATAAGTTGAAATCAGTAGCTCTCCGCTTTGTCTGTAAATAGATACTTATTGATTCTGTTTTACTTATTGTTTATTGCATAATTAATAACTTCTACACGTTTGCTAATTAATTAGTTTAATTTAATTCACAACTCACATCTTTTAAATTAGCAAGTTTATAAACCAGCCAATATCCTACCATTAAAAATAAACAAAAGACACGTGTTACTTACATACAAATCATTTTCTCCAATCAGCACTCAACAACTATCATTCAAATAGGTAGATGTATCCTTATAAAAGCCACCTATTATCTTCAGTGCACTATTTTATTTATCACTTTTTTTTATTCACTAGTCTGACACTCGCGTATGAATTCAAAGTAAGCTTGCGTTGCGAGCAATACTACCACAATGCAGCATATAACCTGCCATTAACTGAGCGATATCCCGCCCAATGGCTGACACATACGTGGTACAATTATTTTTAGAATTAATATCGGTGAGTGACCGTGTCATATGTCATTTATCATAACCTACTTTTTGTTTATTAAGTTATGTTGAGGAAAATATCAGATTATTAAGTAAATAAATTAAAAAATAACTTTAATTTGTCTGTAATGAATGATTCGGTAAATTAAAACAATTAAAATAAAATGCCGTTTAAACGACTGACCTTTTATCTTTTTTTGCGTAGTTAGAAGAAGTTAAGATTGACTTTTAACGTTTCACTGAGCAACCACCAAGGGCGGAAATGTTTTTACATGTATTTTTTTCTATTTTGGTACTAAAGGGATTTTTACATTTTACCCCGGTTTGAATCTTCCTAGTTAGTGGATCCTCTAATCCAAAGAGATGTTTAAATAAAATACAGAAATTACCTTCATCATGTATCATCCTTGCCGACCTAAAACTAGACCTAGACCTAAAACCGTTCCATTTACAAATTTTTGGTGAGAATCAAACTTGAGATAAAGAAAACAAAATGTGGTTCTTCTGTTTAAGTATTTATTTAACGCTAGACTAGAATATGTTTAGTTTTTCAAGTTGCAAATAAAAATTTAAACCAACTGTTAAAAATTAATGAAAATTAAAAAAAAAATCTCTAAGGCAAAGAACACAACTGTTTTCCTTGAAGTCAGCAATCTACTGTTGGAAGCCTTTTCCAAAGTATGCCACCACACTCGGTCCTCCGCTGTCCTTATTCAGTCACTTCCGGATACCATTTTCCTTACGCTTACCGATTCTTGAATTCAAATGCCAAAAAAATCAGAAAAAAGGTTATTTTATTATTTAAATAAATTCCAAAAAATTCAGAAAATAGGTTATTTTATTATTTATTTTATTAATTAAATTTGAATTCAAGAATCGGTTTTTAGCATTCGACAGCAAAGGTTTTGACGTGACAACGTCTTATAAATTGGTTTGCCGGGTGACACTTCAAGAAACTGCGTTACGCTCCGCTCACGTTATGCGCTCACAATGAGAGCGAGTGAGAGGCACGCGCCCGCCTAAGAGCGAGAGAGACAGACATAAAATCATTGTCACGTAAAACTTTCGCCCGTATACCGACTTTACAGGCAACCAGTTTTTTTTTAAAAGGGGGATCTCAGTTTCTCCCTTATGTTTGTATGTATGTGTGTACGTTTGTCCCCGATTATCTCATGTCAACGATTTTTAAAACCGACCTCTAAAAAAAAACATCAATTATTTTTTTATGACCAAAAGTTTAAGTTTTAAATTCACTACATTAATATGGGACCACCTCGGATGTATTTAAATAAAAAAAAAGAATTTTGCTAATCCGTCTAAATATGACCAAAAGTACATAACAAAAATCGGCCGAGTGCCAGTCGGATTCGCGCACGAAGTGTTTCGTACCATTACCTATAAAAATTAACTTTTTTATTTTTTATTTTTATATTTTAGTTGATTGAATGAAAGGTAAATTGCGGTTTACGAATTATGACGTATTAGAAAAACACTACTTACTAAATCTCGTTCAGACCAATTTTCGGTGGAAGTCTATGATAATAAGTGGTATGATAATGTACGTACATCATATTCTTTTTTTAGTTTAATCATTATCTTATTTTAGAAGTTACAGGCCCCCCCCCTGTAACCAACATTTTACCACTTTGGAAGTGTCTCTCGCGCAAACTATTCAGTTTAGAAAAAAAATATTAATGAAACCTCAATATCATTTTTGAAGACCTTTATTGTTTTTTTCTATTTTTGTGTGAAAATCTTAATGCGGTTCACAGAATACATCTACTTACCAAATTTCAACAGTATAGTTCTTATAGTTTCGGAAAAAAGTGGCTGTGACATACGGACGGACAGACAGACAGACAGACATGAAGAATCCATAAGGGTTCCGTTTTTTGCCATTTGGCTACAGAACCCTAAAAAGGTAAAAATATTTTTTAAGTAACGGACAATTCACCTACAGTAGATTTATCAGTGGTCTATCAGTCAGGGCGACCAACTTGCGAACGTGAAAACTATAGCGCAAAGCCAAGCGGAGCACATGAAAACTAGCGCGCGAAGCCGAGCGGAGCGTGCCGCGGCAGCGGCCGGCGAGCGGCAGGACCAACTGTACTTATTTAGTGTAGTCAAGGCGACCAACTTGCGAACGTGAAAACTATAGGGCAAAGCCAAGCGGAGCACTTGAAAACTAGCGCGCAAAGCCGAGCGGAGCGTGCCGCAGCAGCGGCCGGCGAGCGCCAGGACCAACTGTACTTATTTAGTGTAGTCAGAGCGACCAACTTGCGAACATGAAGTAGTAATAAAGTCGCTATCCTTGTTTTTGCAAACAATCCAGCGCGGCGGGCGCGCAGGATTGATAAACCGTAGGCGAATCGTCCATTAGGTTTTTCATACGTAGTTGAAATATCCAGTATCTTAAAAAATCATTAGATTAATCGTTCATTAGTGCAATTAATTTTAGTTTAATTAAAATTATGTAAGTCAAACAGTTTTTGAGTCGAACAATATGCGTTATGAAGATATGTAAATCGACCGTAGTTTATAATATGTAACCCTTTTTCCGCATATGATTCGCATTTTTTTACCCACGACAGACGGAACAAAACAGAGACATACCTATATGCAATTGGGCTAACACCATTTGTTGTATGCACCTTTGTCCCGTTTTCCTCAAAAACTACTGGACCTGTTTTACAACTGTAGACTACCAGGGGGCGCTGCAGCAGCCACGATGGTTAGCTAAGGCTTCTCGGAAACTATTCATCCGATTTCGATGCGGTTTTTTTGCATTATATAGGTGTCATTACAGAGCAGGTTTACACATATGTTTAACATCTGTAGACCACCACGGTGCGCTGCAGCAGCCTTCTTAGAAACTGTTTAGCCGATTCCGATGTGACTTTTGCATTATTTTTTTTTTTTTTTTTTTTTTTTATACCACTAAGGTGGCAAACAAGCTTACGGCCCGCCTGATGGTAAGCGGTCACCGTAGCCTATGGACGCTTGCAACACCAGGGGTATCACTTGCGCGTTGCCGACCCTTCAGAAATCTAATAACTTCTTTCTTGAAGAACTCCATACTGTAGTCCTTGCAGAATACCTTGGCAGGGAGCTCATTCCACAACTTAAGCGTTCGCGGGAGGAAGTTTCTCTGAAACCGCACTGTACGCGACCATTTAGGTTCTAAAGTGTGAGAATGGATTCCCTGCCGATGGCGAGCGGTGCGATGGTAGAAAGTAGCCGTGGGCATCATTTCGAACAATTCCTCAGAACACAACCCATTGTACAAGCGGTAGAACACACACAGTGAGGCAAAGTCTCTCCTTAGACTTAAGGGCTCGATACCGCAAGTGAGTTTGAATCGTCGACAATTCTCACAGCCCGTCGTTGAACCGAGTCAAAAGGGCCAAGCTGGTATCCGGGTGCACCTGCCCAGAGATGGCAGCAGTACTCCATATGGGGCCGAACTTGCGACTTGTAAAGTAACAACCTTTGCCCCGACGTGAAGCACTGCTTCGCTCTGTTGAGTACACCAAGTTTTTTGGACGCCAGCTTCACCTTATCTGATAAATGATCTCGGAACTGAACATCGCTGGAGATGTCGACACCAAGGATCCCAATGCTCTTGGAGATGGAGAGGGGAGTGTTCTGGAATTGTGGGACTACAGTGAATGGAGTTTTCTTAGCGGTGAACGCGCACACTTGTGTCTTTGTAGGGTTGAATCGGACCAAGTTTACCCGTCCCCAGTCAGAGACCTGGGACAGTGTGGTCTCGATTTGAGACACAAGTTCTCCGCGGTTTTCCTCCACAACGGAACGAGGGATGTTTGCACGACCCGTGTAAAAAGCGTCTCCAGTACTGTCATCTGCATAGTAATGTATGTTGTTCATGTCCAACATGTCATTGATATGCAGTAGAAACAGCGTAGGAGACAGCACAGAGCCTTGCGGGACACCAGCATTAATGTCCATGCTATCAGAGCAACTACCGTCAACTACGGCTCGTATGCGTCTGCCGGACAAAAAGCTAGCCACCCATTTGCACAAACCCTCGGGCACTCCGTAAGATGGCAACTTCGATAGAAGACCGCGGTGCCAGACCCGATCGAACGCCTTCGCTATGTCCAGGCTACATGCCAATGCCTCCCCCTGACTCTCAATGGCTAGTGCCCATCGGTGTGTGAGATACACTAGAAGGTCACCAGTCGAGCGACCGTGGCGAAAGCCATATTGGCGGTCGCTGAGCAGGTCATGTTTTTCTAGGTATCTCAAAAGCTGTGTGTTGATCACACGCTCCATCACCTTAGAGAGGAGAGAGGTAATAGCGATAGGCCTGTAATTCGATGGATCTGATCTATCGCCCTTTTTGGGCACCGGGTGCACATTCGCAGTCTTCCATGAAGACGGAAATTGCCTAGTGTGGTATGAAAGCGCGAAGAGGCGCGTGAGTACAGGACATAACTCAGGAGCACACTGCTTAAGCACCACTGCTGGTATACCGTCTGGCCCACTCGACTTATGAACGTCTAGAGAGAGCAACGCCCGCCTGACCTCCCGCTGCGTTATGGAGATTTCCGGCATGGTCTTACCGCACCACGGTATAGTAGGTGGTACAGCGCCTTCATCGTTCATATTCGAGTTCGAGGCAAAGAGACTGCCCAGTAGATCGGCTTTCTCTTTAGCACTATGGGCCAAGTCACCATCGGTCTTTCGCAGTGGTGGTAACGACGACTGGCAGAAGTTCCCTTCGGCAGCTTTGGCAAGCTACCAGAAAGCACGACTCCCAGAAGGATAGCTCGCAAGTCGCCCACCTATTTTGCCGATGAATTGGAATTTTGCTCTGGCAGTTGCTTTCTTACTGAACCTCGAGGCAGCATTTAATTTGCGTTTTAACTCAGAAATATTCGGATCCTTATTAAAACGAGCCGTGGTCCAAGCCTCATATGCATTTTGCTTAAGAATTTTAGCTTTTCTGCAAGACCTATTAAACCACGGTCGTTTTTTGACGCCGGCAGCTACTCGCGGGTTAGGAATATAGCATTCCATACCAGCAAGGATTGTCTCAGTGACTGCGGCTGCGCAGACGTCAGGATCTTCTGAGTTAAAGCAGATCTGCCTCCACGGGTACGATGCGTAAAATTCTCGCAATCCATCCCAGTCTGCCGACTTATAGTGCCACACACGACGCCAATTAGTTGGCCCAGAAGGATCAGGTTGTGTGCATGACACTTGAGTCCGAACGAGACAGTGGTCCGAGGAGCCAAGAGGCGCATCCACTGAGACGGAGTATCCGTCCGGACGAGTAGTCAGCAGAAGGTCCAGTAAGGAGCTCGTATGTTCCTCTATATCTGGTATTCTCGTTGGAGAAAGTACCAGCTGAGAGAATCCATAGGTCAGAGCAAATTCGTGAGCAGATATCCCAGCATAGTTATTGGTTCGAGAACTGAGCCACTCGCGATGGTGGGCGTTAAAGTCTCCCAAAATAACTAGTTCTGCTGTGGGATATTGCTCTAGAACTTTGTCAGTCGTCAAACTCAGGTGCGTGAAGAGTCGAGTTACGTCCGTGTCACCGCTATGAGACCTGTATAGGCACGCATAGATACGAGTGTGGCCGCCGTAATCTACGCGCACCCACAATATCGACAGGTCCCTGTCTTCAAGGCTATGAAGGCGGCGACAGCAGATATCCTCCCGGACGAACATACATACACCGGCACGACTCACGAAATTGTGCTCAAGTTTGTAACCGGGATAATGAAGGTATGATGTATCGGCCGGGCAGGATATCTGCGTCTCCGTTAGAAAAAGAATGGTCGGCTGCGCAGTCTCCAAATGGAGGTGGACTGCGTTAAGATTTGCGTGAATACCCCTAATGTTGCAAAAGTCCACATTAAATGTGGATGGAGCGGCCGCTGAATAAACTCTTTTTCTTTTATTTCTTGCCATATTTTTTATTTTTTGAAAGTGTTATTTAGATTAAAGATGAGGATTCACTGCACTGACAGCTTAGAGGACAAAAGGTGCGGTACTAGAACTGCCAAAGCTCGCCACAGATGATACGGTTGCTGGCACGGCGGGCGGAAGGGCCCCTGATCCCCCTCTGTTGTAGTAGCCGGGTCCACTCCGGTCTCCTTCTCCGGCACGACTACCACTTCAGATACTTTACACAGGCTGGCGAATCAGCCTCCCAGGGCGGAGATTAAGTGATCCCTGGGTTCGGGATCCCGTTCAACCTGCGGGCGGCCAGCGGTCAGCCGTTTCATCAGGTCTCCCTGACCGCCGAACCAGCACGCCGCGTCTACGCCGAGCATGACAGCAACAAGTACCGCCGGTCCTCCGCTGTCCGCGCAGCGAATCCTCAAAGAGCTCTGGCAACCTTACTCACCGCCAGGAACACAACACTACTCAATGTTAGTGTTATTGTGGCCGCGGTTTTCTGTAAGGTGGAGGTACTTCCCCAGTTCGGGCCGCTCATTCGAGCAAGTACTCGCTATGCCCTGCTTTAGTTGTTCGGGTGGCTTATTCGAGCGAGTACTTGCAGTGCCCTACCTCTCTTATCTATCTTTACATATAAAATGCTTTGTCCTGAATGACTGACGAATCAACGCACAGCCTAAACCGCTGATCGTAGATTCCTGAAACATGGAAGGTGTGTTCTTTGTATGACGTAGGTATCCGATAAGAAAGAATTTTCCGAAAGGGTTAAGTGCGAGTCGAACTAGCGCAATAAGGGTAAACCGATTTTGATAAAATTTTGGTAAGTTGTTATGCACACGCCGGGGAAGGTTTTTAACCTTTTCATAATAGGTTGGTGCGGTAGTTGTTTAAAAAAGAAACAACGTTCGCCGGGTCAGCTAGTCATGTTTTAAACCTCTATAGACCACCGGGGTTATTAGATACTAGCTTTTGCCAGCGGCTTCGCCCGCCCTAAATTTGGTTATCGGCGTAGGATTCTTACGGCAACTCCTCAATTATAGAAAAAAACCTACTCACACTTGACGTTCTCTCTCTCTCTCTCTCTCGCTCTCTGTCTCTTTCTCAAAAATATTAAACAATTTACTAATGGATTAACCTCGCGATCTTGGTGCCCCTTTTGGAAAATCCTTTTTTAGCGCACGCCTACATTATAAGCTATATGCGTACATCATAAATGCGCCGGCAGTAATTGATCATTATTTTGCTGCGATGTTATTTTAAAACTGCAAAGATATTCATTCAAATCAAATGATGTAAAGGGCAATTTGGATTTAAATTAATACTTGTGATGAATAACGTACTTTTTTGGATAAGGATTAATATCATGTTTATAAAAACACCTTCGCAAATAATGCATTATTTGGGTAGCACAAAAAAGGTTATAGAGAGCCAACTTTTTAAGGGGAACAATACTGTCATACATGACTTTAACCGTTTACGCAGCGCACCCAGCAGAAGCTCTTAAAAGAAAAAAAAAATGAGTTGCACTCCGGGAGTGCCGGCAGAAGTGAAAACCTTTACACACGATTCGCGCTTAACACTCAAATATGTCACAAGACATGTCTTTGACATTGTCAAGAAATAATAATGTTTGTTTATTTACTTTTTTGACGTAGTATATTTGACATCGCAATCTGTCATAGAATTAAAATTCCATATCCAACCTCCCTGTACTACTCATAATCGCGAATACTAAAAATAAAAATTATAATAGGCGTGGCATTACGGTTTCCGTCTTACGAATTTCCACGATTAGGACACGTGACCTGACGCGAGTTTATCATTTTTTACCCATACCAAAAAAAGTGCACAACGCCGCTAAAGAAGTTTTCACTTCAAAAACCCGATTTTAAAACATACTTCATTGCTGCTCCGCTCCTGTTGGTCTTAGCGTGATCATATATGTACAGCCTTTAGCCTTTCTCGATAAATGAGCTATCTAACACTTAAAGAATTTTTCAAATCGCACCAGTAGTTCCTGAGATTAGTGCGTTCAAACAAACAAACTCTTTAGCTTTATATATTAGTATAGATGTAGGTGTTAACTGAATGAACATTTTCTGCTCCTTAAAACAAGTTTTCTGTAAAGTTTTGTGCTTCATCTTGGATGGTTTTTAGATAGGTGGTGCGGTGGTGACGGTACCAACTTTTACGTAATTTGCGAAACATAAAGTCTGCTGCTAAGCGGTAACCTATCCACATGGCAAGTTTGAAGTTTGTATGTATTACCTACTACTGTTTTTTTGTTTAGATAGAGCAAAAACAACGAAAACGTGTTACTTTTTTAACTTTTTACTATTTTTTAGATAATTCGCATACACATATGCACATATTCTGTGAAAATTTCAGATTTCTACCTATATCGGTCTAAAAGATGGTAGAAGACCTTATGAAGTAAAACCTTGATTTTATCTTACTCGTCCGTAGAATTTGATTGAGAAAGCAAGTTTGTTGTCCAATACCATATGAAATAAAATTTTTACGCCCTTTCAAAATATGACTGATTACTTAAAAATTATAGAATAAAATAGATTAATACTATATAGATTAAAGCTAAAAATCTTGTTATATCGGATATATAATTTGTCAATAACTGTTCACTTATAAAAAATAGGTATCATATTCAAATCCAGTTTTTATTTTCTTTGAATAATCAAAAATAAATTGTTAGTATTTTATATTACATTGGTTAGAACATAAAAGATGGTGGACAATTAACGTGCATTGCATTAAACACAATTTAATGCCATGGGCTGTATAAAAATTGACTCGTGGTACATAAATCAGTAACGAGCTGACACGAGTAGCTCTTGTGTCATACAAGTTAGCCACAGGTGTAGAGCTTAATAGTGGGTAACATATACCAAAAATAGTGCACTCAATAAACCGCTAATTCTCTATAAGAATTAGTTTTTATGAGTCCGCGGAACCAGCCTATAATCCTCACTTGGTTCAAAATGCAACGTCCGAGTGTCTATCCATTTATGTTATGACGGCGACGTACGGGGCGCTTAAACGTCTTTAAGGATCTTATATAACTGCATTAGTAGATTAATACAAGTACGAGTATTCAGCTCCAACCAGAATTCAAGATTACATGTAATCTAATTTATAGCAGTTTACTGTAATTCAGCTTCATATAAATTCAGTAATTTTTTTAAAAATATTTTTGGACATTACACACAGTGCAGTTTGGCCTTAAAGTAAGCAGAGGTTGTGTTATGGATACATATACATATATAATACTTTTTTTGTAAATACATACATATGATACATAAATACACCCAGACTCAAGACAAATATAAATGTTTAACACATAAATGCTTGTCCAGTGCGGGAATCTACTAGGCTGCGAGGAAGACTTGCAATATTACAATGTTGTTTCCGGGGTGCTTAATAGAGTCAATATACAGGCGAAAGCGTAATTGTCAGCTTTTGTAGTTCGAGTGTTGTAATGTTATTACATTCAACGGCACTGCTCGCCATTGTACATGTACCTACATAAGTACATAGACGAAGTTTACGACCGGAAGTTACATCACAATTGAATGTACGTAAAACTTCTAGAACAAAAGCGGCGGAGTGAATGATTCTAAGACGTGTGGACCAATCAAATTCCCAGAAAAGAACGGCTTGACCAATCGGCGAACTCGAAATTGCAAATACACAGCGATTGGACAACCAAATACGCGTTGCTTAGCGGAAGTAGTGACTAACAAAAAAAAAGAAAACAAAAAGAAGCGAGCCCTCATATAAAAATCATTGCAGGCTCAGCGTCAGCGCCTCGTCCCCCCGATAGACCCGGTCGCGGTCGTTCAACTATTGTTAGGCGGCCTCGGCACGTACTAACGTCCCCAGATGACGATCTCGCTGTCCGGATAGCGAGATTAGTCTCTACGACCTCCCCGAATAGGGCCTCCCTCCAAACACGACGCCGACGTCCCCGGATTCGTCGGCGCCCACAAGGATACACTAGGTATCAAAGAGTGCCGGGGCGCTTCTCGCCCCCACTCAATCGCAATCGTACCCGCGTAACGGGGAACTCCCCTCCTGGCGGTGACCCACCTTCGGGTTCGAGACTCACGCCGGTCGAAGGGCCGCCCCCGAGAGCGACAACCCAAGCCGAGGCTTCCCCCGCGGGGAGCCCTTGAGCGTTGGGCGCTATATGGGCTGAGGCTCCTTTAGAGTCTCGCCCCAAAAGTCCGGTGAAGCAGTAATGGCTGCAACAGCCAACTGCATAGTCAGCTCAGAAAATAAAAAAAATAAAAAAAAAAAAAGCGTCAGCGCAGTATTTTTGTAATCGTCGGCAAGTAAATTTAGAAGAAAGTGGACTCACTCTACCCAAAGAAAACAACATTTAAAGCAGCATCAGCTGGCCTAAGAAGACAGTGACCCCATACTTCGTACCTAAGCAATACCAGCTGGTGGTGAAGGACAGCGACCCCGAGTTCCGACGCAACCCTGATCAGCTGGCTATGGTAGCAAGGACCATGGGCTAAGACATCTACGTTGCCTAAGTGGAAATTCTCCGATTCGTCACAACGTGATATCAGTCTATCCGAGGCTGACCTAAATCTGCAATATACAGTGCCATTAGGTAGTGAATAGAAAAAAAGGTAATAAACCATTGTAAAGTGTTAAGTTAATCTAGGTCTTATAATAGAATTATATTGTAGATAAATTTGTTATTAGGAAAACATTTAATAAATATTATTGTACCTAAAGAATATTTTTGTAGTGTGTCTAGTGTGTCTAAATGTCTGTTCCAAAATACTAGCAACTTGAATACAGGCGAGAATCGAACCCACTATTATCTCATTCCTATATTCAAATTTGACGGCCAAGGGGTTGAGTCACGCTGACTAAGTGATAGCTAGCCGAGGCTTGGGTTCGAATCCCAAACTGAACCGTTACAGTATACTCTAATATAATAAGTCTTCATAAATGCTAAAGTTACCGAGGTGAATCCTATTAGGTACCTACGGAACCCTCGAAATAGTGAGCTGGGACCTGGTTCTAGGCAAGTTTAAATTGGAATTACTGATGACGTTTAATTGTGATACCAGGGAGTCAACAACTTTATAAAACCGGTCAAGTGCGAGTCGGACTTGTGCACCGCGGGTTCCGTAAAAGTTAAACTGTATTGAGGGACAACAGTAAATCTGTTGTAAGACAACTGTTGGCCCAATACATTGACATAGGTCGCGGTTAGTTTACCGACTGCAAATAAATTTATAATCGCAAAAACGGGTTGCACTCCGGAAGTGCCGGCAGAAGTGAAAACATACAACCTGGATATAACATTTCAACATGTGTAATCCGCACTTTCAACCTTTCATCTACCCAATTTCCTCTTCCTTTTATTCGTCCTATAGAGTTTAACATTTTTTGCCCATCACAAAAAAGTGCACAACGCCGCTAAAGACGTTTTCACTTCAAAATTATAATAGGCGTGGAATTATGGTTTCCGTCTTGCAAATTTTTATGGCGTGGCATTATGGTTTCTGTCTTACGATCAGTCTGACGCGAGTTCATCATTTTTTACCCATCACAAATAATAACGTTTGTTTATTTACTTTTTTGACGTAGTATATTTGACATCTCAATCTGTCATAGAATTAAAATCCGATATCCAACCTTCCTGTATTACTCATAATCGCCATATACTAAAAATAAAAACTAACCTAATGTAAATAAACCTGAAGTGAGTTCCGTCTTACGAATTTTCTATAAATTTTCGACCAGGACACGTGACCTGCCTGACGCGAGTTGCTAAAGAAGTTTCACTTCAAAAAAAAATTTTAGGGATGTAACAAGAAATTTACGGTTTTCAGATTTGTCCTTTATATGTGCTACATGGCATTGCTTCTTGCCAAATTTCATGATTCTAAGTCAACGGGAAGTGCCCCGTAGGTTTTGATTTTGACTTATTTTTAGGTATCAGAATATGTGACAAAAAAAGTCATTTTTTTGGCATATTTTTTTATTGCATTGACTTACAATGTTTTACCATATTTGGAAAATCATCCCCTGGAGGACAAAATAAGCAATGAAAATTTATGTTAGAATTTCGTCGTTTTTGAGGCTGAAACAATAACTAAAACTAAAAAAAATCTCTTTTCTTTTAATCCACGCGACGAAGTCACGGGGTTATGTTATAGTCTAAGATCCCGCTGCAGGATTGGTGTGCTCATCGACTTTTTGTTTAAAACCAAATTTTTTTGTTTATTTATTATTAAGAGAATATATATTTACTAGGGTGCCTAGCAAAATTTGGCCGCCATTATTTTTAAATAAATTATTTTTAATTGATTTTTGGTAAAAAATTTCGTTTATTTATTTTTTAAATAAAATAACGTCTACATCACGGTAATTAATATGAAGATTCTAAAAAATCACGGTTGCCGTTGCGCACCTGGCCGCACCTCTTTGCAGCCAGGTGTAAACAGGTATGATTTCGATAAATTTATACGTTTATAACCTATTTTTATTAATTATATGTCAAATTGAAGCTAATTTTTTTCTATTAATTATCATATAAAGTTGCTTAATTAAATCTGGCCGCAAATAAGGGTTACTGGCTGTTAAAGATAATAAATATTTAAGGTAGAGTGAAAGAGAGTTAGCGCGTAACATCATTTGTCAGACGAGGACAGCGATTGCCGGCTGTGCGACGCTTTTAAGCCATTGCGCATGCGTCGAATGTTAGTGTTCTCAACTGAACAGATGCAGCATTTTTATTCTAAAACCACGCTTTGATGCAGTCCAAGAGTTTACGTGCCTTATGTATGGAATCCCAAAGTGTCAAAGTGTAAATACCGCAAGATTTTTATTATTTAACAAAATGTACGCTTCAAAACAAAATAATGAAAAATTTATAAAGAGAATTAAAGGTTTGAACTCGACGCACATTCCACCGTGCTGGAAATCTTTGAAACAAAAATTGTTGTGGACAATCTTTGTTAATTCGATGTGGTTAAATGCCACTGAACCAGACTGCATTAAATTCAGCCCAGAAAATAATAGCTGGCTGGTACTAGATGGTTTTTTAAAACCAACATGATTCCTGGGATACTCAGCTCCAACGGAAGTTAATAGTGTGCTATGTGAATCCACGAACAAAGCTTCCGAAAACGACGATTCTGATATTTGTAGCGATGAAAGTGATAGCTCCGGTGATTCAGATTTTTAAATAAGAGTTACGGAAATATTAGAATTATAAGATAATTTTTTTAATTTTTTAATTTGCTTAAATGTTTAATTAATATGTAACAGACAATTAAATACTTGAATAAAATCTAATAAAATTTTTAAATAATACTTTCGCAATAAAATTTTCTTTTACTTAAGTCACCTTGGTTTAATTTTTTTATTTTTTAAATTAATATTAAATATCGACGTTCTAATTAGCAAATTGTCTAACTCCATTCTAGAGAATCTTTTATTTGTACGAAAAAAAGAATTTCTTCAAAATTTATTATCATTTTAAAAAACCATTTAATATCTTTAATATCTAATAGAGATATAATATTTAAGTTTGAATCATTCAAATAATTTAAAAATTGGATTATTGCTTCATCAAAATGTTAAAAAAATCACCCTCTAAAAAATAAGAGACAAATTGCTAATTAGACCGTCGATATATCAAATCAATATTAATTTTTGTTGCAATTTTTAAATTTGTCATTTTCAAAAAAATTACATATTTTTTGGAGTATTTATTATAAGTCGTCTCTATTACTCCCCGGTGCGGTGGTTGAGAACACTAACGTTCGACGCATGCGCAATGGCTTAAAAGCGTCGCACAGCCGGCAATCGCTGTCCTCGTCTGACAAATGATGTTACGCGCTAACTCTCTTTCACTCTACCTTAAATATTTATTATCTTTAACAGCCAGTAACCCTTATTTGCGGCCAGATTTAATTAAGCAACTTTATATGATAATTAATAGAAAAAAATTAGCTTCAATTTGACATATAATTAATAAAAATAGGTTATAAACGTATAAATTTATCGAAATCATACCTGTTTACACCTGGCTGCAAAGAGGTGCGGCCAGGTGCGCAACGGCAACCGTGATTTTTTAGAATCTTCATATTAATTACCGTGATGTAGACGTTATTTTATTTAAAAAATAAATAAACGAAATTTTTTACCAAAAATCAATTAAAAATAATGGCGGCCAAATTTTGATAGGCACCCTAGTAAATATGTATTCTCTTAATTATAAATAAACATAAAAATTTGGTTTTAAACAAAAAGTCGATGAGCACACCAATCCTGCAGCGGGATCTCGTACTATAGTATTGTTTAAGAAATAATACGCAGAACTTTATTGTTATGCTAATACGGAACACTTGAGAATCAAGCATGCGTACATGTTGAGTACCAAATTATCAAAAATAAGAATAACTTTTGTGAATAGGGTAACCCCTTCCTTACTTTTTATAAGATAAACAATGTTGTTCACAGAAAAACCAATAGAAATATCCGTCAAATACATACGCTGTTACATTACAAATGATAAGTATAATTATATATTATTCTTACTTAACATATTATGAAATATAAACTTAGCAAAAAGTTAATGTAGCTACCTTATATGTATATACATTTATTATATGCTACTAAAATTGATACAATATATAGCTTGCGAATTATTTAAAAAATCAGCAAAGTGCGTGTCGTACACGGATAAAATTTTAAAGTACCGTAAGGTTAACAGATTGTTATCTATTTAAAGTACCCTAAAGTCAACAGAGTGTTACCTGTTTAAAGTACCTCGAGGTCGCTATAGTGTTATTAATTTAAAGTACCCTGGGGTCAACAGAGTATTATCTATTCCAGATATCTGAAAAACCTGTAGATAGATTATTAAAACAATTTTTGATAAAAGTAAATCCTTATTCTGCTAGGAGCCTTAACCGTTGTACGCCACGCTGCAGGGACACAGGGCTCTCCTTAGAAAAGGAGGCTTAGGCCACCACCCTGGCTCAGTGCCGAGCTAGTCACCAGTCGATTGTCTGAGTTTTTAAGGCCTCTGACATAGTCTTATTACTACTGATCCGACGATTTAACATGCCCCATGAAACACGAATGCGCTTAGAAAAATGTGCCAAGCTAAAGATCCAATGACTGACTATGGTCTAACGTTTCCGATAGACGATTCCAGTGTCGAGCTCTTATCTTATTGAAATGACTTCTAAAAACGATATTTTGGAACTATGTACTTTTCTAAGTCAAGTATTTTTATTTTTTCCTTATTTCAAGGAACTGTGCAGTTTGTAAGTCACTTTTTTTAGTAAATAAATGGAATTTATTGCGTACATACTTTATACAAGTGTAAATATATTGAGATGGAACAGTTAAAATCCTTTAAAAAAACTTTAAAATATAAAAAAAATACATACCAAGTCTAACATCGTAACTCTACACCGTAAAAACTTGTGAGCTCCCATTCCGTATGCCGAGTCTGTAATATTGTTATCATTGAATTGCCACATCGACAATTTTGTTATACGTTAATTACTTTTCCTGAATAATCCATACCAATATTGCAAATGCGAAAGTAACTCAGTCTGCATGTTTCCTATTCACACTAAAACCGCTGAACCGATTTGATGAAATTTGTTTTGAATCCCGGGGAAGGACATACAATAGTTTTTATTCCGAAAAATTTAAAAGTTCCTACGGCAATAAATAACTATTTTTTTTTTTTTAATACCACTAAGGTAGCAAACTAACTATAACTGAGCTTAAACGAACTGTAGCTGCAGCTATAGCTTGCTATAGCAAACTTTATTAGTTTATGTATATATTGTAGTTTAGTGGATTGCTTCCCAAAAAAAATTTTTTAACAAAAAAAACAACCGGCTTTAAAAAGATGCACTAAAAAGGTAAAATAATTACTTGTTGCCAAAAATCTGATCTGAATTACAGTTTGTAGTTGGTGTCATGAAAGTGAAGTGTGTTATAAACTTGAGGTACATAGCCACCAACTTCAAACTGTATTTCAGATCAGAATTTTGATAATAATTAATTATTTTTACCTATTTAGTGCATGTTTTTGAGTCGGCTTTTTTTTGCTTACAAAATTTTTATTTTTCGAATTGCTCTTTTTTCTCGTACACTGAAAAAATCGATGCTCGTTACTAAATTTTATACAATCATCATCATCAAATGCGTATCAACAGTTCCCAATTAATACCATTTTTTTTTTACCAAAAATTTTAGTTTTAAATTCACTACATTGATATACCAATACCACCACCACATGTACGGAAGTATAGCCTTTTAAATAAAAAAAGAATTTTGAAAATCCGTCCATATATGATAGAGTTATGCCCATACATAAAAAAATACAAACATCCGAATTGAGAACTTCCTCCTTTTTTGAGTCGGTTACACCGATAATCGAATTTAGGGTCAAATTGGCATGGAGATAGTAAGAGTCCCGGGAAAGGACATAGGATCGATTTTTTTTCTATAATATTAAATAAATATTTTCTCTATTTAAATTGAAATCTACACCGATAACCGAATTTTAGGGCGGGTGAAACCGCAGGCAACAGCTAGTTATCTATATGTTTGCTAAATATTATTTTTGTAGCCCTCATATATTGCATATAGTCTTTGAATAAACACAAACGAATAACGGGCGGCATATCTAAGAATTACTTGTTTACTATCTAATACCTTTAAACGAGCAATACTTGTATATATATATATATATATATATAATCTGAATCTCAGAAACAGCTCCATCGATTTTCATGAAATTTATACTAAATAGGGGTTTTCGGGGTCGATAAATTGATCTAGCTAGGTTTCATTTTAAGAAAACGTCGTTTTATTCGTGTTTATAAGGCAGTGATAAACTGAAAAGTATGACTCTTTCTGACATCTATTGGCGAGTAGTGATAAGCAACACTTAAGCTATTTGACAATAGGTTGCGTTATTAAGCAACACTTAAGCTATTTGACAACAGGTGGCGTTATTGAGCAACGCTAAAGCTACTTGACAATAGATGGCGGTGTTTAAAAAAACCGAGACCTACTAGAACCCTAAAAAGAGATAAATATCAGAATCATTTTTTACTAAATGCCATTTATTTATTTTATACAATCATTAACTACTTATGCAAATATAATTGTTTTTAACTACGCAGTAATGTTATCATAATTCACTACAAAACCGGTCACAAAGTACGTATTTTTTGCTAAGAACCAAAACAGTCCAGAAATGAAGTCTCATGGTTGCACATTTTTTCATTAACGCACTGTTTTTTTATTTTTTATTTAGATATAAATTAATTATAAAGTTTAATATAAAATGTATGCATTACTACTCTGTATTATAAAAGTATTACTACTCGCCAATAGATGTCAGGAATAGTCATATTTTTCAGTATATCGTTGCTTAAAAACACGGATAAAACGACGTTTTCTATGTATGACGCCTGGTCCGATTCGAGAAATTCTTTTTTTATTTAAAAGGTTATACTTTCCAGGTGGTCCCATATTATTATAGTTAGATAAAAATTTGGAGAAAAAAAATAATCAATGTTAATTTGGAACTGGTAAAGCGCCTTTTATGTTAATGATTGTATAAAACTTTGTTTACGTGTATGAATGTTTTGAGTGTACAAGTAAAAAAAAGCAATTCGTCACTGAAAAGAAAAAAATAAAAACTTTTTAACAAAAAAGAAATCGGGCTTCAAAAAGATGCACTAAAAAGGTAAAAATAATTACTAATTTCCAAAAATCTAGTTTGAAGTAGGTATCTATGTACCTATGTAACAGTTTATAGCACACTTTGCTTGCATGACACCAATTTCAAACTGTAATTCAGATCAGATTTTTGGGAATTAGTAATTTTTTTTAGTGCATCTTTTTGAAGCCGGTTGTTTTTTTTTTTGTTAAAATGTTTTTTTTATAAATCCATATTAAATAATTGTAAATTGTTTTTTAATATTTTTTTTTAATTTAATAAAATTGTTTGAGGAAAAGATGAATTAAACTTGGTTTTCATTCGCTTGAGTTTTTATTTTGAGTAGGGACCTTATTGGGAACAGTGTCGAGCTATTCGGACTCTGAAATTCGAGACTAATTTATGGAAGTCTGACTTACCTCTCGAAACCCGTAAATGTACTTGCATAGACTTTTCTCTCGAATTCCAGAATACAAATAGCTCGAGACTGTTCCCAATAATAGTAATCAGGTATATTTTATCACGGTAGGTAGATTGGTAATTGAAAGAAAAGTAGAATACGCACCTTGCTAAACTGTGTAATTAATGCACTCGTGTTAATTTAGTGCACCACTCGTGCTTTAATAACTCACTTTGCGCTCGATGCAACAATCTACTATTGTTAATAGATGCTTCTCAAGAAGCCCAGATGCAGATACATGTAGCAAGTACATTGCCAATGTAGAGCCGAGAGCTTGTCATCATTATAAGAGAAGCCGTTATTTGTTGACTGGCGAAGACATGTACCTAGAACAAAAAAAAAGGAATGACAATGACGCAATACTACTTTATCTAATATATAACGGCACTAACGATTTTCATGAAATTTAGTATGCAGGGGGTTTTGGGGTCGATAGGTTTAATTTTTAGAAAACGTCGTTTAATCCGTTGTTTTTACGCAATGATAAACTGAAAAATATGACTCTTCCTGATCTATTGGCGAGTAGTAATACTATTATTTTTATATATGGCGTTGTTAAGCAACACTAAAGCTACTTGACAATAGATAGCGTTGTTAAGCAACACTAAAGCTACTTGACAGTAGATGGCGTTGTTAAAAATACAGCAGAGCTCAGTCTTTCAGGTACTAATATATAAAGCTAGAGACCCACTGACACTCAATCTCTGACAGACTGCTCTGTCAGAAGGAGCCTCTGGGGGTAAAAAATATGTATTGGGAGGTTTGTTGGAAATGGTTCCGTGAGTACGGGAAAACTTCTAGATCTTTAAAATGGCGGAAAACAACATGGCCGCCATACAAAACATTCAATTCAACGAAGGATATCTTGAAAATATTTGCTATAAGAGGAGGGTGCTCGGACAAATATTTTAAAGAGCAAAAATGGCGGTCGAAGATTTGTTCACCGATCCGGCTGAAACTTTGCATTCGCGGGTTTTAGGGGTCCACTAAAAATTGTGTCGATTTTTCGATTTTCCAAAATTTCAAGATGGCCGCTATAATGATGTTTTATTAAAGCCTTTAAAATCTTCCACTAGTTGGCTCCGGGGTTGAAAATGATGTATGAGGAGTTTGATCAAAATGGTCCCGTGAGTATGAGAAAACTTTCTGTATATCAAAATGGCGGAAAATAACATGGCCAAAACATTCAGCGAAGGATATATTATCTCAAAAACGATTCGCTATAAGAGGGAGAGTGCAACGAGAAGCAACTGCCTGGCAGAAAAAAAAAACGAGTTGCACTCCGGAAGTGCCGGCAGAAGTGAAAACCTTTACACACGATTCGCGCTTAACACTCAAATATGTCACAAGACATGTCTTTGACATTGTCAAGAGATAATAATGTTTGTTTATTTACTTTTTTGACGTAGTATATTTGACATCGCAATCTGTCACAGAATTAAAATTCCATATCCAACCTCCCTGCACTACTCATAATCGCGAATACTAAAAATAAAAATTATAATAGGCGTGGCATTACGGTTTCCGTCTTACGAATTCCACGATTAGGACACGTGACCTGACGCGAGTTTATCATTTTTTACCCATACCAAAAAAAGTGCACAACGCCACTAAAGAAGTTTTCACTTCAATAAAAATTATAATAGGCGTGGCATTACGGTTTCCGTCTTACGAATTTCCACGATTAGGACACGTAACCTGACGCGAGTTTATCATTTTTTACCCATACCAAAAAAAGTGCACAACGCCGCTAAAGAAGTTTTCCCTTCAGGGAGTTTTCGAGATTGCTGATTCTAAATATTGAGTCGATTTTTCGATTTTCCAAAATTTCAAGATAACTGCCATAGTGCTGTTTTATTGAAGCCTTTTATTCTTCCAGTGGTAGTCTCAGAGGTGAAAATTATGTATGAGGGGTTTGCACCACAATTGCTGCTTAAGAAGCGAGCGAAAAACCAAAAATATTTTTGTTATCTAAAGATCTATTGATAGGAGTTAATAAAATAATGACATCAAAAAACTTTCATTCATTGTTTCTTCGATTAATTCCTTTGTTTTTAACTTTGTGTTTGTTTTCACTAAATAGTTAATAAAAAATGTATGTTTTCTTTATGTATCATGTGATTTTATTTTATTATGTATCGGTCTTGTGGGCTTTGTCAGTCTTAGGAATCACTTGAATTTTGCGGTTTAGCAGTGGGCCCACTGGTGGGTGGTCGCCTAAGACTGAAGAAGCCACTGTAGCTGTAGGTATAGCTTAATCTAGGTTAACACTTCTGAATAAAGGTAATGTAAGGTATCCGCAATCTACTATTAAAGTAAGAGAATATTTTGACGTGACAACGTCTTATAAATTGGTTTGCCGGGTGACACTTCAAGAAACTGCGTTACGCTCCGCTCACGTTATGCGCTCACAATGAGAGCGAGTGAGAGGCACGCGGCATGGTTAGCCCGCCTAAGAGCGAGAGAGACAGACATAAAAAGTGAAAGGCAC
This sequence comes from Apoda limacodes, assembly GCA_946406115.1. Classification (NCBI taxonomy): domain Eukaryota; kingdom Metazoa; phylum Arthropoda; class Insecta; order Lepidoptera; family Limacodidae; genus Apoda; species Apoda limacodes. Next base: position 7,774,704 of record OX291552.1, on the reverse strand, counting down.
AAGTTGTCACGTAAAACTTTCGCCCGTATACCGACTTTACAGGCAACCAGTTTTTTATGTGTAATAAACGTACCTACATGACATCATGCATGTTTTTTTTTCCTAAGGGTAGTCAGAAACCAAAGACTTCCACTTCCTATGAGGCACACTACTTTTGCTTTAATCACTCGCATCAATAATCTTAACATGTGACAGTTTAGAGTACTCCTAACCTCACCTTTCCTGAGTACAGACTCAATGGAATCACACCGCAATGCTCCCATCTCACAGTATTTCTAATTCTGTCATTTAGGGTTAGGTACATCACACATACTTTTCAATACTTCTCCTCAATATCAATGCTGCTTTCATGTTTCGTATACTTAATATATAATTGTATACTTCAAAAAGAACATTCACTTCATAAATTAGTTTAATAATATAACGCTAGTATTCATTTATTCAGGGGTATTCATATGTCAGGGGTATTTATTTGCGAATACACGGGTACGCGACCCCGGCCTCCCGAGCTACTACTAATTCTCCCCATTTCCTTCCAACAGTAGTATCCCCCCCCCCCCTTTCGATGTATCCCGCTCATTAAACAATTTCCATTAAAAAATCATCACATCCCAACCCTACTCCTTGTTCCTTTCTAATATCCGACAGAAGATGTCGGGCAGCAGCGACCCCCTATAACACTTCTGCGCTCGCCAACCCAGGCGTGGCGAGTATGGCAAACCCACCAACATGAACGGCACAAAAAACAAACGGCCCCTACTCCCCGGCTAGTCCAGGCTACGGTAGCGGCCTTGGTAACGGCAGGGCAGGGGGTGCGAAGAATCCCCGGCAGAGATCCGGCTACCAACACCGACGACTGGAACTGGCAACCTACAACGCACGTACGCTGAGGGCCGACGAGAAAATAGGAGAACTGGAAGAATTTACAAGCAAATTACGCTGGGACGTTATAGGGCTATCGGATGTCCAAAGACAGGACACGATAGTGCTCAACTCAGGTAACTTGCTGTACTACCGGGGGAGTGACAAGCTATCCCAAGGTGGCGTCGGGTTTATCGTCCGCAAGTCCCTAGTCAACAATATCATCAAAGTTGACAGAGTGTCGACCAGGGTAGCGTATCAAAACGATATTTGCTGAAGGTCATACAGGTTTACGCGCCGACTTCGACACACCCAGACGACGTAGTGGAGGAGATGTATGAGGACATTTCTAAAGCCATACACTCCTCCAAAACACACTATAACGTCGTGGCTGACTTCATGGAAAAGGAAGGCATCTTTATGATGAATTCCTTTTTCAAAAAGCGCCCCCACAGAAAGTGGACCTGGATGATTCCGGATAGTTGCACGAAGAATGAGATTGACTTTATCATGTCGACGGAAAAGTAAGTGTTCAATGATGTCTCTGTGATCCACACGGTCAAAATCGGGAGTGATCACCGTAAGGTAAGAGGCATATTGAACCTCAACATAAGGCTTGATAGGTCTCAACTGATAAAGTCCACGCTCCGACCCACAACCATCCAAATACAAAACCCAGAAAACTTTTAGCTCCAACTCAAAAATCGCTTTGAATGCTTAAAGGAAGACTCATAAGACGCATCAGTGGACGTTACCAACGACATGTTTGTGGAAACTGTCCATACGGTTGGGTCCAAGCTCTTTAAAACCCACCGTACAAATAGAACAAAAAGACTCTCGGACCAGACTCTAAGACTTTTGGACGAGAGACGAAACCTTAGGCTGCAGTCTTTGGATGATGCATTGTCATATCGGCGGCTTGATAGACAGATTTCAGAATCACTTGCACGCGACAAACGCCACTTTAATACATTGCGTATTGAGGAGGCAATAGAACGGAACAAAGGTTCCAAAGTGTTCGCGAGAGATCTGGCTAATGGGCGAAGTCGTCTGGCAAGGCTGAAGACGGAGGACGACAGCATTGTTTCGTCTGGACCAGAAGTCTTGGAGGAGGAGGCATTATATTAAGGTTTTTGGCAACTGGTGATTCCTTCACGAGTTTAATGTACCATCTTAAGATTTCTCAACAACAATTATCAAAAATTGTTCCAGAGGTGTGCTGGGCTTTTTATGACAAGATGAAAGGACTTTATTTTAAGGCGAGTAAAAATAAAAACTAACATTTTTAATAGAAGAAATCATATTTATTTTTTATTAAATTAAAAATGTCTGTCTGTTTTATCATCTGTATCGGTCAGATTTTCGGCCATATTAGTGGGACTGCTGTGAGCTTGTGTAATTCTTTCATCACTTAAAACATTCAAGCTAGGGTTGATATTCTGTACATTATCTTTTTCCATTTGTTTATCCAATTAATAAAAAAATGTTATTTATTTCAAATCTGGCCATACTCTGCAAACGCGTTAGAAATTTTGTTTAATAATGTGAAACATTATAGAAATCTGAAATCGATTTTTTCTTTTATTTCGATTGTTAGTTCATTACAACAAGAGCGGGGGCGCACCAGAACTTCGCACCCCGGCGCACAATATGCTTTAGACGGCACTACACATTCCTACAAACCCGAATCGGCAATAACGACCGATCAGCAAGCAACCGGCCAGCGTCGCTGACCAAATACATTAATACTCTTTGGTCGCTGATCAGAACATATTGACTGGTCAGAAAGAGGCGCAGCTTACGTACTAGCTCCGTATATCGTCACACACACCCAGGTTACAACCCGGCGTGCCGGCGATTATGGCTCAATGAGCGTGCTACTGTGCGCTTAAACACATCTTGCAGGTGATCGTTACAGAGTTGCAAAAAATTACAGAATTGACAGAAACCCTAATTTACTTTTTGGAAAATTCCCGTGTTTGTAGGACACGATTTATCACGCAATAGTTTACGTCTTTTGGCAAGCGCTAAATTACGACTAAACGCGAATCAAGGCAGCCCGGTGCCTGACGTGTGTGGTGCAGCGATGAATCCGGATTATATTCTATTCTAGTAGTACAGAACAGAATCAGTAGGTCTGTAACCTCCGACCCACACTACAGATAAGATAATATTGTATTAAGTACTTAACTACATATAAAATAGTTCAAAAGTATTATGATGGAAGAATATCATCTATCTATACATATAAAATGCTTTGTCCTGAATGACTGACGGATCAACGCACAGCATAAACCGCTGATCGTAGAAACCTAAAACTTGGAGGGTGTGTTCTTTGTATGACGTAGGCATCCGATAAGAAAGGATTTTCCGAAGTTCTACCCCTAAGGGGGTGAAAAGGGGGGGGCAAAATTTGTATGGGACAACATGATTCCTTCGTCCAATCCACTTTAAATTTTGCATAAATCTTTTTTAACAGAATTGATGGAAGACATGTTTCGTATTTTATTGAAATTCATGCCCTAACGGGGTTAAAAAGCGGTAGAAAAATTTTTTTGGTGGTGATTTTCTTCGAAGTTGATATCAAAATTCCTAAATGCTTTTGATTTAAATTACATTTTATTTTGATACATGTTTGAAAACTCAGTCCAATTTTATTCAAAAAAGTCACTTAAAAACATAAACAATACTCTTTAAAATTGGAATGTCTCGAAAGTCACCGTACTGTTTTAGGGCCAATTGCGCTCCTCGGGGTTAGCGCCATTTTTGTCAAGTTATAAAGTTAACCTGAGTCAAAGTCATATTTGTCTTGCGCTACTACTTAACCCGGGTCACTGCCTAGTAAAATATTAAAAATTTAATCACATCCATCTGAGGGTTAAGTCACTAACTCCGCCATATTGCGCCAACATTTTTAAGTTAAATTCGTGTTGATATCGGTGTTCTGGTTAAATTTATATTATTTTTCGACTATTAGTAGGTACCTATAACTATAAATAGGTAGGTAGATAGTGAAATTTAATTTTCTAACGAATACATTTACTCAAACCATTTTAATAGAACTGTGCAAGAACAAAGTGTTTAGGTATTTTAAAAAAAGTATGAGAAAACAAAACTTTTACTCACTATTCTCAGATAATAATTATATGTAACACTGAATTCCGAGGTGCATTATTTTTGCTTCTGCTGCCTGCAGGCGTCCTAGGTACCTCAGTTTTTTAGGGTTCCGTAGCCAAATGGCAAAAAACGGAACCCTTATAGATTCGTCATGTCTGTCTGTCTGGCCGTCCGTATGTCACAGCCACTTTTTTTCTAAACTATAAGAACTATACTGTTGAAACTTGGTAAGTAGATGTATTCTGTGAACCGCATTAAGATTTTCACTCAAAAATAGAAAAAGCAATAAATTTTACTACCACATACTTAGAACTGAAACTAAAAAAATTTTTTTCATCAAACCCATACGTTAGGGGAAAAGGGGGTATCTATGGATAGGTCTTCAAAAATGATATTTAGGTTTCTAATTTATTTTTTTTCTAAACTGAATAGTTTGCGCGAGAGACACTTCCAAAGTGGTAAAATCTCACTGTAATTTAATTTTTATTGTAAAATACATCAACTAATTTAAAGGGTTTCGTACCTCAAAACGAAAAAAGGAACCCTTATAGGTATAGGATCACTTTGTTGTTCGTCTGACTGTCTGTCTGTCAAGTCCCTGTTTCTCAGGAACGCTTAAAGGTGTCAAGTCAAAATTAATACCAAATACTATGGTCCCTTAAAGCTGTAAAAAAAACAAGCTTCTAAGTCAGCGCAATAAACAAAAATACGGCAAAAATACGCCCATTTTTGATCCATATTTCGGCATTCACAAACAAATCAAAACGAATGGGGTACTTTCCTAGAACTTCAATAGAAGCTTAAACTCAAGTTTTTGGGGTCGCCACCCTTGTCCCCCGGCCGCCATCTTGGAAAAAGGGGTGAAAACACTGTTTTCGCGATATCTCGGAAACTACGCGTCTTACAAAAAATTCGTAAAGACATAATTTGTAGCAAATTGTTTTGCGTACAAATGTGTTAAAATAACTTTTTGCCCTAAATTAAAAATTAACGAATTTATAAGCAAAAAAGGTGAGAAACATTTTATCAAAATATTCATTTTTGCTCTTTTACTTTTTTTTTATACATTTTACAAAAAAATTTCCTCAGACCAGCCACCAGGTCCAGTCGTGGCTCGGAAGATATCAAAATCTTGAAGATTGGGGCTGGAAAAAGCATCCAAATGTTTGCAATTTGGATACCAATACAAGCTTCCAAGCCTCCAGCACCCCCCGATCTCATGAAATTAATTTTCTGCAGATGCAAAGGAAACTGTGGAAGCGTGTGTGGCTGCAGAATAGCAGGCCTGAAATGCTCTACAGTATGCCTTCATTGTTCTGGCGAAACATGCAGCAACATTATAAGTTATACGAATTTTACAAAAATATTTTAACAATATATTTACAATAAAAAAAAACAAAAATAGGTTAAACATTTCGTTTTGACTAGATTCTTATGAGCATTGACGAACCCGGTCAACTTTCGAGCGCTGTAACAGCGTTTTAAATGAATGAAATTAAAAAAATTACAGATAAAAATTTTCCTCAAAAGATTATCCACAAGATTGGTCTAAGGTATTTTTTATGTAAAATGTATTAGCAAAAAAGAATATTTTTATAAAACATTTCTCACTTTTTTGTTTATAACTTCTTTAATTTTTAATTTAGGGCAAAAAGTTATACAAACATATTTGTAGGCAACACAATTTGCTACCAATTATGTCTTTACGAATTTTTTGTGAGACACATAGTTTCCGAGATATCGCGAAAAAAGTGTTTTCACCCCTTTTTCCAAATGGAGGCCTGGGGACAAGGGTGGCGACCCCACAAACTTGAGGCTAAGCTTCTATTGACCCCCCACACATTTCCCAAAAATAAAATTGCGTCCTCTAAAAAATGCAAAGCTCATGTAACATTTCAATGGACTAAAGGAAAAGTCCGAAAATTGGTAATTTGTAGCTGTAACAGATTAAAAAAAAGTTTGTCTGTCAAGACCCTTGTACTCAAGAACGCGTGGAAGTTGAACTTGAGTTGACGTTGTAACAAATCAAGCTTCAAAGTCAATGCAATAAAAAATATGCCCAAAATACGACTATTTTTGTCGCATATGGTGACACAAATAAATCAAAACCTATCGGGTACTTCCCGTTGACTTAGAATAATGTTTGGCAAGAAGCAATGCCATGTTGTACACAATAAAGGTTATTATCTGATTTATTTTCTGAAAACCGTTAATTCGGTGATATATCACTATAATTAAACGAGCAATTCTTGTATATATGTATATATATATATATATATATATAATCTGAATCTCGGAAACGGTTCCAACGATTTTCATGAAATTTAGTATGCAGGGCTTTTCGGGGATGATAAATCGATCTAGCTTGGTTAGGCTGTCGTTGTTTAAAAAAAAACCAACAAAGCTCGGTCCTCCAGGTACTCACTATAATACCTACAATAAAAAAAATATTTTGCGTTTATATATGCAGTTGGTAAACTAACCGCGACCTATGTCGATGTATTGAGACAACAGTTGTCCAACGGCAAAGTTAAGTTTGTCCTCAATACAGTTTACGTTTTACGATAGGGTCCGACTCTGGCTAGGGCTGTTTTGTTTTTAATAAATAGAATTGAAGATGACATCGGTCAAATGACGACCATTATTGTCAATGCATTGAGTTACCCGATGGCGATGGCTTGGCGTATGTTTTTTTTCAGGTAAGGCAGGCTCCTTGGACGGTCATTGTAAACAACTGATTTCAAATAAGCCCATAAAAAAGTCAGACGGAGCCAAATCCGAAATTCCTAAAGCAGAAGCCTGTTTACGAGTTAAACGCCGCGGAGGGCGTAAAAATGATTGCCTCACTCTCTAAATGTTTTCGGGCGTAGTGACAGTCCGCCGACCTCTTGACCCACTTTTCTTCACACTTCCACGCTGAATGTGTTCACCCACGAAACAGTTGCTGAAACTGGACCTGCGAAAAATTGTGCATTATCGCTATAGAGAGAGAATTTTAAAACGCTGTATCGTGGGCGCCGGCTGGAAAACACTACATTATCTATGCCAATGAGAGGTTTTCCGAAACGAATTAAAAAAAAAACGGGTTGCACTCCGGGAGTGCTGGCAGAAGTGAAAACATACTAGTTATTCCCTTATATGTAATATAAACATTATATTGTACATATTTATTTATCTATACATATAATAGGCTTTGTCCTGAATGACTGATGGATCAACGCACAGCCTAAACCGCTGATTGTAGAGACCTGAAACTTGGAGGGTATGTTCTTTGTATGACGTAGGCATCCGATAAGATAGGATTTTCCGGAGTTCTACCTCTAAGGGGGTGAAAAGGGGGGGCAAAGTTTGTATGGGACAACGTGATTCCTTGGTGCAATCTACATCAAATTTTACATAAACCTTTTTTAACAGAATTGATAGAAGACGTGTTTCATATTTTATTGAAATTCATCCCCTAGCGGGGTTAAAAAGGGGTAGAAAGTTATTTGGCGGTAATTTGCTTCGAAGCTGATATCAATACTCCTTAGTGCTTTTGATTTAAATTACATTTTATTTTGACACATGTTTGAAAACTCAATCCGATTTTATGCAAAAAAGGTTGAACTTACTTAAAAACATAAACAACTTCAATACTCTTTAAAATTGGAATGTCTCGAATGTCACCGTACTATATTAGTACCTCATTTAAGGGGTTTCTAAGCTCAAAGAGATTATGCGTTTTTTAGGTATTTGATATTTTATGTACAATAATACTTTTTCTTTTTCTACTTATCTTATCTACACATATAAAATGCTTTGCCCTGAATGACTGATGGATCAACGCACAGCCTAAACCGCTCATCGTAGCGACCTGAAACTTGGAGGATGTGTTCTTTGTATGACGTAGGCATCCGATAAAATAAGGTTTTACTGAAAGAGTGAAGTGCGAGTCGGATTCACGCAATAAGGGTAAACCGATTGTAATGAAATTTAGGTAAGTTGTTATACACACGCTGGGGAATGTTCCTGAAAAAGAAAAAAAAGGGTCAAGTGCGAGTGAGACAGGGTCAAGTGCGAGTGACACAAGGTCAAGTGCGAGTGAGACAGGGTCAAGGATCAAGAGTCTGACTCGCGTAATAGGGGTAAACCGATTGTAATGAAATTTTGGTAAGTTGTTATGCACACGCCGGGGAAGGTTCCTGCGAAAAAAAAAAGGGTTAAGTACGAATTGGACTCGCGCAATAGGGGTAAACCGATTGTAATGAAATTTTAGTAAGTTGTTATGCACACGCCGGGGAAGGTTTCTGAATTCGTACAATGTTATTAGGTTGTTTTAAGGAAAGAAACAACATTCGCCGGTTCAGCTATATTTATATAAAAGAAGAAATTGACTGGGTGACTGACTAATCGATCAATGAACAGCTGAAACCGCTAGAAGCATGACATTTTGAGCAAAAGTTCCTTAAATGACGTAAGTGTGCACTAAGAAGGGATTTTTGGAAATAAATCCCCTAAGGGGGTAGAATATGGGTTAGTAGTTTGCATGGAAATGGCTAAAACTTGGCTTAAACGTTAAAAAATAAGATTCACGTGATTCACCGTTTTTGAAAAATTATTTTCTAGACGGCATATAATAAAGGATGAAAATGAGTATGAGAATTCCGATGTTATTGTATGTAAAACAGTAAAAATGCTTTTTTTTTTTTAAAGAGTTTACGCAGACGAAGTTGCGGGAAAAAGCTAGTTATAAATAAAACACAACTTACGACTCATACGTCATATTTAATTGTAGGAAACCAATGTCCTTTACACACGATTCGCGCTAAACATTTTAAAATGTTACAAGGCAACCCATACATCATATTTAATTGTACAGAACCAATGTCCTTAAAACACAATTCGCGCTTAACAGTCAAATATGTCACAAGACATGTCTTGACCCATTGTATATTTTTGAGCAATATCCTGCCTATGTTTCTCAATAATGTAATAAATAAGCTATATTAAACGTAATATATTACTATGCCACTACTACTATGGAACTGGCTCTCTCTATCCTATCACACGTCTATAACTCCTTGAACTTTCGACTATTTTCTTTGACACAACCTAACATAATAAATAAAGATTGTGTATTTATTTTCCTATAAAATCACCTATTGACACGTCAACACAAAGATATACCTTCTATCCAGTGTAACGTAAGCTATGCTCTACAATTCGTATCTAATGACACATCGTGTTATCCGCACTCTCATTATTATAAATAACTAGCTGGCCCGGCAGACGTTGTTCTTCCCTTAAAGTTGATGCGCTGTAGCACCATCAGTGTACCTTGTGTGAGTTTTTAACGCTACTATCGTGTTCGTGGCAACGAAATACATGTATGTACGTTTCGAAAATTTGTATTTAAACCCTTATTGCGCGTGTCCGACTCGCAATTGACCCTGTTTTTCTTTCTCAGAAGCCTTCTACAGCGTGTGCATAACAACTTACCAAAATTTCATTACAATCGGAATCCCCTTATTGCGCGAGTCCGACTTTTTCTCAGAAACATTCCCCGGCATGTGCATAACAACTTACCAAAATTTCATTATAATCGGTTCACTCTTATTGCGTGGGTCCGACTCGCACTCGACCCTTTTTTTCTTTCTCAGAAACCTTCCCCGGCGTGTGCATAACAACTTACTAAGATTTCATTACAATCGGTTTACCCTTACCTATTGCGCGAGTCCGACATGCACTTGACCCTGTCCGACTCGCACTTGACCCTTTTTTTCTTTCTCGGAAACTTTCCCCGGCGTGTGCATAACAACTTACCAAAATTTCATTACAATCGGCTTACCCTTAGTGCGCGAGTCCGACTCGCACTTGACCATTTTTTTTTCATATAAACCTTGCCCTAACACTAACAAACAAAACAAAAAAAATTATCCGAATTGGTCCAGCCGTCTTCAGTTTTCCTTAGTGTGCGAGTTCGACTCGCACTTGACCGTTTTTTTCTTTCATAAAAACCTTGCTCTAACACTAACAAACACAACAAAAAAAAAAACAAGTTGCACTCCGGGAGTGCCGGCAGAAGTGAAAACCTTTACACACGATTCGCGCTTAACATTCAAATATGTCACAAGACATGTCTTTGACATTGTCAAGAAATAATAATGTTTGTTTATTTACTTTTTTGACGTAGTATATTTGGCATCGCAATCTGTCATAGAACTAAAATTCCATACCCAACCTCCCTGTACAACTCATAATCGTCACATATTAAAAATAAAAAACTAACCTAATGTAAATAAATCAGACGCGTGTTCCGTCTTACGAATTTTCTATGAATTGTCCTTTTTTGAAGTTTTAACATCTGTAATTCGCACTTTCATTTTTTCATCAACCCAATTTCCTCTAACTTTTTATTCGTCCTACAGAGTTTAACATTTTTTACTCATCACAAAAAAGTGCTCAACGCCGCTAAAGACGTTTTCACTTCAGAATTATAATAGGCGTGGCATTATAGTTTCCGTCTTGCGAATTTTTATGGCGTGGCATTATGGCTTCCGTTTGACGGTCAGTCTGACGCGAGATTATCATTTTTACACACTACAAAAACTAACCTAATGTAAATAAATCTGACGCGAGCTCCGCCTTACGAATTTTATATGAATTTTCAAACAGGACACGTGGCCTGACGCGACTTTAACATTTTTTACCCATACCAAAAAAAGTGCACAACGCCGCTAAAGAAGTTTTCACTTCAAAAAAAATTAGTTTTAAAATATAGACTAGATGGCGTTGACTCGACAAGTGAAAACTTCTTTGGCGGCGTTGTGCACTTTTTTTGTGATGGGTAAAAATGTTAAACTAGCGTCAGATCACGTGTCCTGATCAAAAATTCATAGAAAATTCGTAAGACGGAACTCGTGACAGGTTTATTAAAAATGTAAAATATACTACGTCAAAAAAGTAAATAAACTAACATTATTATTTGTGATGGGTAAAAAATGATAAGCTCGCGTCAGGCTGATCGAAAATTCGTCAGACGGAATCTATAATGCCACGCCATAAATATTCGTGAGACGGAAACCATAATGCCACGTCTATTATAATTTCGAAGTGAAAACGTCTTTAGCGGTGTTGTGCACTTTTTTTGTGATGGGTAAAAAATGTGAAAAACTACAGGACGAATAAAAAGTAAGAGGAAATTGGGTTGATGAAAAAATGAAAGTGCGGATTACCCATTTTAAAATGTTATATCCAGGTTGTATGTTTTCACTTCTGCCGACACTCCCGAAGTGCAACCCGTTTTTTTGAAGTGAAAACTTCTTTAGCGGCGCTGTGCACTTTTTTTGTGATGGGTAAAAACTGTTAAACTCGCGTCAGGTCACGTGTCCTGATTGAAAATTCGTAAGATGTCACTCGCATTAGGACACGTGACCTTTATTTACATTAGGTTAGTTTTTCTTTTTAGTATATGGCGATTATGAGTAGTACAGGGAGGTTGAACATGGGATTTTAATTCTATGACAGATTGAGCTGTCAAATATACAACGTCAAAAAAGTGAATAAACAAAAGTTATTATTTTTAATAAATAAATATGGATAAGAAGTGATGGGAAGTAAATAGCGAGAATGTTTTGTGCAACCCGTTTTTTTTTTTATTTAAGTCTTATGTCTATATCTTAATATGATATTACTTTTATTTTCATTCAACTTGCTCGGTTTACACGAACATTAAAACGAGTACGAAACTAGGGTCACCAAATCCTGAGATCTCAGGATTTGTCCTGAGATCTCAGGATTTGTCCTGAGATCTCAGGATTTGAACACAATTTACGGCCGGATTTTGGAAATCCCAGAAAATCTCAGGATGTTTAGAATTTTCAATAAATAAGAGTACCTTGATTTTCAAAATCTTATTAAACAGTTACGAAAACAAAAAAAAAATTCCTATTAATTCATATAGAGACATGTTAAAAAATCAGCTTTGCATGTTTATTACACAAATAAAATGAACACTCATCTATTTATCAACTACCTACTTAATCAGTTTTATCATATTTATTCGATACCTTTTTAAGAAAGCTTTTCTTCTTTTATAGATTTATAAATTGTGTTATAAGTTGCAGTGCAGAACACAAAATTAAAAAATATATGCCTTTTTTTAATTGTAGGTACGTTTGGAGAAAAAACTGTATAATTGCAACAAATTTTTAGGATTTTTGAAGGAAATGAGGCTTTTTCCTCGGACTTTTAAAATTTTCATCTGGTAACCCTATACTAAACGCTCGTTGAGATGGTCTTAGTTGAGTGGCGAATTGGCGATAATGGAGACTTCTTTCTTTCTTTTCTTAATGGATGGCAGTCATACGTATATTTTGACAATGTTATGTCTGGGAAACTACATCAGTTCGAACAATTTTGGGCCATGATCCATCAGAAAATCTGAAATAAACAATATATATAATATATTATTTTGTAGTTAGTTTGAACTACAAAAGAATATATAATGAGTCAATATAACAGAAAGAAAAAGGTACACTAGGCGACACATCAAGTTGCCCACGAAAACATACCTATAACTAAAACGTTTCAGCTGCGTCTGCGAACATATCTATATACGCACGCACACTTTTATATTCATTCGATGCAGTGGAAATCTATAAACCAGACTCAGAATCTGTTTGCAATTCTTGTAAACAAAAATTACCTTGACAAGCGTCTTTCGCTTTGTTAGTCTATGCAACATGCACATAAATACGTATAATATTTCTCATTATAAATTTGAAATTTTGTAGATTTTAGGTTTAATCAGTGTCCTGATTTGAAAACCAGTTACAGAATGTGTCAATAAAGGTAATCATGTAAGTATTTTAATGATTTATGATTAAATTACCAGAAAAAGTGAACATTTCGTGAAGTTAGGTTATGTTTACAAGATTTGCACAGAGATTTTGAGTCAGGTTTACTAATTTTTTAAAGCTGAAGAGTTTTTTTGTTTGAACGCGCTAATCTCAGGAACTACTGGTCCGATTAGAAAAATTATTTCAGTGTTAGATAGCCCATTTATCGAGGAAGGTTATAGGCTATATATCATCACGCTAAGACTAATAGGAGCTGAGCACCAATGAATAATGTTCCAAAATCGGGTTTTTTTTCCTTTTGAGAGCTTCCGGTGCGTGCGCTGCGTAAACGGTTAAAGTTTCGCAAAAAACATGTATGACAGAATTGTGCCCCTTTAAAAGTTCTAAAAAAAAGTCCGCGACAGCCTATGTCTATCTTATAAGGTTGGCTCACTATAACCTGTTTTATGCTTACCAAATTTTACTAAAATAATGCATTATTTCCGAAGTTGTTTTTATAAACATGATATTAATCCTTATCTAAATAAATACGTTATTCATCACAAGTATTTAATTTAAAACAAAATTGCCCTGTACATCATTCGATTTCAATGAATATCTTAGGAGATATCGCAGTTTTAAAATAAAATCACAGTGGCGTGCCTGTAGAAACAGCGTTTACAGGGTCAGAGAGGAACTTAACGAAACAACGTTCGCTGGGACCACTAGTACTACATAAGATAGCAGCCAGTGTGAGACAAAACAACAAATTACGACTATCTCTCTTTCGCGACTTTTACGCTCTATTGCGCCTTGGGTTCAAAGTCCATTAAGGTTAGGTTGATGTGTCGCTTACTGTACGATGACATATGTTACATGAGCATATTACAAACTAATATTATTCTCATTAATAAAAATCCAAAATACCTGCAAGATTCCTTTAATAGAGTCAAAAAGTAAGCCTCGACGGCAAACGCGTGCTGCTCGTTGGTCACAGATTAAAGAGTGATACTATATTATAAATCCATCTGACTACTTTTTAGCAGAAATTGTTAGCAGATTGCGTTTCATGCTTTTGGTAGCAAAATCTAATGTTGACTTTTAGCATTTCATCTGAGCGATTTTGCTACGAAAAATTTGCTACCAAAAACCCATCTCGGGTCATTTTTATAATAAATAAATAACCTTACTATTATATATTAAGGGGTTTTTAGGGAGATTTTAAAATTCCCTTGGGGTAAATTTTGGTAGGTGTTGGCAAGATTGTATCACAGAGTAGGTCTCAGTAGGTAAATTTTCAATATTTACAAAAAGTTTTTGTGCTTGTTAAAAATCTTTTATTTGCATTTGTTTTGAATTCGTAACTATTATTTTTTAACTTACCTCACGTCAACAATGACTCTGAAGCTTTATTACGATTTCGTGTCCCAACCGTCTAGAGCTCTGTACATATTATTGAAATCAGTCAAATATAACTTTGAAACTAAACCTATTGCTCTGCGTAAAGGTCAGTAGCATTATCTTGTTGGATAAGTTGAGTTTATAAACCAAACGCTTTTACTACTGGAAAAATTTAAAAAAAATTGGCCAAGTGCGAGTCGGACTCGCGCATTAAGGGTTCCGTACCATTATCTTTAAAAACGGCAAAAAAACCACGTTGTATAGGAGCCCCCCTAAATATTTATTTTATTTTAATTTAATTAATGAAAATGAATTCGTGAATATAAAACTTTCTGTGAATATTTCAAGCGTCTACCTGTTGCTGTTATCAATATCAATCAAAAACGAGCAAATAAATCACGTTTGTTGTATGGAAGCCCTCTTAAATATTTAGTTTATTCTGTTTTTTAGTATTCTTATTTTATTTATTTTTATTGTTATAGTGGCAACAGAAATACATCTTCTATGAAAACTCTCTCTAACTATCACGGTTCATGAGATACAGCCTGGTGACAGACAGATGGACAGACAAAATGCAGTCTTAGTAATAGGGTCCCATTTTTTACCCTTTGCGTACAGAACCCTAAAAGTTACCATATTTCCATCCAAACAATGGTTTTCTGGCAGAGATTGCTTTGAATGTGAAACTTATTTAAATTATAAGTGTCTAAAGATTTATTTTATCTCACTAGCTGTTGCTTTCCCAATATTAATATTTACTCTAGTGCAGACTAACTATATTCTATAAATGTTGTAGATTTAGCAATTTCCATCTATTTGCTGCAACACTATGTGAAGTGCTTATCTAGCAGTTTTACTTTATTCTTCTGATGTTAAACTATTTCTGTACTTATGTTGCTGACCCTGTGAAAATTTTCTTACTCAATAACCCCATAAAGACTAGACAAAACCTGGAGAGAAAGCTCATTCCAAAAGCTCAGCAATTTAGGGAGGAAGGTTCTTTGAAACAGCTCAATGACCATTTAGCTTCTAAGTTGTGAGGATGAATTCCGATGATGAATGGTGCAATGGTAAAACAGAGCTGAAGGCATCATTTTAAATAATTCCCCTAATCACAGAATTTTATACTGTTGATCTTGTTAACTAAAGACTGGAAATGTAAGAGTGACTTTAAAAGATGAATGACATGTTTGTTATGCCTACCTTTATTTGATTTCAGAAGGTGGAGTGTTTGGCTGGCTTTTTCAAACGCTGATGTATGATTCTGAATATTGGGAAGTTATACCAAAATAATCTGCAAGGACTACAGTATGGAGTTCTTCAAGAAAGAAGTTATTAGATTTCTGAAGGGTCGGCAACACGCAAGTGATACCCCTGGTGTTGCAAGCGTCCATAGGCTACGGTGACCGCTTACCATCAGGCGGGCCGTAAGCTTGTTTGCCACCTTAGTGGTATAAAAAAAAAAAAAAAAAAAAAAAAGTAGAATTAATGCTGTGGAAATGGGAGAATTGAAAATTATTTGTGGTGTGAGAGTTAATAACAAAATAAGAAATAGTGTTATATGGAAGCATTGCCATTGAAAGACTGACAAACACTATGAATAGTATGTAACTGCCAAACACCCTAGAATTAAGTGCTTGGTTTTTTTTTATTTTCTTTGATTTTATGAGATGCTGTTAGGCCCTTATTACTGTCTATTTTTTTTAAGCTTTTCTGTGAACTTTGCAAAAATACTAAAAGGTGTATCGGAATGTCATGAAACCAAAAACACTGACCTTTTTTGCTCTTTTTCTAAATCAAATTATAAAGTAAAACTAATGGAATTATAGAGATTACGGTAAACTTCTTACTGTATAAAATGTAATATGATGTTTAATATTAAAGTTGATAGGGTTGTTAATAGGATGACTGAATCAAGGTAAACAAAACATACATTTTTTAGGCTAACAAGAGTAAAAATGAAGAATGAATTTATATTAATCTAATTAAGTTTATCTTCAATAAAAAGGTGGCTAAAAGTTACATTGCATGTCTATGATGAAAGCATTGTTGCAAGTTGATGAAGTTATAGAAGTGTGCCAGGATCATAATGAGAGGGATCGGATACTTTGGCCTTTGCCGTTGCTTTGTGAAACAAGCTTTATGTTATGTTATTTATGTATGCATTAACCCTATATATTGATGATTTTTATCATAATAGTCAACCTTCACTTTATCTCTTTCAGGAGAACATTTTTCAGATGATTTTGCTAAGTTAAATAGATTTAAACAAGTGCCATTCATTGACCATAGTGGATTCATTCTGACTGAGAGGTAAGACTTTGAATTTTTAAGTTTAGTTTTATATTTACTGGAAAACAAGGTTTGTGTCATTTCAACTTAGTCTTGTGGCACTTTTTGTTAATTTTCATTCAGAGATCTCAGTGAGTTTTTTCTATACAAACTTCATTTTCCATTTATTTTTAGTAATTAAAATATTTCTCTACCCTAAAATGTGTCATTATTATCTTTTGCACTAAGCATATATAATGCAAGAAAGACTCCCAGTGTAAACATCTATAGTCAATGGTAGCAGAGATACATTACAAGGGTGTATGCTTTTTTGCAGCTTAGAGGAGTAAAATAATGCATACCTTTTAATTTCTCTCAAAACTGTTTTATATTTCTGGATGAAGCGGGCAAACAAAGTTATGGCCCGCCTAAAATTATCTAAAAAATAATTCACAATTCTAGTGTAAATTAAAGTTTTTCAGTTTCTTAGGTTTATGCAGCTGTGTGATGATCTTTTCTTTCTGATGTGATATAATAATTGTTGCGCATGACTTCACACAGGATTTTAGATTTTTTTTAAACTTTTATTTTACTTATCAAATTTAAAGTACCCAATTATCAGATTCCAGATACCTCTTTACCACATATTATCATTATATATTTTAGTAAACATAAAATATTTCTGCAGTGTGGCTATACTTAAGTACTTATCCAGTGAAAACATCATCCCAGAAAGCCTTTACCCGAAAGAATCAAAGCAAGAAGCAAGAGTCAATGAATACTTGGAATGGCAGCATGTTGGACTTAGGTTACATTGTATGTTGTATTTTAGAGCTAAGGTAAGCTGGAGTCATCTTTTGTAAAATCATATTTTTAACTGACTTCAAAAATAGAAAAAGGTTTTCAATTTGATTGTATATATGTAGAACATACAGAATATATATATAGAAGGATTAACCTCTAGAGGTCCCTCCCTCTCCCTTATGAGTTTGGTTAGGATCTGGTCATGGACACCAGAGCCAAGTTAGAAAAAAGTAGCTAGAAAAGACTTGTACCAAATTAGTATGGAACCAATATACAATACCATACCAAATAGAATAAATTTAACCAGCCTCCACTTTTGTATTTAGGAAAAGCCTGAGGTAAAGAACTTAAAATAATAACGCAGAATAATAAAAATAACTATTGAGACCTACATTTTGAGACTTAAAATTAAAAAAATGTAAGATTATGTGTGTATGTGTGTTATGGCCTGTGCTGATAAGGCCATAATTCTAAAAAAAAAAAAAGTTGCACTCCGGAAGTGCCGGCAGAAGTGAAAACCTTTACACACGATTCGCGCTTAACACTCAAATATGTCACAAGACATGTCTTTAACATTGTCAAGAAATAATAATGTTTGTTTATTTACTTTTTTGACGTAGTATATTTGACATCGCAATCTGTCATAGAATTAAAATTCCATATCCAACCTCCCTGTACTAATCATAATCGCGAATACTAAAAATAAAAATTATAATAGGCGTGGCATTACGGTTTCCGTCTTACGAATTTCCACGATTAGGACACGTGACCTGATGCAAGTTTATCATTTTTTACCCATACCAAAAAAAGTGCACAGCGCCACTAAAGAAGTTTTCACTTCAAAAACTGTTTCTTAGTGATTGAAAAACATTTTCATACGGGTTTAAAAAACTAAAAACAGTCCAAGCCCGGTTTTGGAAACAGTAGTTGTAAATCTGTTTTTAGCTTGTCAGTTTTGGAGCAGTATACACATACTAAAACACTTATACTAAACATCGCGCGACACGACGCTACCGAAGATCGGTCAGGTCAGCCAAAAGATATACACTTAGTTTCGTAGTTCTATATTAGAAATGTTATGTTAACGATTGTCTGCGAATTGCAATACCAAAACTAAAATAAAGGATTTTTTTTTCAGAATTTCTAGATTTTAAGTGCTCTTTATAAAAAATCTACTCATAACCAGGTTAATTCCAAAATTTATTTTAGTAAGTACCAAAATTGAACAAATCTTTTGCAGCAAAGACTAAAAATAATTGACTCTGTGGATTGTCACAGTAGTTTTCTCTCAACAAATTTTACATTAGTACCTCAATTTGAACCAAATGTATGACCAGACTGCTGAATCGAAAGGCGTGGGTTCGATTCCCGCACAAGACAAACATTTATGTGATGAATATTTGTGTTTGTCTGGAGACTGGGTTTTTCTATTTATATAATGTGTATTAACAAAAAAGATACATATGTATGTATTTGTATTTGTTGTATGGAATCCATTGTACAGGCTTTGCTTAGTTTGGGACCAAATGATAGACTATAGATAAATTTAGGAAAAAAAACACAAAAACAAAAAGTGTGCCGCTAAGCGGTTACCCACCCAAGTACTGAGCAAGCCCAACGTTGCTTAACTTTGAATATCATTTCTAACAAACAAAATTGTTACTGTTTCTTTCAATGATAAGTTAGATGGTGCTGTACTGGTAATTTAAAATAGGCCGGTTTTTATTATTTGTTGTTATACTTTTGAGTTCACACTATTTTTCACTCCAAGTTTGGAGTTTGTATCTATTACTTAGGGCGTTCCTTCTGAGCCGCGTTGAAATTTAATAGTAAAACCTCATTTTAACACCAACTACCCGTACCCTCTTAGCGCTTCTGTAAATTTCAGCGGTGCTACTATTGTCCAAATGAAACGCGTTTCGCGTCATTTTTTGACAGTTTCGTGTGTATATGTTTGAGTATTTTATTTTGATTTTTTGTAGATAATAAAAAACATATATAGTTCATAATGCAAAAATAAACATTTTTTAAAAAAAAAAACGGGTTGCACTCAGGGAGAGCCGGCAGAAGTGAAAACATACTCGCTATTTACTTCCCATCACTTCTTATCCATATTTATTTATTAAAAATAGTAACTTTTGTTTTTTTACTTTTTTGACGCTGTATATTTGACAGCTCAATCTGTCATAGAATTAAAATTCCATATTCAACCTCCCTGTACTACTCATAATCGCCATATACTAAAAATAAAAACTAACCTAATGTAAATAAAGGTCACGTGTCCTAACGCGAGTGACATCTTACGAATTTTCAATCAGGACACGTGACCTGAAGCGAGTTTAACAGTTTTTACCCATCACAAAAAAAGTGCACAGCGCCGCTAAAGAAGTTTTCACTTCAAAAAAAACAAAAATAAGTATTTTTCTCAAAGCATTCACTTTCACATTTGACAGCGGTCAAAAAGTAGCGCAAAATACCCACCTTCCGACCTGGTTTTTGGTAGTAACATTTCGTAGCAAAACCGCTCAGACAAAACGCTAAAAGTCAACATAAGATTTTGCTACCAAAAGCATGAAACGCAAACCAATTCTACAAAAAAATTTGCCAGATGGAACGCCCTAACTGTTTTTACGGCAGAGCAAAAACAACGTAAATGTGTTTCTTGTATTGGGAACCCGCTTAAATTTTAACTTTTTATTATTTAGGTCTAAAAGATAGAGCCTCTTAACAGTCGGACTGACAGACAGGCTTAGTAATAGGGCTCCGTTGGCACCCTCTGGGTACCGCATCCTATAAAGCAAAACCCTGTCTAAATACAAAATTTTATCCTAATCGTAAAAGCCGTTTTCAACATACGCATTGTTATATATAGAAGAATTGCTTGTTTAAATATGTTAGACTAGACTTTGCCAGCTTTCCGCCCGCCCTAAATTCATATTGGCGTGGAACTCCTTAAATTACAAATGAAGTTAGCCATGGCTCGGTTATAGTTATTCCCGGATTGAATTTATCGGGATAAAAAGAAGCCTATGTCCTATTTCAGAACCTAACCTATATGTGTGCAAAGTTCTAACCCAATCCGTCCAGTGGTTTATGCGTGATTGAGTAACAAACATCCATCCATCCAGACATACTCTCACATTTATATTAATAGTAGGATTTATATTTATAATACTAGTAGGATAAACAAGTAATGTTTATTTCTATTTAGTACCTGGATCCGCTTGCTACAAAACGTGCCCCAGACGAAAAAGAGGTAACCAGATGTGAGAAGCGCATGGTTACAGCCATGGAAACTTTCAATAACAAATGGCTGGCTAGAGGAACTGAGTTCATTGCGGGAAACACAGTAACAGTGGCGGACCTGTTAGCAGCCTGTGAACTGGAACAGCCCAGTAAGTACCAGATTTACACATGGTATAATTAAATTAACCTACAATACCTTAGAGTAATGCCAGTAGTTTCATTCTTGCTAAGAATCCAAAAAAAGCAGTGGCGGCCCTAGGGTGTGTGTTAAGAGGAGAGGCCGTTCTAGGATGTAGGTAAGACAGAACGGCAAAATTCGAACGGGAAAAAGCCCCAAGGTCACAGTAACATAATTTTGCTTAGTTTTTCTAATCTTTTAATTGAAATGGGTTTCCAAGAACACTTTTAAATCGTCAAGAGAAATAAACAAGAATTAAAAACTAATTACAATACCAACTGGTTTTTTGCTAGCATCCAATAGTTGTCTATTCTTTGTAAAACTACAAACAACTAATAAATACATATTTAGAATTGAAACACTTGGAAAAAACAAGCTTTACAATGTTAATAATAATAATAATAATAAATAATATAAAATTGTAAAAAAACCAAAGATTTTTTTTTAATTGCCTATCGTTTTTCAGATTTACATAGGGGACACACCATGCGAAGCGTTAAAGGTTAATAGTGACTATTGGCTTATTTACTGATTTGGCACATATCAGCTACTCATATAAATTAAGTGTAATATTTTTTCACTTTCGAGCTGCATTTCTTCCATTTCTTTAATATGGTGGCATGCCTCAGCTACGTTTTCAAGCTCCTGAATCTTGTTTAAGGCACTTTCATTCATGTTGGTTTTCTTTAAGGACTACGGTATAGGGTTCTTCAAAAACGAAGTTATTAGATATTTGAAGGGTCGGCAACGCGCGAGTTATGCACCAGGTGTTGCTAGCGTCCATAGGCTGCGGTGACCGCTTACCGTCAGGCGGACCCCAAGCTTGATTGCCACCTTAGTGGTATAAAAAAAATGTTGACATTGATCATATGTATTAACACTTAATTGTAATTGATCTCGGAAATCCCGTAGATTTAGAAAGTAGCGCCGCAAGTGAATTTTTCAAGGTGATATTTTTCTAATAACATTTTGCATTTCTATTTTACTGTCTTCTCTTTCTTGAATGAGTTTGTTACATAATTCTTTAGATTCTTTTAACTCCGTCAATGCATTTGTAGTCTCGTGTATTGAGTTTGCTTCGGTTTCATTATCTTGCAGGGCCGTAACTAAGGGGGCATTGTGGGGCAATACCCTACCTTGAAAGTACCATAAAGTAAGGTATAATATATATAAATTGTTTTCCCGTACTATAAATTAATACCATTTTGCTCTTGTTTTCTCGCGATCCCACCCAATTACCGTCTACTTAAATTACTCACGCTCACAAGCAGGTAAATAATGACAGATAGAAAAATTACTTGCACCATACCCGTGCATGAAACTGTCCTGAATAAATGATGAATCAACGCACAGCCTAAACCGCTCATCGTAGAGGCCTGAAACTTGAAGGGTGTGTTCTTTGTATGACGTAGGCATCCGGTAAGAAAGGATTTTCTGAAATTCTACCCCTAACGGGGTTAAAAAGGGGCAGAAAGTTATATTGGCGGTAATTTGCTTCGAAGTTCATATCAATATTCCTTAGTGCTTTTGATTTAAATTAAATTTTATTTTGACACATGTTTGACAACTCAATTCCATTTTATTCAAAAACGTTAAACTCACACAAAAACATAAGCAAATCTTCTTCTATACTATAATAAATAAAGCTGAAGAGATTGTTTGCTTGAACGCGCTAATCTCCGGAACTACTGGTCCTAATTAAAAAATTCTTTCAGTGTTAGATAGCCCATTTATCGAGGAAGGCTATATATCATTACGCTAAGACCAACAGGGGCGGAGCACCAATAAAGAATGTTTCAAAATAGTGGTTTTTTTTTCCTTTTGAGAGCCTCCGCTCCGTGCGCTGCGTAAACGGTTAAAGTTTCGCAAAAATCATGTATGACAGAATTGTTTCCCTTTAAAAGTTCTAAAAAATTCTAAAAAAGGACAGCATATTTCTATCTTCTAAGGTCACTATAACCTTTTTTATGTTAACCAAATTTGTTCTAAAATAATGCATTATTTGCGACGGTGTTTTTATAAACTTGATATTAATCCTTATCCAAATAAATACGTTATTCATCACAAGTATTTAATTTAAAACAAAATTGCCCTTTACATCATTCGATTTGAATGAATATCTTAGGACATATCGCAGTTTTAAACCTTCTACGTAAGCAAAGTCGCGGGTTAAAGTAAGCGTTAGGCCTAAGTAACTAAGTATTACTGACTGACTGACTGACTGATCTATCAGCGCACAGCTCCAACCATTTAACGGATCGAGCTGAAATTTAGCATATATATAGCTATTATGATGTAGGCGTGCGCTAAGAAAGGATTTTCCAAAACTCACCCCCAAAATGGGGGTTCAAAGTTGCCGTAAAAATCCTACGCCGATAACCAAATTTAGAGCGGGCGAAGCCGCTGGCAAGAGCTAGTATACTATATAGACCAAACTATAGGGGCATTTTGTTAACATATATACGCATTAAATGCGCTCAATACTTTCTATGCGCACATTCGATCGTTCTGTAGCCTGAAAATAACTGCGCAATGACGTCACTTTCGGCCCGCATTCAACGCATTGGCTACACATGCTCAGGAAATAGAGCAGTGGATAAATAAATATAGTGAACGGCCATATTATTTGTTTACATTTTTACAACAAAACGATTTCAATGCCTATGCGATGTCATAGCTCTCAATTTCGTCAGCAAAACGCAGCTTATGAAAGTAACTGTACATCGTGTTATTTTGACGTCATACTGGAGCATCCAACAAGGAGAAAGACAGAATTCTTTTTATCGTGGTATCACAGAAATAGATTTTTCCGCGAGGCAATATTCTTTTACAGTTATAGCTAGAAGGACGAAAAACAACATTGCATACTTTTATCTCAATCGAAAGTTCCCACGATAATAAGCTTTTCATACAGTGTGATAGACCTCAAAAGCGGACGCTCGCATATTATTCCAAGGTAGCAGTTACCTCGTAACTCGTGACCCAGTCGCATCTATCG
Source organism: Apoda limacodes (assembly GCA_946406115.1). Lineage (NCBI taxonomy): Eukaryota > Metazoa > Arthropoda > Insecta > Lepidoptera > Limacodidae > Apoda > Apoda limacodes. Next base: position 7,751,009 of record OX291552.1, on the reverse strand, counting down.
AAATCGATAAGCGAAGTCAGGCAACAACTTTGGGCATGGTCGGTACCCGGATGGGTGACCGCCTAGTGGCACATTTTATGAGCTCCTCCATGCTTCAAAGGGCACGTTAAACCGTCGGTCCTGGCTGTTATCAGTATATATCAGTATATATATATATATACATATATATTAATATATAAACTCTGAAACTTTGAGTTGCCACTAGCTGAACAAACGCCCACCAATTTGCACTAGGCCAGCACGGTGAACTAAGGCCAAAACCGCCCTGTCCAAGGAGAAGCCTATGACCCTGCAGTGGGGCATATAATGACTGAGGCAAGCAAGTTACCATAAAAGTAATATGTTGTGTAGTGAGACAGGCACTATTCTAACAAAACAAGGGTCTTATTTATCGCAGATACAATAAGAGGAATGAGGTGTTTAATTAAAAGTAATGTGGGTTATGGCTTATCATTTATCAAATACCTCGCATGGATAATAAAATTTATTAGATTAGATCCAATTGATTACATTAGGTTGTAAATATCAAATAATAGATAAATTAAGTGATAAAAAACTATGTCATGACGTCGTATGGTGAATGAAGTACTTACACTAGTTTTTAGGTCTTAGTACCAAAATAGTAAAAAGAAGATTGAGGAAAAGATGCGTTGAGATTTCAGTATCTGTACTTCTCAGTAACTACAAATTAATGGCCTACTCTTATACATAGATATATAATTTGTAGAACTTGTAGGCAGTATGGGGTTATTCAAGAAAGTAGATTTTTGAAGGGTCGACAACGCGCCAGTATTGCCCCAGGTGTTGCAAGCGTCCATGGGCTACGGTGACCGCTTACCACCAGGCAGACCGTAAGCTTGTTTGCCACAAGTGGATGCCCCTAACTAAAAATGTTTATAATGCATACTAATATGATAGAGGTAAGATTTTTTGTTTGTTTGTAGGTAGAGGGTAATCTTTGCAATTACTGAACCAATCCAAAAATACTTTCTCCAATAGAAAATAAAATTTTCTTTCCTTTTGATTATTAAGGCTATATTATCAGTTTTTAGTTTTAAATATCCATTTACATCTGATTGTATTTATTATTTATATGTATGTATACCTTCTTAATATCTCACTGCACATCATATCCATCACACCTCTTGTTTTCTCCTCTCCAAAGGTTATCTGGAAGAAATCTCTCCATATCGAGACCGTCTATATTATATGGTATTTTTGCGCAATAAACTGTCTTACTACTGCAATATCTGAGTGTAGGTACGTTATTTATGTCTGTGTATTAGCAAAAGAAAAACACAATCTGTGAGCTGTGAAAAATAAGTTGCCTCGACTGGTTTATGACTGAAGAAATTCGGTAATCTACGCGCAAGGAATCCAGAAGTATGTAGTTCCCTGACCCTTTGGGCATAGTTCGAGATGGGGGCGAATATTTTCTGTGCATGTGGGGAAATGTTAAAAAATATGAGAAAAATGTATTTCGTTGCTACTCCTGCATGCATGCAACTGTATAAGTATCACCCTACTTAGTTTCGAAACACTTACTAGAATTCATCAGTTTCATGTTAATCGTTGGTTAATCCATATTTTCTGTTTCTGTTACAGGAGGTTCAGGTTTTGACCCTAGACAGTTCGATAACATACGCGATTGGATCAGAAAAGTACAAAATCACTTCAATCCATACTACGACGAAGCGCACATAATTGTAGATAAAATCGCTGAAAAACTAGGAAAATCATGACCCTTTACTATATACTGTTAACTAATACATTTGTTTTTTTTGTTACCTTTATATGTATATTGTTAGTATTTATACCTAAGTTTTAAGTGAAAAGACTCAGTGGAAGACTTATAATTATACAACTTTCTTATTTGGTGATGGTTAATGTTTAAATTACATGGATTGAATAGTAATAAGTCTTTTATTCGGTAATTAGTCTTTACCCGCGACTCCGCCTACGAAGCTGTTATATAAATAACTAGATGGTACATACATATGTACATAGACGAATAGGTTGGCTAAAAACCAGTTTTACTGTTAAACCTTTCCGATTATGAAAAGCCATATTAAAACTTGAAAGATGACTGGCTGAACGGAACACGTGTGGAATCTGCAATAAACGGATTAAAATTACTGCTTCGTAAGCTTTGTACCTATATTTCGGCTCATATATTTAATAAACTGTTATAAATACATATTGAATTCATCCACGGTATTGGTAATCCACAATTTACTATACTAAACTTTATACTTTATACTTTATACTAAACACAATAACTTATCGCAGGCGCGAGATCATAACACGTGTGAGCAGGGCGTGTTATATGGCGTGCTCCTTAGCGCTTATAAGGCTTATGGCAACGCTTAGGGTCGTACAGCGCTCGTGTTTTAGGCCGAGCGTACATTACGAGCAACTTCCAATGGAAAAATTATTGCGCGCGTCGGATAAATTTTGTAGTATGCGGCCGGCCACAAAGTGATCCACAGCCACAACCCTTGGGTGCAGTTGAGCGTTATGTATAGTGTAGACAGGCCTGTGTAACTCAGCAGTCATTCATATAAATTTCCCCTCTATCTTAAGAGGTGAGACTAGCTAGCGTAGTTTCGATGTTTCCACAGGGCCAGAACGTCGGTCATTGCTATTTTACGCTGGTTGAAGGGACGACCCCAAGAGTGACAACCCAAGTCGAGGCTCCCCCTGCGCGGAAGCCTTGAGCGTTGGGCGCTTATGGGCTGAGACTCTTCCGGTGAAGCAGTAATAGCTGCATCAGCCAAATGCAGTTCAGAAATAAAACGGCTATACATAAGGTACAAATAGCACACTTAAACGAATTTGTGCCTTATTCAAGTTTTGAAGTTCATGTTTTAGTAAAAATTCTGAACTAGTACCTACTATTCTTCATTTTGTGCCCCCAGTGTTTCTTTAGAGGGTCCAATAGGATTTCCAAGTACCTACTCGTGGTTCCACTACTCAATACCGGTGGAAGGTGGAACTATAAGAATTTGTTAATACTGTTTTTTGTTGCATATTGTGACAGAAATTAATTACAACCTTATAGGTCCTTCCTCAATAAATCAACTTCCCGTTGACTTAGAACCACGGATAAAGGAAAAAATCTGAAAACTATAAATTTATTGTAACATGACAATCATAATCGGTCCAGCCGTTCTCGAGTTTTTGTGTGACTAACATACGTCACTTAATTTATATTATATATATATATATATATATACTCGTATTTATTCATAAGACCTTGAGACCTGGTTATTTAATGATTAACTAGCATTTTATAGATAACTACTTTTAAACCGACTTACAAGGAGGAGGTTCTCAATTCGGATGTTCATTTATATATTTTTTATATGTACGTTGTTCGGTCATAACTCTGACATATAGACGGATTTGCAAAATATTTTTTATTTAAAAGGGTATACTTCCGAGGTAGTCCCATAAGGTATTAAAGTAGTGAATTTAAAACTTTCGGTCAAAGTAAAATAATTGGTGTTAAATTGGAAGTGGTGAAATGCCTTTTATATTGATGATTGTATAAAATTTTGTTACGAGTATGGACGTTTTATATTGTGTACGAAAAAAGCAATTTGTCACTCAAAGTAAAACATAAAAACTTTGTAACAAAAAAACAACCGGCTTCAAAAAGATGCACTGAAAAGGTATTACTTATTTCCAAAAATCTGTATTAAAAAATCTGAATATTTGGACTTAGAAAATCGACTATCAAATCTATCTTACAACGCTATGATAAAAAATTATAGAAGACAAACGAAAAAAAAATGAATCTACACAAGTATTGTAAACATTTAATATAGGTATAAAACATTTTCCTATCTTATAAATAGGTATAAAACATTTTCCTATCTTATAAATATGTAACTATAAAAATATCACATCATACCGTGTATAAATGGCAAATATTAAAAAAAATCTATTCCCCAGAATAGCTGCAAGCACAGCCGAGTTCTTAAGTCTCCCATCGGCATAGATAACTGCTGACGCAAATCCGGGGGGCAGCACGCCTCCAGTCTCCGAGCAAGGATAGAATGCATGTGTCTCAGTGGTATCGACGCTATAGATAGCGGTTGGAAGTCACTGGGACGTGCAGGTTAATCTATTTTAGGCAAGAAGACTGTACGGCATCGCCGCAGGGATCAGGTATCTCACCTTTGGCCATCCACGAGCAAAACAAACACGCTATCCTCCGAACAGGAACTCAACGACATTTATCCGAATGTATTCTGTCCGGACCTGGCGCCGTCTGCAAGTCGACGCGGGTCGCCGTCACTTCATCTTCCGTAATTGGATTAGCGAAATTGTAGCCTCCCCGTTCCGACACTTACCGCCGAAGAGCCGACACGCCCTCGGCCAAGGGCATCAAATTCTTCCTCATAGATAGGTCTCCAACAGGATTCCTACTCGGCAAGCGTCGTCAGAACGCCACCAGACGATTCGTCTATAAGCTCAGCTGCTGCTCGACTCCAATACTTCCGATAGAGCTCCCGAACTCTGGCGTACTGCTCACGCCTTTTCTAGACTTGGGGTGGCGTCTTGCGTTTGATTCGCCCTCCCGCTCTTGATTAAGCCGGTGTGGTATCCTCCGGCTATATCGTCGCGGCAAGATCCACGACAGGTGGTTTTGACTTCACTCTCTGGCTGGTAAACAACCGCCCCGATAACAACTTAAATTTCTCTTTCAATAATAAAAAGCTAAAAATGTTATACTTATAGTCAACAATCTTTGGCGAACTACGCCCGACACTGTTTAGTAAAATTTTTACAAAAAGAAAATTTAAGATATCTAATCGCGTCGCTACCCAGCTGCCATATGCCCCTTAACATTCCCTTAAGCATGAACATACTTATTACTATAGGTACTATTTTATCATACACTAATATTTTATTAACAGGTTACTTTGTTACCCCCTTCCCGAAACTACCTACCACCAGCATATAGGAATATCTTATAACTTAGAAGTGGTTTCTACTTTCTTTTTTTTCTGCACTATTTTGTTCAGTGTAACATGTGCCTCTTGATAAAAGGGGTTGAAATACTGTCGAACCTTGTTTATCCATGGCCCTATGTTGCTAAACTTTTCGCTGGGGTCGTACCCTGCCATTCCTGTGTAAAAACATTATACCATTTAAAACCAGGTCTAAAATCATACATTAGGTACATCAGCACAATACAATTAATGTAGACCATAGCCATACTTTAAATTAAATATCCCCCGTATTCGATCCCCCGGTTTTCGTTTCGTAATGTAAAGAATATTCGTCATGTATTGCAACGCAGCCAGCGACCATGCGCAGCGCGGTATGCTAAGATGCCCAGGTTTCGTCTTGATAACAGAGTAATAAATTTAAGACTGCAAACAGTTTCTTAAAACGTTTTGTTTCTTAATAAGACTAAATTTAGTTCAAGAAATTGTTAACATGTTCGGATTCTAAGTTCCAAAATCTGGGGGTTTTCATGCTTTTTGTCTTAGTTGCCAAATTTTAGACATGGCAACCCTATGCCAAGACAGTATTGTAATTTTTTAGTATACGCAGAAAAATATATTCATGATACATACTAACTTGGCTGTTCAAGCTCGCAGGCCGCCAGCAGGTCCGCTACTGTTACCGTATTTCCCACTATAAATTCACTACCTCTTCCAAGCCACTTGGAGTTGAAGGTTTCCAAAGCTGACTCCATGCGACCTTCGTATGCAGCTATTTGACGCTCGTCGGGAGCACGACCAAATAAAATTGGATCCATGTGCTGAAAAATGTATGTGTTGTAGTAAAATGAAAACATAACAAAATAAGAGTTGTTGGCATCCCACCTTTGGTATGGGGAAATGTTTTGTTTTCTTGCAGATGTCTAATTGCAAAATGTCAGTAACGTTAAAAGCTTAAAGTACAGTTGACAGTACAATAGACTTGTAAAAATTATAAGCAACTCAAATATTAAGGCAGCAGAAATATACAGAAATAAAATTAAATTACCTTTGTTGTATAAGAGCACAGCATTTATTTTAATTGTTTATTTTTAAAGTGAACATTTAACCAAATATTCTGTGAATATTTCAAGTGTCTACCTCAAATCAAATAAAAAATCACGTTTGTTGTATGGAAGCCCCCTAAAATCACTATTTAATTCTGCCCATTAGTATTTGTTATTGTAGTGGCAAAAAAAAAAAAAAAACTGTCTAACTATCACAGTTCATAATATACAGCCTGGTGACATACGGACGGACAGTGCAGTCTTATTAATAGGGTCCCGTTTTTTACCCTTTGCGTATGGAACGCTAAAAACTAAGTTTGTTAAAATGTCAAATATTTTTGTTTTTTCCGTAAAATAACTAAATAATTAATAGTTATCAGTTTATACATTAATATAAATATATTGCTTGCTTTAAAATAGTCAAACTATTCAGAATCAAAGATGAAACCCTTTAGTTTTAAAGCAAAGCATGTACAAAGTTATGTCGGTGTAAGCCAACTTGATGCTGTAATTAAGCTCCAAGCTAAGAACGAAGTTTTATGAAATGTGTTAGGGGCCTATTGAATCAAATAAAGTAGGGCTTATAAAAAGTAAGGCCTGGATACATCAGCTGGTGCCCCACAGGCTGTATAAAAATTAAATTTCAAAGTACCCACGACAAAACCACTAAGTAAGAATTTAACACTATTTTTTTTATAGTTTTTCACTTAGAACAGTAAAATACTTACTTTAACCCTAAAGTACATGGAAGTATGAAGCCTCAAGCCAATATGCTGCCATTCCAGATATTCTTCAACCCTTGCTTGCTGTTTGGAATCTCTTGGGTATAGATTATCTGGGATAATGTTCTCTCGGGATAAGTATTTCAGTATTGCCACACTATAAAATCACAAAACTAATATAAATATCCTTTCAAAATTTTGGTTTTGTACCCAAAACGCAAAACGGAGCCCTACTAATAAAAGTTAAATATTTGGTATGTTTTAAGTGCACTTATTTATTTATTTTTAGTTCCTAATGGTTTTGCAGTCTCAGACATAAAAACTGGACACGATAAAGCAACTCCAGGCGTGGCCAGTACCCGGATGGGCACATTTTTCTGAGCTCATGCTTTCAGGGGAATGTTAGAAGCTGTCAGAGGCCTTGAAACTCTTGACAGTGGACTGGCCACTAGCTAGACTAATAGAACAGCCACGTTCTGAATTGCGAGAAAGCGGTTGCGACATTTCACAATACATACGTAAGCTGTTGATAAAATGCTATCGCGAACGGGACGAAAGCAAATTTATTTAAGAAAAATCCTTCTGAATTTCCAAAATTTCGGCGAGTGGACGGGTGGGGAATGACACCCATAACCCCTCCCTCTTTCTACGCCGCTAAATATATTCTAGCTCCAGGGAAAGTGCTTTTTGGTTCAAAATATGCAAGTGACAGGCAAATCTACATAATTTTTAGGGTTCCGTACCCAAAGGGTAAAAAACGGGACCCTATTACCAAGACTCCGCTGTCCGTCCGTCCGCCCGACTGTCACCAAGCTGTATCACATGAACCGTGATAGTAAGACAGTTGAAATGTTTCTGTTGCTGCAATAACAACAAATACTGAAACACAGAATAAAATAAATATTTATGGGGGATCTCATACAACAAACGTGATTTTTTGCTCGATATTGATAACAACAACAGGTAGACGCTTGAAATATTCACAGAATATTTAGTTATGGATTGACTTTAAAAATAATTGGTTAAATTCAAATAAAACAAATATTTTAGGGGGGCTCCCATACAACAAACGTGATCATTTGGCCATTTTTATAGATAACGGCACGGAACCCTTCGTGCGCGAGTCAGACTCGGCCGGTTTTTTATTCACTTAGAAGGTTGATAATTTGAGAGCTTTTTTTTTCTTGATGACTTGTGTACTTGAGAATATCAAGTACGATTTGACTACAAGTCAACTATTTTTCCGTATTACTTCTCTTCAGACTTTTTTTTATTACTTTTTACTTTGACTATTGTTTTTTCACATTGGGTATTTAATTCAAATTGATGCATATATGCATCCCAGTGAACAAAGGTCTTAAGTGACAGATGGATATATTTTTTATGTTAATTAACTACAAATTACCCATTTTTAGATTTTTTTTCTTTAGCTTTCTTACTTTTAGTGTTCCGTGACTTTGTAAGTTTTGGTTTATTTGCAAGTGTTACATATGTATATTTCTGATTGCATTATCTTGTTTTAAACTTTAAAGGACCATACACCTTAGTAATTGATATTAATTTTAACTTGATAACTCCACGCATTCCTGAGAAAAATGGTCTTGACAGACCAACATACAGACGGACAACAAAGTGATTTTAAAAGAGCTGTTTTTTCTTGAAAGATAACGTAACTTAGCAATGACAATTACCACAGTAGTAATTGGAGGTAATTTAAACACATTGTTTTCGCATAACATGAAATTTTACTTGTTGTAATTAATGTCAACTTTAAAAGATACTTGCCTTTCAGTCAAAATAAATCCATCATGATCAATAACAGGCACACGGTTAAGCCTGTTTACTTGACTAAACTCCTCAGAATAGTGCTCCGCTGAAACAGAAGAACACAGACATTACATTGGAGTATGTATGTACAAATCAAAATACAGCAGTGTGTCAGTCAAGTTTAACAAGTTTATTATATGAAATTTAAAAAACCCTAACCCAAAAAATCACATCACATTAAGTGATCAAGTTAAACTAGCTTAGAATTCTACCAATTTATTCTCATTTAACTTTCCTGGTCCGTTATAAGATCAATCAGACCCAGATTAAGGTTAAACTATAGTAATAACACCACAAAACAAACTTAGTGGCTGGCTGTTTACTTTTAAACCTGACTGAAGTGAATTAACATTGGGAAACAGTTTACACTACTTTACTACATAGTCCTAAGGTTGCCGAAATGATCAAATGCCACTTTTCCATTGCTTATTACAATCAAATTAAAAATAGAAAACCAAGGATGTGTTCAGGACCTGCACCTGGATGCAATTTGGTTTCTCAAGTTGTTACTCTAAGGTTTTAAATGACCCATTGTCAAATGTATCAGAGGCATACCGCTAAAATAAAGAAGGTTAATCATTAAGGTAGGTTCAATATGTTACCACAAAATAGTGGTAGTAGTATTAACAGCACTCCCTTTTAGTTACTCTGACCAAAGCCTGCGCAAGGCCTTAGCACGAACGCTTAGAAATTACAAGTCTTATGGTCTTATGAGGCGAGGACGCGCCACGCTTTGAATTTTAGTGCCGTCGACCGGCAAGGTCTCGTCGTCTTCGTTGTAGGTACGCATTCGTCCCTAAACTTCTAATTGCACCACACGCTTATAAAAACTGTCAGACCGGGGGCGTTTTCAGAAGCTACAATTAGCAACTGTTGTAACTGACACAGCGATAGGTAAATGCTAGCAACGTTACCATACCTTTACGTAAATCCAAATATTTTGGTTCGAATGTACATTTAACGGTCTTAAGTAATATATATAAGGCTCTTGAAGGTTGCGACATAAGATCATAATATAATTTTAAGGTCATTTTTTAAGGAAATTAAATAGATATAACCAACAGAAATATAACCACAATATTATGTACAAGTAAAGTTTTTTTTTTTTTGTGGCTTTAATTAAGTCAGAAGACTCCACTATTTGCCAATGTCAGTTAACACGAAATAAATAAGATGCTGGTGAACGGTTTCTATTGATGTAAATATTGAGCTTACTCAGTCTATGTACACTACAAAAACAAAAAACTACTAGGTAACTAAAAACAAAATTGGAATACATACATATTTAAAAATATCATAACAATACATAAACATAGATACAAAACATTACATAAATTTCAAAGTCTAATATTATTAAATGACATGAATTTAGACAAAATTTTGATAACTTAACGTGAATATACATAAGTAAGGAGGCATTTAAGGTTAATAGGACGAGGGATATTATAGGGTAGTAATTCATACAATGATGATGACAGTTTTGGGCATTCAAAAAATATATGATCCATAGCACCCTCGTCCAAGCCACATTCACACAAAGAATTGTCCGTGATCCTGAGTTTAGCTAAATGTACCGGAGTACAAGCATGACCAAAACGAATGCGACAAATAGTTGTAGTAAACATTCTATTTGTATCACGATGACGGAAAAACCATGGTTTCGATGGGATATCAAGATGAATGTCACCATAGTGCTAACCTTTAAGTGCTTTGGAAACTTTCCACATCGAGTATAAGGCTTCTTTTATGTTTAAGATGATTGGAAATGGAGATCTACAACGGAATTGGTTTGCGAGAATTGTCTGTATACAGCTTAATAAATCGGACAGAATTAAAGATTTATTAAGGGAATGAGATTCAATATAATGTATAGCTTCTAATATAGCAATAGATTCACCAGTAAAGACAGAACATTCAGCTGGGCACTTGTAATTTAGAATTGTATTAAATTTTGGTATCCAAACTGCTGCCCCAACACATCCATTTTCCGACAATTTTGAGGCATCAGTATAAAGAGGAGACCAACCTCGCCAGTCTTAAAACAGTTTTCTTTGTAAGGATAAGTTTGCTTAGTTATACCTAGATTCAAATTAACTTTGGGACGAAAAGTCAGAGCTTGGAAATTAGTACAAAAGAGAGGAAATCTGGGAAATTAGGAGGGCATGTAAGATTGGCAATTTTGAAAAAGCTTTTAAGAATAGGAGGAATATCTTTATGAAGCCAGTAAGGGGAGAATTGAACTTGTATAGCTAATTGGTGCAATCGCAATAATAAAGGATGTGAATCAAATTGAAATAATTTATATATAAATCGATCACTAAGAAACTGCCGGCGTAATTTCAAAGGTGGTTCAACACATTCTATTTGTAGAAAGTAAATAGGAGTGGACTTCAATACTCCAGTAATAATTCTAAGGCATTTATATTGAATCAGGTCTAGTTTAGCTAAGGCCAATTTATTACATGGTTCTATAGTAAAGCAAGCATAATCAAAATGACTACGAATTATGGCATTATAAATTAATTTTTGTGTGTATGGATGACTGCCCCACCTTTTATAACCAAAGAGATTGTTGTTGTTTTTTATTTGCCAACAGTGTACATTACAATGTGGCAGGCAAAGAACTTAGTCCATACAGCCTTGTCTTATTTTTCTTCTTATAAATTATGCCATGTAAAGTTATTGTTTCTTATGTCGAATCCAGTTAAAAAAAGCCTAAGCCAAGTCATTTGTTTTTTAATTGTCTAATCCTTGAATAGGGAGGCATATGCCATGTCGCATGAATTTTAAATGTTAAATGTCCAATCTATGTAATAATTTGGCCTAAACCATGTCCGTTCCAGTTTTTTTTAATCCTTATAATCGAGTTATTTATATATTTCTTTTTAAAGTTTAATTCCTGTCATTACTGTAAACTTGTATAATATTGGGTAAGTATCAGGGTTTCGAAGTATTTCCTGGATGGAGCGTGGGATATCTCCACTGGTTTTGTAAACATTCAAAAAGTATTGTAAACAATCATAATTAATCTAGCCATCGTGAAATAAGTTCACTTAATAAATATATGGTCTATGGTTTGATCTTCAGTATTGCAAAAGTTACAACTAGATTATGAAATAATTTTCATTCTGGCTAATATTGCATTTTATGACCAAGCCTTAATCTAGCTATAGTTATATAAAACTTTCGTCCCATGTTTTTATTAACCAAACAGAATATAATCACAACCAGTCCGGCGTCAGTTCATAGAAAAAAACAATCGTATGAAGCTATGATAACACGTTTAACCAATAAGAAAGAAAGTATTATCCTACTAAATACAGAATCTATTTTTGAAAACATCCTGTTTGACTTAGCAGGTATTTATTATTTGCATTATAATATATATTTGTCGTGTTGCCATCACTACCCTGTCAAATTGCGACGGAGGGGAAAGGACCTTTTAAAAAGACAATTTTAATTTTAAAATGAATATAATAAAACATGTGCTCAACACAGGAGCCAAACTTATTCTGACTTAACGACACATATGAGACGCCCGCGGGCGCTTGCCGCACACCATCGTCGCCATGCTTATCTTGCAGGTGCAGTTCCCGCAATGCTGGCTAAGTATTATTATGAGTGGACGGTGATGGTGTTCAGGCTAGGGCCAGAGGATGTAACTCCTCTCCCTTTTAGCTCGAAACCCATAAATAAAACATACTCTTATTTTATTATACTTACATCCTAATATAATTAATAAACCTGAAGCTAATATAACATGAAGGACAATTGTCCAGACGTTTACACTTTTGTACTTAATTTCGCTACTAATTTCGCTTTCACTTTTACTAACACTTTCCTTCAGTATATATGAGAGAAGCTGTAGATTACTCTGATCGACTCTTTCTAAGTTTACTGGTTTTTTTGTTTCCTTTACTGTAGGCTTGATATTCGGGAGATTGACTATTGTTACTTTTGTGTAATTCACAGTATCTGTATTAATTCGATGCATCCTTAGGGGGATATTTTGTATCATTACTTCAAATCATTTTAATACAAGTTTGGTGTCGCGTCGTTTTAAACGACAACCCGCGTAAAAGTGGATTTTTAATCTTCATTTATTTAGATGAAAATAGTGTCAAAAGTTAGGTAATACACATGTAAAGTATCAAAGAAATTAAACCAATAAATAGAAAGTTATTAGGGAAAATAGGTTGTTAGTTTAGTACACGCATACTTTCTCTCTCACTCGTATGGGGAAAAACTGACAAATGAATAAGATAGGGATAACGCTATTTTTTCCCCTTCACGACCGTGTAAGTACCGTTGCGATAGGTATTGTAGTTAAAGTGCAAAACGGAGGTCAAAGTTTTGACTTAACACGCTTATATCTAAGCAACCCCAGTACCTAGAGCTACAATAAAGGTGCACAAGATAGGTCTCACAGAAGCCTATCAGGTAATTAGGTTTCGTATAGAAATAACATGAAACCCTGAGCTAAGAGAGCATAAAAGGAAACTAAAATTTCACGCTCCGTTTTGAATATGGGCGAACAAACTGACAGACGCAAAAAGTTTCGTAAAACACAAAGGAGTTTTGGTACTACGTTACGGAAATTAGTACAATGCCTATAGCTCTCCTACGTAAGTAGAAAACGCTGAGAGGTGGATTTTCAGTTTTTTCTTAATAATGGCTTAACCACGAAGATTCGTGTATACCACTATATACCATAAGATGCATCTTCGAAACCTCTATCCTGGGACCTATAAAGCATTACTGTAGCTTGTGCCGTTTGGCTAAACAACGTAAGAACATAAAAAGATGTTATTTTATAGTCGAGCCACGAATGATGCGAGTGTGATAGCAATATCCAAAAGATACCCCAAATGTAAGCAGATGTCTATAGCTATACTGTTATAGCTACACTCTTGGTGTAAGTTTATATGTATAACTACGCACTTAAGTTTTTGTACAGGCTAGATTTTGGATCACCACTGTAAGTACAATAACTTAAGTACTAAATCTAGAAGGTTCCATGGAACAACCTCTCCCTCTGATGGGGTTTTTTTATTTTTGTATAAAAATGGAACAAAATATTGTTTCGAGATCAGTAATTCAAGAGACTTCAACCAGTATACCAGCTATGATAGCTAAACTTTATAATTTTGTAAATATGTGATAGAATTTAAGATAGAAGCATAAGGAAAATAAAATCGGTCTATTGTGTGCAATTGGCGTTTTCTTCATTTCTTGCTCTACATCAAATTTCCTAAGAAGAAACTCCTCGTCAAGGGCAAAACTTGTGTCACAGATTGTCGAAAGGTCTGTTCGCACAATCAGTTCATAATACGATTTTGTTAGGCAGGTTATATTGTGGTCTCTCGTTAGGTGAAAAGGAAGTAGAAATGCTAACGAACGTCTTATCGCAGTCAATACTTCTAGTGATATCACGGAGCTATAAGAGACGGTGTCAGATAGTTTTTGAATAAAACAATCGGAACTCCGGAATTGTTCCTTTATTCCATAAGATGACATTCAAGTGTAAAATATAGACCCAAAAAGTCTGATGAATTTGTAGGGCCGATTCCGGTCTTGTACCAGGAAGCCGTAAGGTATTATAGAATGGCTCTGTGTAGCCAGTAGAGTCAACGTCAGACATTCCCATGTCAAGTATCTGATAGAAACTCTTATAGCACAAATGACTAGTATATACCAAGAGCAATTGTAAACCTATTCAGAAGAAGGTTCAGGAAGACACTGGACACCAAGGATAATCAAGAGATAAGTTGTCTTTGTTTAATAAATGTTGCATAGGAATATTACCTCAATGATAGTCACCTCAGATGATAAAAGAACATGAATATATTTAAAAAAATCCTGGTTTCAATTAGCAGTAAGATCCTGTACCTAAAGGTAATTGATAGGAAAAGCAGCATCACGCCCCCGCCCGCTGCAGTACCTACCTAAGACAAGTCCCATATGGTTATTTAATTATGTTCTCTGTTGTGACCACAACTAAAAGTATACCATGTCAACTCTGCGCGTTGCAGCATTTACAGTTAAACATTTATAATTAAAAAAGTACTGTACATTCATATCATAAACATTTCATATCGAAAAAGAATGACAGAGACAGACCGAAACTGTGGTTTCTTGTCTGTGACAAAAGACACCACAGTTTCACTTTGTCTCTTTCTTATGTGTGGTCAATTTCGTAAGCGTATTGCGCAGTCCATAGGACAGATTACTGGTCTCAGTTAGTCAATATAATAATACAAACAGGGTAATTTGACCTGGGAATCTTTAATCAAGGATAATGAGAGTTCAAAGTTTAAATGGTACGCTATTACAAGAGGCCCACCATACTGTACTGTATATATATACCTACATAGAACATCTATCGGTTACAATTCTTAAAAGTTTAATACCATTTAGTGTGCGTTCTAAATCGCAACGAGGGAGTTAAAAAAAATGGTTTCGGGACGCCCGGGTTAGAGTTATTTTCCAACTGCCAAGTTAAATTCTTTACACAGCCGTAGAAAGGTTGAAATTTACTCCTGTCAGTGTAAAAATTGACTGTCAAAACCCGTTTCAACTTTACTCGGCGGGTTTTGGAACATAGTCTTCATGTAGATTTAAACTAAGATCGATAATATAATACTACATATTTTTGTCGTTGAAAATACATGTTTCGACCATATCCAACCTGGCAACATTATCAGTGATGCCAATTTGACAATTTCGGGGCGAGGTCTACCCTATTTTGATACTTTTTCAGCACTGAATATATTTATAGTCTAACTAACTAATGCCTGAAAAAAAAAACTAAATGCACTCAAGCGGGCCGCACACTCGCCCAAATTCATCAGCCTTAACGTGAGATAAAGTACCTGTCTTTGTTTCTCTCTCTCTTTCTAAGACAGGAGTCTTGCATGAATCGTAGCCACTTTACTTCCAAACTTCCAATCTCTTCCAAATCCTATTACGATTTGGTCTTTGTCTTATATTAACTTGTCTATTATTGGGCTGTACATTCTTTTAGATTACATATTTTTAGTAAGTAAACATACAAATATTAGTTAGTAGAAACCACTTCTTTTATTGATTATTATTATAATAGCATTTCAGCCTTTTTTTAAATTTATTGGGCAAATCTAGCCCTTTTTTGAAAGATGACTTATACGTATAAGTCATCTTTGCCTTTTTTAAATCAATTTAGCCCAATACCAGATACCGAGTTGGCAATACTGAACAGTGTTTCTTTCGTCTGCTTGAATTTTAAATATATATGTTAGGGTTTGTTTAGGGTTTATTTACGCTTTTAAAATCTGGTTTAACAGGCTGTAATGGCTTCACTGGATTTAATTTCACCACATGTATCCAAAATTAAACTGCCTAGTCCTCAACAATTGATCTACAAAGATGAGTGCGTATATTCTTTTGACAATCCGGTGAGTTGCATATTCCTAACATAACCTAGACACGAGATAAACAATTCATACTTGGTAGGCAGCTATTCCGAAGCCAACAGAAACATTAGGTTTTTGTTTAGAAACTGATACACCAACAAAGTTAAGATATAACCAGAAAAATGTCAATTTGCTGTGGAATAAAAAAACAGAATTGCAGAGGGTCGTCGGGTTAACGTTGGTATTCCGACACTGGTGACGAAAGGGGGCGCTAAGTATAAGATTTTTCGCTTGCTTGCTCCCTGAAGAGTGGGCACTAGGTGTCCTGGAAGTTGAGATATATTCAGACAAAGACATGTTCTCTAGTTGATGATGTATTGTGAATGAATCTTAAATCTACTGATTTTAACTTACTGTTTAAGCATAATGTGACATATGTTACACATGTGTCCTAATTAAGCGGTCAACATGAGGAAATGCATTTCACAATGCCTACATGCTACAGTAGATATAACTACTAAATCTCTCCATTTATACATAATGTTTTAAAAGCACATTAATGTAAAACCATGTGCAAAATATAAAATCAAAATATATTCTTCAAGAAAGTAGTTATTGGATATTTGAAGGGTCAGGAACGTGGGAGTGATATCCCTGGTGTTACAAGCATCCATAGGCTATGGTGATCGCTTACCATCAGATGGACGGTATGCTTGTTTGCCACCTTAGTGGAATAAAAAATGAACATTAGTTTTAAAAACAAATTTTTTTAGGAACCCCAGGATAGATTCTAAAAATATTTCATACCAGCAACCCATCCTGGCTTCACACAGGTAGACTTTAATAAGTAATTATTTTTTTTCCATATTACAATATATATTTATATCCATAATCCTATTTTTAATCTTAATTTTTTTTTCCTTGAGATTTAAAGCGTAGGGAGGGAGCTGACTGCGCGCGCATATAGCCCATCACGGAGCAGTAGCATTTATTTTTCTTTTTGTATTCTGATTAGATTGACATTTTTAAATTGGTAATATCTTTTGAATGGAATGTCGGATTTGAATAATTACTTAAATTAGTAATCTACAGGTATTGAAACAGTCTTTAATATGAAATGATTTATGTAGATAAGAATTAATACAAATGCATAACATGGTCTGATTTTGGTCAGCGTTTCTATCAACTTTTTAAATGTAAAAAAGTAGTTACAGTGACATAACTACAATTGTTGGACTAACGGTAGCTCAAAGTTTTTTATAGATATTGATATGTTCTTTAATATTAATAGAATATTTTTTTGTCTATCACCAATAGTTTCTTCAGCGCATGCAATGAAAGTTTTTTTTTCGTACTGGGTTACATTATTGAAGTCTTAAAAGGGATCTCAAATTTTCCCTAGTAATAAATATAGCCTATGCTACTCAGGGATAATGTAGCATTCTAATGGTGAAAGAATTTTTGAAATCTTTCAAGTAGTTTTTGAGTTTATTAGTTACAAACATACAAAAATACAAATCTTTCCTCTTTATAATATTAGTGTAAATAAAGTAAAAGTGTAGAAAAATTCTATTCCTGGGCAGCATTAGGACCAAAGTTGGGCAATCACCTTTCCTAACAACTTTCAAGAAGTTGAGTGCTCAACATTCAGAGTAAAAGAAACTGGAGCCATTTAAATCTACCGTGGCACAGCGCCAAGAGTGGTAGAGCAGTCGGTCATAAGAAAATTACAGCAAAATTATTATTATTATTAAAATTATAGATGAGCAGCATGAGATGCTGGTGTGTCTATCTAAAGTGTATATAAAATATGTCATTCTTGTAAGTCCACACACTTGAAGTCTTTAAACCATTTGTCTAGTCCATTTTTAAAAGAGCTGACTAAATCGGTTGAAACTACACTGGCCGGCAATCTGTTCCAAGTTTCCACAACACGATTACTCAGTGGTGTGCAATATTGGTTTCTGATCTGAAGCGCGTGATAGTAAGATGGTGTCTTCTTGAGTGTCCATGAGAGTTTGCATCCTTCAAGACAAACATGCCACGTATGTTAGGTACGTTGTAATTCAGGATTTTATGTCTCGATTAGATCACCCCTCATATGCTGATCTTGTAAAGTTGGCAGCTTTAGTATTTTAAGCCTCTCCTCATATGATTTTCTTTTTAGTCCAAATGGTATTTTAGTAGCCTTCCTTTGAACACTTTCTAAAAGAGTGATGTCCTTTACAAAATATGGACTCCATACCTGAAACGCATACTCAAGCAAAGGTCTTACGTATGTCTTGCATATTTTTATAAAAGTTGCTATGTTGATGAACTGAAAGGATCTCTGTATCACATAAAGGAAAGACTTAGCTTTTTTCACTAGTGCACCTATATGATCTGTCCATTTTAAATTGCTAGTAATTAATATCCCCAAATCTTTCTGTGAGTTTACAGCAGAAATTGGTGCGCCATCAAGCCAGTATGTTTGACGTGGATTGTTGTTCCCTAGGTGCAGCACTGTACATTTATTTGCATTGAGTTTAATTATCCACTGTTGAGACCATTCATGTAAACGATCAATGTCATTCTGTAATTGTCCTGATTGTAACAGTGGGTTACCAAAAAATTTACCATCGTCTGCATAGAAGTTGACTGAAGATTTTAGCAAAGCAATCAAATCAATGACAAAAATGCTAAATAACGTTGGAGCAAGCACACTTCCCTGTGGGACTCCACTGAGAACTTCTCTTGTCTGTGATAACATTTCTCCAACTCGTACTTGGAATGTGCATTGTGTAAGGTATTCCTTAATCCAGTTCAAAAGTTTGCCCCTGATGCCAAAATGCTCTAGATTTTATAATAATCGCTGGTGAGGTACTTTGTCAAAAGCCTGTTCAAAATCAAGTTGATGTTATTTCAACTGGATTTTTATGGTTCAGCTCCGTGGTCCAGGCATAAACAGAGGATATGAGATTTGTAACTGTTGATCGCATTTGTACAACATTTTCTCTATTGAGGAACAATTTTAGTTGATCTAGGATTATCCTCTCCATGCATTTACAAATAATGCTTGTTAGGCTAATAGGTCTGTATTTAGATGGATCTGCCCTGTCACCACTCTTATACACTGGTGTCACTACTGCATGCTTCCAATCTTGAGGTAGTTTGGCTGTTTCAAAGGATAGTTTCATGAGTTCACATAATATAGTTACAAAATGGTAGGGTCTTTTTTCAAAATACAGCTAGGAATATTATCAGGACCAGGAGCTGATCCACTATCAAGTTCTCTAAATACTTTGTAAACAATATCATTTGTGAATAAGATGTCAGTCAAAGAGTTTTCCAAACGTGCTAGGTTTTCAATCACTGGATTGACCGTGAGATCAGGTTCCTGAGAGTACGCTTTTTGGAATTCAATGGAAAAAAATTATATAAATGTCAAAAAACAAACTTTGCTTTCAAAAGGTACAACATACAACATAAGTATTTTTATAAATCGTGACTAACATAGATTTTAAATTATTAAACAATATGGTTTCTAAGACCTTCCTCCAACGAATAATTAGGTTGTGGAATGAATTCGCTGCTGTGAGTTTTGGTATAGGTAGGGTTGCCATACATTCCCTATATACGGGTCTGTCACCGTATTTGAGAACCTTGTCCCGTTTTTCATTCAAATACGCATATGCAGCAAAACGAATGTCGCGAATTGTCAATTCAATGGAAAATTTAATAAAATGGCACTAAAATATAGATTTTTAAAACTTATAGCTAAGCTCTAGAGATATCACCTTAAATGTCCCGTATCAGTTCCGAATAATTATGGCAACCCTAGGTATAGGCAAAGTATCAGTAATATCACTATGTGAGTAATTGCAGGTGCCTGCAATAATGTTACTTAAATATTTTTTTAATCATACACATACACATTATCTAATCCACAAGAGTTTGTCATCTATTATTAGGCCCAGGTATTTTTCTTGACATGATCTGTGTATTCAATATTCAATATTCAATATAATTTTATTCAGATTAGGCTACAATAATTGAGCACTTATGAATGTCACTACGCCATCGGTTCGTAAGTCTACAGGGCGGGAGACCTTGTACTGAGAAGAACCGGCAAGAATCTCAGCAAGGGCATTTCTTTTCTCCCTTTCTTTTACAGCGTCCAATTAAAATATTGGAAAATGCCCTCCCTATCATAAAAGGACACTTTCCATTACAAACATAAAAAAACATGAAATATAAAGCACAAGCACAACATAAAAGTATCTAATATAAACAAAAGCCAGTTTATGTATTCATCACTAAGAAATAATCAATGTCTTACAGTATTAATAAACAAAACAAAAAAGTAAGACTAAATACTAAGAATACCAAGAAGTTTGCAAGAGCAGACCAGCTTCCACAGGCGGCACCCGTTCACGAGTATGACACATGAATCAGCCATCGCTTTGCTCAACCATGTTTTAGGGAACGTAACGACCCGACACACACGCCACCACCGCAGAGACACTTTGAGAGAGCATGACACACTCAAGCAACTCCAATAAAACTTCGATTGTACTAGTTACAATGTGTGTAGTAAAGGAACAAAATATAAGAGGAGAAGATTGGAAGGTTCGCAATGCTTTACTACCGAGCAGCAACGGCAATAAACTCACTAGTTAATCTTTTATACATCATATAAAAATACAATATAGCCTTACACTAGGTAATAACATAATATACAATGTTTTAAATTAAAAAAAAATAATATTTCAAATGCCCCAATACAAATCAATTAAGTTCTAATTTTTCCAAGCATTTTTATCATTTATGTATTCATCAACTTTGTAATAGCTTTTTTTCATTAAAATATCTTTGACATATATTTTAAATTTATTTGAGGGTAAATTAACCACATGTTCTGGAATTTTATTGTAGAAAAATATACTTTGTATTGCGAAAGAGCTATGTACCTTCTGAAGACGACATTTTGGAACTACCAATTTTTCCTTATTCCGTATTAACACTGTGGAGGTCACTATGTTTTGCAAATAAGTGACAATTTTGGCGTACATACATTATACAAGCAAAGATATATTGGCAAGGAACAGTTAAAATATCAATTTCCCTGAATAGTTCCCTAAGAGAAATTCGAGGTCCTAATTTATAAATTGACCGTACTGCTCTCTTTTGCAAAATAAAGACTGTATCAATATCAGCTGCCTTACCCCAAAGCAAAATGCCATAAGAAATGACGGAATGGAAATAGCTAAAGTAGACCAAGCGAGCAGTGTCAACATCTGTAAGGTGCCTAACTTTCCTAACTGCATAGGCAGCTGAACTGAGTTTTCCTGCAAGAACTGAAATGTGAGGGTTCCACTGCAGCCTATTGTCTAATGTAATACCTAGAAACACTGTTGAGTCTAATAGTTCTATTTCTTCTCCGTTTAGGGATAATTTTGTACTTATGTTTCTGACATTTGGCATCATAAATTTTAAACACTAAGTCTTTTTCGCATTAAGAAGTAAATTATTTGCCGTAAACCACTGAAGAACCTCAGAAAGCGCACTACTTACGTCGTCAAAATTAGTTTTATTTCTGTCAACTTTAAATAAAAGAGATGTGTCATCAGCAAATAGTACAATCTTGCACAGCTTCTCCACAAAGAAAGGCAAGTCATTTATGTAAATTAAAAATAGAAAAGGACCTAAAATAGAACCTTGAGGAACTCCTAATTTTACTTCAGAGCCATTGGATTTTACTTCATTGATTTAAACCTTCTGCATTCTACAACTCAAATATGAGCGGATAAGCTCAAGAGCCAAATCTGCAATACCATAATGACTCAGTTTCCTTATAAGAGTTTCATGTTGCACGCAGTCGAATGCCTTTGATAGATCACAGAAGATACCAATAGCATTTTGTGACTGTTCCCAAGCAGCAAATATATGCTGTATAAGGGCAACACCTGCGTCAGTTGTGGAACGCCCTTTTGTAAAACCAAACTGTTGAGGATGAAGTAATCCATTTAAGTTAAAATGTTTAAGCATCTGATTGAACATAATTTTTTCAAAAATTTTGCTTAAGGCAGGCAGTATAGAGATAGGTCTAAAATTATTAGGATCATCTTTACTTCCACTTTTAAAAAGTGGTATTATTTTACTATATTTCATTAAGTCTGGGAATATCCCTTCGTCAACACACTTATTAAATATTATGGCTAAGATTGGTGCTATAATATCAATAATTCCGCTAAGGACTTTGACTGATATACCCCATAGGTCACAAGTTTTTTTCTGAGTTAGTAATTTAAATGTCCTTATGATGTCTTCAGAGGTAACATGCTCAAATTTAAATATAGCCTTGCATTTATTTACATTACATTTTAAAAGTAACTCTGATTCTAATGGAGAGGAATTTAATGCATTAGTTGTAATTGTAGGCATTTCAGTAAAATATTTCTCAAAAGAGTTAGCGACATCAAGATCTGAATCAATTATTTTTGAATTTACAGTAAGTGAATAATGATTGTCACGCGGTTTTATTTTTCCTGTTTCACTATTTATTACATTCCATGTGGCCTTTATTTTATTATCAGAATTTTTAATTTTATTACTTAAATGTATTGATTTTGCAACCCTGCATACTTTTCTAAATATTTTTGAATACATTTTGACATAGTTGGTGAATGTGGGACTGTGGTTATATTGTTTCATTTCATACAACTCATACAACCTAGTTCGACTTCGGTGTATTCCGACAGTAGCCCAGTCCTTGAATTTCATTTTATTATTTGGCCTAAAAGTTTTTACTTTAAACACTTGCTCGAACTCATTACTTAAGAAATCAAAAAAAATATTATAAAGATTATTAGCATTATCATGCATGAAATGTAAATATGGAATTTTCTTTTCAATATTAACTTTAAAATTGTTTAATCGAGCAGTGGTCACAGGTCTACAAGTTACTAGTTGAGATTTCTTTTTATAGTTGTGTAGAATTTTTATTATTTGACCACAGTGATCGGACGGCAAATTGTTAATAATAGATTTATCTTTTACTTCAACGTTACAGAAAATATTATCTAAACATGTAGCTGAAGTCGATGTAATTCTAGTTGGTTCCAGAAACAAGTAATTTAAGTCAAAACTTGTAAATAAGTTAATAAATCTATCTCTTGTTTGGGAACTCTCTAAAAGATCAATATTAAAATCACCACAAACAATAACTGACTTTTTAGAATGACAAATTTTTTTCAGAACTTGTTCCATTACAGGCTCAAAAGAATTATAATTTGCAGAAGGGGGGCGATACACACAAAGTATAATATAATTCTTAAGTTCTATACAAGACAATTCTATTATGCGTTCAAGTGAGAGGCTAACTATATCCTTTCGGTCTTTACACTGTATATTATTATTAACAATTATTAATGAACCCCCTCGAATAGCATTTTTTCGAATAAAGGCACTGGACAAATAATGATTGGGGAAACTAAACATTAATTCATGTTTACTTAGCCAATGCTCAGTTACACACAACATATGTATATTATGACTTTTTAAAAATAATTCTATTTCCAATTCCTTGCCAGAAATGCCTTGTATATTTTGATGAACAATGTTAAAAAAACAGGCATTGTCTGTTGTCAAAGAACTCAGTTTAAAGTATGATCTAAAATAGGAACTGACTCGGTGCAGCTAATAACATCAGCACTATAAGACATAGCACTAACGCTAGAGAGGTCAATAGACTCCTTAATACTACTTAAATCTAAATCATGTATATTAGAAGCTAACAACGTAGCCATTTCTCGTCTACATTTCATAGGCAGGGACATACCAGCCAGTGTCAGTCTAAAATTTAAATAAATTTATTTATGTCAAAATATAAAATTGCATCGCTATGACGATGAGTCAAGTTGTACAGATGTACATTCATGTCAAATATATGCCTATTTAGTTTAGCAGTGGAGCTTGAAGAATATGGAAAACCGCTTATTATAAACTTACATCTTGTTTTATTGTGTAACTCCAACAAGGTACCTACTCCCTGTATGATGTCATTCTTCTTTAATAATGAGCCATCACCAAACAATATGACAATTGTTGTAGTGCTATTTAGTTCACTGACAGGTATGTTATTGACAATTTGACCAAAGGAAGCCCCTGGTGTACAAATGTTTGTTACCGAATGTTTTAACCGGTTGCTAAGAAGTAAACCAAATCCTTTGCCGAGTTTATCCGAGATTAAAATTGTTCTGCTGGGCAGCTGCTGATTGGAGACCAACTGATTGTTTAGCAGGTTTGGCCCTAGGATGTTACCAGATGAAACATTGATATAATGAGAATGGTTTTGTGACTTGGGTTGTGAAGATGACCGAGATGATAGAGCACACATACAGGAGTAATTATTCACTAATGAATCGAATCTATCCGCATTATATTTTGTACCAGCAACCAGCTCATTTAAAGCCAAAATATGTTCATTTATTTCATTCTTTGCAATTTCATACTTTTTACTTATTTCATTTAAAGAAATCTGCAAACCTTGTATATTATTTTGTAAACGGTTTGTCTCACTATCATGTATAAGCCTGCTTTGCTTCAGTTTGCAACATTATCAATGGTTAAATATGTGTCTGTTGTAATATGTTTATTTATGGCTGCAATCTTGTATGAGGTTTTCAATAATAATCATGTAATTAAGTATAGTTTCCCTCATTTTTATTTGTGCACTTTATGAACTTACATTGTATAACACTGGCAAAAGTAAAAATATTCCGTCATTCCAATCGAAAATTAGATTACAGATTTACTTTTGCTTTGGATATGGAACAGGTTTATACATTTTGCTAAACAGAAAGCCCGCTTAATTTATTTTGTGTCAAAAGAAATTTATTATTCAATCATTTAAGCTTCCCGCTTAACATCTTACTATACTGTATATTTAGATAGAGCAGGTTTGAAGGTTTTAGGGTTTCGTAGCCAAATGGCAAAAAACGGAACTCTTATGGATTCGTCAGGTCTGTCTCACTGTCTGTCTGTCCACTTTCTCCCAAAACTATTAGAACTATACTGTTGAATCTCGGTAAGAAGATGTATTCTGTGAACCGAATTAAGATTTTCACACAAAAATAGAAAAAAAAACAATAAATTTAGGGGGTTCCCCATACTTAGAACTGAAACTCGAAAATTATTTTTTTTCACCATACCCATATGTGTTTGGTATCTATGGATAGGTCTTCAAAAATTATATTGAGGTTTCTAATATCATTTTTTTCTAAACTGAATAGTTTGCGCGAGAGACACTTCCAAAGTGGTCAAATGTGTGTCCCCCCCTCGGTATTGGGACCCAAAATGAAAGGCGGTAATGTCATATAATAATATATTAGCCGTCCATGCGGCTCCAAAGATACCTTAAGACTACTGCACTTACTATCTAGGTACAATATAATGTATTACACTTATTGCAGCGATGCACATGCAATGTGATATCTATATGACGTTACATGCACACACTACACCTCTGTAACTTCTAAAATATGAAAATGATTAAACTAAAAAAAATATGATGTACCTTACCATGCAAACTTCCACCGAAAATTGGTTTGTACGGGATCTAGTAAGTAGTTTTTTTTAATACGTCATAAATCGTAAACCGCAATTTACCTTTCATTCAATCAACTCAAATATAAAAATAAATAAAAAAAACATTTAATTTTTATAGATAATTTAATTCAATTCAATTTTATTTTTGAGACACCATCGATCAAAATTTTTGTTAGCCAATACATTTTAGCTAGTCAACAAATTTAATATTTTATATGACTTACAAATTTAGTTTTTTGTATAAGTTTCCACATCAGTGGACTGTCAAAGCTGTCAATGACACTCAGGACCCCTTTACCACTCCCACGCACTCTATTAAGCAGAAAGGCAGATATAACCTGGTATACACAAACATAGAAGCGCAATTAATAGAAAACTTTGGTTGATATACGGTAAATAGACTTAACCTAATAGACCCATAAGTCATAAGTAAATATTTCAAAACATAAAAGATGTTAAGGATTTGACATCCTAAACAAGAAAATCAGTTAAGTAGTTATCCAGTAATGCTCCATAACATCGGCCGGCCGCCATCTACGTCGTGAGTACAGCTTCAAGGGATCGTAGACCTTTGTATTTGATTTTTATTTTAACTTGATAACCTTATGCGTTCCTGAGAAATAAAGTCTTGATAGAAAGACAGACAACAAAGTGATCCTATACCCTTCCTTAAGGAACCCTTGCTTTTTTCCTTTTGAGGTACAGAACACTAAAAATGTGGAAAAAGCTTAAATGACTACTAAGATTTTAATTTTATAAACGGTAATACATACAACCTTCAAACATAGAACGATTATAAGTAGTTTAAACTCTTTAGTAAATAAAAAATAGTTCAGTAGCTAGTACGGCAGGAGCAACTTCTATTGAGAATATTTTTTGTGTCTTTTAAAAAATCACTAATTAGCGATAAAAAAAGCTAACATTCATACACACACACAGACATCACTCTAAAAATTATTAACTAAAAAAAAAACCTCAAAACCTAAAGAAAATGCAAATTTAGCAATTTCAATTTTAAGACCAAAACTTCCCTCAAAAGTTAATAAACTTGGGTCAAGTGCAAGTCGGGCTTGTAAAACGGTAATTCGTAAAACCTTTAACGATTATAATGTAAGCGCTATTAAAGTAAAATAACTACAACTTTAACGATTATAGTAAAACAACAAATAATAAAAATCTGTCAAGTGCGAGTCTCTTTGGCATTGTGAGATGGTGCGGAACGGAACCATTGGTGCATATTCCTAAAGAATTGTGCAAAAATGATCTAATCCGACTGTTATTCCTAGAGATCAGCACGTTCGAACAAAATCTTTACCTTTATTATATTATAGTATAGATTAAGAAAAAGGAGAATAGTTTTAGTTTTAGTCGTTTTTCTGCTGTCGGTAAAAGAGATTCTGATTCTATAAGCAACATAAAAAAACGAGTGGCACTCCGGGAGTGCCGGCAGAAGTGAAAACCTTTACACACGATTCGCGCTTAACACTCAAATATGTCACAAGACATGTCTTTGACATTGTCAAGAAATAATAATGTTTGTTTATTTACTTTTTTGACGTAGTATATTTGACATCGCAATCTG
Organism: Apoda limacodes; assembly: GCA_946406115.1. Taxonomy (NCBI): domain Eukaryota; kingdom Metazoa; phylum Arthropoda; class Insecta; order Lepidoptera; family Limacodidae; genus Apoda; species Apoda limacodes. The sequence continues at coordinate 7,723,895 of OX291552.1, read as the reverse complement.
CCATAGAATTAAAATTCCATATCCAACCTCCCTGTACTACTCATAATCGCGAATACTAAAAATAAAAATTATAATAGGCGTGGCATTACGGTTTCCGTCTTACGAATTTCCACGATTAGGACACGTGACCTGACGCGAGTTTATCATTTTTTACCCATTCCAAAAAAAGTGCACATCGCCGCTAAAGAAGTTTTCACTTCAAAAATAAAAATTATAATAGGCGTGGCATTACGGTTTCCGTCTTACAAATTTCCACCATTAGGACACGTGACCTGACGCGAGTTTATCAATTTTTACCCATACCAAAAAAAGTGCACATCGCCGCTAAAGAAGTTTTCACTTCAAAAATAAAAAATATAATAGGCGTGGCATTACGGTTTCCGTCTTACAAATTTCCACCATTAGGACACGTGACCTGACGCGAGTTTATCATTTTTTACCCATACCAAAAAAAGTGCACATCGCCGCTAAAGAAGTTTTCACTTCAAAAATAAAAATTATAATAGGCGTGGCATTACGGTTTCCGTCTTACAAATTTCCACCATTAGGACACGTGACCTGACGCGAGTTTATCATTTTTAACCCATACCAAAAAAAGTGCACAACGCCGCTAAAGAAGTTTTCACTTCAAAAATAATATTTAAAAAAAAAATGGACCGATTTAGCTTAAACTCTTTTCAGATCTAAGTCATGACGTGGCGTATCGATTGATATGGTCACGAGAGCACTTTGGTCCATTGGTTCTTTAGCTATTGAGGAGCAAAAAAAGCTAACATACATACTCACACACTCACACACACACACACACACACACACACACACACACACACACACAGACACACAGATATCACTCTAAAAATGATGGCATACTATTATAAATAAACTAGCTTTTGCCAGCGGCTTCGCCCACCCTAAATTTGGTTATCGGCATAGGATTCTTACGACAACTCCTCAATAAATAAATAAATAATACGTACCGCCCTTCCCCCTCATGACTGCCCGCCGGCCTCGCACACCATAAATTCACGCGCAATACTTGATAATTATTTTGTTGTCACGTTTTTTTCAAACTGCGATATCACCTACGATATGCATTGAAATCGAATGATGAACAGGGCAATTTTGTTTTAAATTAAATACTTGTGATGAAGAACGTATTTATTTGGATAAAGATTAATATCATGTTTACAAATACACTTTCACAAATAATGCATTATTTTAGAATAAATATGATTAGCATAAAAAAGGTTATAGTGACCCAACCTTAAAATTTACACATATGCTGTCGCGGACTTTTTTGTAGAATTTTTATAGGGGAACAATTCTGTAATACATGATTTTGCGAAACTCTAACCGTTTAGGCAGCGCACGCAGCGGAAGCTTTCAAAAGGATAAAAAAAACCCCGATTTCGAAAAATTTTTCATTAGTGCTCCGCTCCTATTTGTGTTAGCGTCATGATATATAGCCTATAACCTTCCTCGATAAATGGGCTATCCAACACTGAAAGATTTTTTTAAATCCGACCAGTAGTTCCTGAGATTAGCGCGTTCAAACAAACAAACTCTTCAGCTTTATATATTAGTATAGATAAAATCACGCTATGATTGAATGATTTAAGACCAAAAACTGAAGTTTTGGTTACAAGCACATACATTTATAATTTTATATCCAAAAAAAATATTATCCAAAAATCTTCAGTGCACTAAATATCTCTATCAACATTTTTCTACTTAAAATGCGTTTTTATTATATATTGCAATTTATTAGAAAACTGTTTAGGAAAATTGATATTTTAACTATTCTTTGCCAATATATCTTTGCTTGTATAATGTATCTACGCAAAAATTGTCACTTATTTGCTAAAAATAGTGACCAACACAGTGTTAAAACAAGGGATAATGATAAATTGGTAGTTCCAAAATGTCGTCTTCAGAAGCTCTTTCACAATACAAAGTTTATATTTCTACAATAAAAATACAGAACATGTGTTTAATTTACATTCAAATTAATTAAAAATATATGTCAGATAGTTAAATGAAAAAAAATGCTATCACAAAGTTGATGAATACATAAATTATAAAAATGCTTGGAAGAACTAGAACTTTTTTGATTAAATGTTATGTTATTACCTAGTGTAAGGCTATATTGTATTTTAATATGAAGTTGAAAAAATATAAAAGATTAACTACTGAGTTTCTTGCCGTTTCTTCTCGGTAGTAAATAATTTCGAACCGGTGGTAATTTTTTAACATTCATAAACTAACTGAGGATTCAAAAGTGCTGTTAAAAAGTCTATTTAAATAAAAAAAAAAATTAGTTTGAGTCATCACTGTCGCACTGTTTTTTTTTTATTAACTATAGTTTTTGTTTATCTTATTGTAATTAGTTCAATATAAAAAGGGTATTTCAAATTTGAATGTCACTGGTATATCATGAATAAATATGCATTTTGCGCCTGGTAACTCAAGATGTTTTGTGTCTGGGAATAAAACAATATTTAAGGTGAATCGGAATTAGATTTTTCCCATACAACCTTCGGTACACGCAATTTCTATATTTATTAACATTTTACCGTGTTAAATGCGTTGTTATCATATGTATATTTATATTTACCACTATCGCAAAATGCATATTCATTCAAAAAATCTCAATGAATTATTTAAAAAAAAGGTTTTTATACATAATCCACTGGCATTTTTTGAATATGACCATGATAAATAGCGCTTCATGTTAATTATACGATACGATATAAATTGTAATACAGTTTTTATGAAAAAAAGATGTTTGGATACACCTTAAGCAGGTGTAATTTTACTACCCTTAAAATTTTGAGCACTCACTAAGTTCTTGACAGCCTGATAAACATTAGCTATGACATTGAAAATAGTCGTTCTTGTTTCATTCAAAGAATGTGAACAGTATAGCAACGATATAAATGTATCAAACATCACGGGCGACCAAAACAATATATTGTATAGTATCTCCCGCTTAATAGGCGTTATTGATTTTTTCCCATCTATATTTTGTATGTTTACTGATATTACTATTGACATAGCTATAGGAATAAAGTAACATACTATTGAAAGGATAAACAAATACAAAAGAATCTTTCTGCTCTCCATATAGCATATCTTTACACATGTCTCATCTGATTTAGAACTTCGAAATAATACAGGACTTGTTACTTCGATGTCAGTTTTATTTCCGCTGTCCTTGATGTTTTGTATAATATTTTTAACATGATCTATGACTGAATTAATTTTAAAAGATATGTTTGCATCTTTATTTTCATTTTGATTATAGTCCATATTGCTTACAGGTTGTGGTGGATACTTTCTTAGTGCCAGAAAGTTTTTTGTTGAGTTTGTAATGTAATAAATTGATTCATTAACACAACTTTCATATCCCGTGTCCATCATTATCATGCAAGATTCTCTGACGTTGTTCATATCTCTTTTATCAATTTTTAACTCATTTACACCTATTGGAGACATAGATGCAACCATCAATACTGGAACAATCCATTGCACAATCACTGCTAAAAAGGAAAACTTATTCTTGAAGACATTGGTTCTCCTTTTCTCAATTTCTTGTTCTGTATTAGTTTCAGGACCTGTAGTTTCAGCATTGTTTTCTTGCGTTAATTGTATTCTTTTATAGTGCACGTAATTTCCGATAACCAGATTGATAAAACTGTTTGCTAATGATATTACATATGGGCCATATGTCATAAAAATTAACCAAAAATTGCAACTTACTGTCGCATCGTCTGTTGATGTTACATCATTAAAATCACGTTTTACCATTTCATGCTTGTCTGTTGTAAATGGACTCAACTTGTAGGTGGCTCTGACTACATAAGCACTACCAATAAATATTAAAATCACATTTTCTGATAGCAATACTGCAGAAAACTTCGAGTCGTTTAGTACTAAAACTTTTAAATTAATTAAACTAAGAACGAAACCGCCTGTTATTAGAAATGCTCCTAAATATATATCGACCGAATTGTTCATGGCGTGTATTATCAGCAAAAACGTACAGCTAAATGTTTCAACAACAGCTAGCCCTCATAATTTTGCACTGTTACAGTATGTTCTGTGTGGAGCTTATCTATGTACGCAAATGATGGGGGCGCTTTTAAAAGACGAACATATTTTATGAGTAATTTCTTAAGCTTGTATTTAATAAAACACATTTTCAAATGGAATATTGATATATTATGCTTGTTTGCGTCATCAGTCATTTCAAGACCGTAAACAATTTCATTTTTCATTTTCAAATGTTTTTGATTAAAATAATCAACCTAATTTATAAATAATATTTCAGTCAATTTTATTAATAATAATTATTTTGTTTATATGAACTTCTCCAAAAGTTGTTTTTTACTACTACTACTAGGTATATATTTTATACGGATATTAACGTTTTTGATTTTACTTAATATTTTATTTGAATAATGCGCTTGTTTAGAGGTAGTTAGGCTATTTTTGGTAAGAAAACCTTGTGGTGACTTTTCTTATCAATTTAAGCCCCTATCATTAAGTTGTTATGTAAAACTAAATATATCAGCTACCGATTTCAAATTAGCTGAGCAATAGTTAAATCCAATTTCAAGAGATTCAAATAACACTTTTTTTGTTGACGTGACAACGTCTTATAAATTGGTTTGCCGGGTGACACTTCAAGAAACTGCGTTACGCTCCGCTCACGTTATGCGCTCACAATGAGAGCGAGTGAGAGGCACGCGGCATGGTTAGCCCGCCTAAGAGCGAGAGAGACAGACATAAAAAGTGAAAGGCACAAGTTTTCACGTAAAACTTTCGCCCGTATACCGACTTTACAGGCAACCAGTTTTTTTTAAGTCATTTATCATCTAATACCTTTAAACGAGCAATTCTTGTATATACTCGTATGTATATATATAGATATATAATCTGAATCTCTGCAACGGCTCTAACGATTTTTATGAAGTTTAGTACGCAGGAGGTTTCGGGGGCGACAAATTGATCTGACTGGGTTTCATTTTTAGGAAACGCCGTTTTATATATTGAATATTGATATAATAAGAATATTGATTATTTTTCCGCTAATTGTATAATATAATAATAATCAGTTCAGTTAATTTTGTTGTATATTTATATCCAGTGGATATGTACATCACTATATAGAACCTACCTTCAACATAAAATCTGTCTTGATCGAATAGTCTTTCATTTACAACAAGTATGACATAATTTATTACCATATTTGTATGACCTTTTTTTCGTCTGATTACTCGGGCAAGTCTACGCTCATAATTTTTTAAGTACTCTAGTGCGATAAATTACTTTACTTTTGTTATGCTTTCCAGTTTAGTTTTTTCCCTAATGTCGTTGTTTTTCCTCCGAAATTTCCATCTTATGCATACTCGGCATATTGCTCTCCATTGACCTCCTGTCAGACTTCCAGTTTTTGTTTGTTTTTGTGTGTGTTAAGCCCATTCCGAAATGAGCACAGGTTAAAGGTAGGTGTCAAACAGTTTCTTTTTTGTTTTTTTTCTTTACTAGCTTTTGCCAGCCTCTTAGGCCGCTCTAAATTTGGTTATCGGCATGGACTTTCTACGGCAACTTCTTGATTATAGTAAAACAACCGACTCACGTTTGACGTTTTTGCCTATGTCCTTCCCCAAGGTGCAAGCTTTCGCCTTGCCAAAATTCATCGAAATCGGTTTCGCCGTAAAAGGTCACAAACTGACAGACAAACACTTTCGAATTTATTATATTTGTATGGATAATTTAATAAGGTGACTAATACCTTTTCTAACCATTTTTAGGCTTGTTTGTAAATTAAAAAATCAGTGTCCTTCCTGAAGGAAGAGGATGAAAGCAAACCGTTAGAGCGGTTTCAGAAAAAAAAGAGGTCATAGTTTCTTGTTATGTAAATTATAAAAAATGTCTACGTGTCTAGAGGTACCTTCATTAATTGTTTGTAAACAAATAAAAACACATTAAAAGTCGAAACCAAAATTATAGATGAACTAGGTTTATATGAAAACTAAACGTTGAGCTCATTCTTAAATGACGCACTAACCTTGTTACAGGAATCAGAGACGGGACTATATGTGTCTTTGGTTTCGTTCCTCGGGTTTGGTCGCAACTATGTTGAGCAATACTTCCAGAATACCGGAAATGCCGTCTTTCTTCACATACAAAGAGAAAAAATACCGGTAAGGCTTTGCATACACATACCTATAAATTATTCCTTTAATTACCTTTTTTTTGCTATCGTGACCTGTTTTGACAAAAATATTTTATTGAAATAAAAAAATGAAATAATCGTCAAGTCATTAAATAGAGTATACTTTCAAGTCATATTTCATTTTGGGTCTTGAAAGTAGCTATACTATGCTAGTATATATTATGTGTTCCGTTTGACATCCAAAGTCCATTATGAGAGAGTACATCGTCAACTTTCCGTCGCTGGCCGCTAGATGTCGCTGTTTTCCGTCACGTGACCTTTAACTATCTTTAATTGGTTTAGGAATTATCCAATTTTGCCGTCCTTTCTTTTCTTTAGACGACCGTGTTGAAATCTTTTTTTCCAGTCGACTGTATTTTTGTGAATATCGATGAATCATTTTATATTTCCCCGATTAAGTAATGAAAAAAAATCAATAAGCCGTAAATGGCCAATCCGCAGAAATCAAGAATTTCAGTGATCTTATATAAAAACTGCACTTCATTACCTTCTGTGTGGGTTTGCGGTCACACCGGCGATAGATATCTAATGAGATCAAACCCTCAATTCCGCAGTCTCATGCAATAAAAACCTTTTCTAATTTATTTTCAGTAGTTCCTGATACTCTCCGAATTTGATGCACAGTAAAAAGATTACTTTTCAATCATTTTTGGTAAAAATACAAATTACCGTTATAACATCTTTTCTTAGAGCAAATCTCCAAAAGACTGAATTCAAAAGTTTTCAATCTGTCATTCTTTTTCAAATCAGATTTAAAAGTCTGTTGACGTAAATAAGTATGGCATTCCATGCCTGTATGGATATCGAATTTTACAATAATTTTGACATAAACACGCAAAAGGGTGATCTAAAGCTACTTACACACTACATATTACAAATTAAAATACTTCACTCGCTACAGTATCCGTTGCTGCGGCGTTGAGTGTAATGACCAAAAATATTTATTTATTTATTATTTATGACAACCAAAGGAATCCCATTTTAATTTCAAGTTTTTACAGATAGAAGAACCAGAACAAACCGGTGATGGGCCAGAAAAGAAGATTACCCGTCTTGCAATTGGGGTGGAAGGAGGATTTGACCCAGACTGTGGAAAACCAAAGTTTACATACACCGACCATTATAGCGTCGTGGTGTTACCAGGATTTCACACGTATCCCTGGCCAGCTACGATGCTCCCTGAAGTGGTAGGATATTGCTCAATCACTCTTTGCATCCATCCTATCATTAGTGCTAAATTTTATCTTTTTATATAGTCCAGGAGGCTATGTATTTGTTTATATTAATCCGTACGTTATATGCTTGCTTAAGTAATTGACCCTGGAAACTAGGCAATCCATTAACAAAGTTTTACCTACCTGAATAGACCTTTGTTATTGACAATATATTCTTCTTAAAAGAATACTATTCGCTATACAATAATATACTTATACTTTACTTACTATACTTATTTTTGACACTTACTATTCAAACACCATTAAAATTAGAAAGACATATTCTGGTAATTAATATCTAGGTCTGTAGTGTGCTAGTTTTTTATTAAATTGTATAGTTTAAAAGTTATACTGGATTCTAGTTTTTTACACAAATTGTCTCAAATAAGATTTAAAGTTAATAAAACCATATTTAAATATTTTGGACAACCACAGATATAGATATTCAGTTTCAGATTATGCCTACAAAATTTTACAGTACTTGATCAGTTAATGTCAAAAACAAGTGAGAACTTTGTATGAAGCACGCTGCGAGGCGTCGTGAATCGTATTCTTTTAATAATATCAAATGAAAAGGTACATCATACCTAATAAAGAACATAAAATGCACACTACACGCTGCTACAGTGTATGAATGTACATTCTAGTCGTTTAATGTTCATTGTATATGTTGTCGATTTTCAGGTCAATAAATCAGTACAAGGAATTATAGATGCTGAATCCCCCTTTAAAATAGCTGAAATGGCAGCTCTGCAAGGTACATGGGATGGGGAGGCCAGAGAAGTGTCTGTGTAAGTATTTTTCAGTCTCTAAAAGTTCTTACCATCAGAGAAAAAGCGATTTATATATAAATAAACTTACCTCTCTTTCTCTCGCCGCAACAACAAAAGACAAAGTAATCAACAGTGGAGAGGTCATGAGTTCAGCATTTGTTCCACGAGCATAGATTAGGGAATGAATACGTAAATGGTTCAGGACGGTTTCATTGTTATGGAACGTGTATATATTGAGTATTTACTTTAGTTACTGTGCTGACAGTGCAAAAGAAAAGGAAAATTCAGTGTTAGGTTGTTAAGTTGGCAACTCACACTCTTCGCATGAACTATGATCCATATTTAAAATCCATACTTATATTATAAATGCGAAAGTAACTCTGTCTGTCTGTTAACTCTTCACGCTTTAACCGCTGTACCGATTAAGAAGAAATCTGGCATGGGGATAGTTTGAGTCCCAAGAAAGGACATAGGCTACTTGAAAACGTCAAGTGTGAGTCAGTTTTTATTTTATAATTGAGGAGCAAGTTGAAATCCTACGCCGATAACCGAATTTAGGGTGGGTGAAACCGTGAGCAAAAGCTAGTAGAAAATAAGTTCCAAAATATTGTTCCTCTTTGGTGTGAAATAACATGCGAGGTTCCTGGGCTTTATTCTCATTTCATTTTAAAAGTGTATGTAGATAATTTTTGGTTTATATATGACGAGGATTCTCATATTGATTAGGTTTTATTGCTTTGAGACCCTAAACAAGTGTACATAGCCGTGATAAAGATTACAGAAATGTTATAACCCAACTAAATAAAGAATATGAATTAATGTAACCTCATTATGGAAATAATCTGCAACTTGCCTATTTGAGCGGGTAATAACATTTCTACTATAGTTACCGACACCATACACTCTTGGCTAGGCGGTATGATCGTTTAAGAATAATAAAAATATTTCTTTCATTATGTTACGATTGTGTGTAGAAAGTTATCCTTAACAATTTATAATATGTATTAACATATACATTTTATAAAAACATTTCAGCCATGCAGTAAGTTTGAAGCAATTGGATAATGGTGTAAGGATACCCCCTTCAGGTTGGAAATGTGCCAACTGTGACTTAACCAGCAATCTGTGGCTAAATTTAACAGACGGTTCGGTTTTATGTGGAAGAAAGTTCTTTGATGGATCTGGGGGAAATGACCATGCGGTTTGTGCATATTCTTTATATACATAACAGGGTTTTTGATATTACGGAAATTAAATTATGCAACAAAAAACGATCTTTTGAACGCAAATTGAGTACGCCCTCTGAATGTGCCACCATTTTAAGTAACCAATGTGTAGTCTAGGGCTTAGAACTATAGCAAGTTATATAAAAATAAAAACTGTACTCAATATTAGCCAATTATTGTATCTAATATTGTTATTTTAAATATTTATACATCACTTTATAGGAAAAAAAACATTTATTAGTATTTTTTAGCATGCCCCCTGCAAACATTTCAAAAGGTTTCAAAGCGGTCTGGCCAAGGCCTAAAAAAGGTTTTTCAATCCCTGTTTGCTTGAACTTGCTTTAATATTCTTATAGTGATAATAAAGTAATAATGTGCTTCAAAACTTTTGTGTACATCCATACTAATATTAGTAGCGTTTTGGTTATCGATATAATTACGTATGCGCTTCAATAATCCAACTTTAGAGATGAGCAAAGATTTGTTATTAAGTCACAGATTTATCTCGTTTAACTTGGCTGGGTTATGACATTGAACGCATTAATGCTGCCATCAAAACGCACCTATTGTGATGTTATGCTTAAGTGAGTTGGTTTGTTTGTCTTTTCTTTACGTCGCAACGGAGGTTCCAACTGAGCTGAAATTTGGCAGAGAGAGAAATTAGAAGACTGAGAAAGATTACTTTTATATTTTAATTTAAAAGTCTATTTGAATAAAAAAGTTTGAATTTAAGTTTAATGGCTGAATTTATTTAAGGACCGTACATATCAAAATTCAAAGGCTAGTGTGAATATATGAGTATGTAAATGTTACAGGTTGAACACTATCGTACGACAGGTTACCCTCTAGCTGTCAAGTTAGGAACCATCACAGCTGATGGGAAAGGTGACGTGTACTCCTACCCAGAAGACGATATGGTTTTAGACCCTTACTTAGCCGACCATCTCAAGCATTTCGGTATAAGTGTACAGCAATTACAAAAGGTAAAATAGTATTCATGGTAAACTATTATACAATTTTTTTTTAAGTAATATGATGATTTGTAAAGAAAAAGTTAAGGACAGTATTTTGATGACCCTATTGATAGTTTTTTATTTTTTCGTTTTGATCCCATTGTTGCTATAAAATATGACTAAATATTAAGTATTAACCGACATGAAATACTGTTTAGATTCTTATGGTTTAAGAATACGTGTGATAATTTGTCGATTGCAACTCAACCAAATTGTTACGAACACGCACAGCGGCGACGGGCGTAGGCTAGCTTCCTCGGTTGCTAAAACGAAGCTACGACAACGAAGCGCCGTAGAAATTAGACAACCGTACGGTAGCTAGCTACTAGACTAGGCCACTGACGAGTTTATAGTGGACTGTATGTCGTGGCGACCGTATTGCGGGCCGGACGGGTGAAGCCGGGTGAAGCACTTGTGAACCGCTGACCACGAAGATTTCTTGAGCACAAAATAAAATAGCCGAAGTGAAGCAGAGTATTCTTATGAAGAATTTATTTACACTTCTACACTAGCACTTATTTTACGCTTAATTTCTAGCAGAGTTTCTTCCTGTTTTCTAGCAGAGTTTCTTCCTGTTTTCTAGCAGCGTTTCTTTCTTGAACCTTCACTCTACAATTGAGCACTTATTTTCTTGCAAAGTTTCTTTCTTGATTATTGGTTCTTCCTTTCTTGATTTCTTGCTGCGTACTGCGACGACGACTGATGATGCGGTTTTCTTCTTGCTCTAATAAATAGAGTGGGGAAACTGTGTCAGAGTTGTGGCTCTTTTGCAGTGGTTTCTTCTGCTGTCCGCTACAGCGAACAGGATGTTGGTTTCGTTTTCACGTGGCAGAGGTTGATTGAGTGGCACCTTGCCTGGCAGTCCGTTGGACCGTAGACTCTTCTATTAAGTCCCGGGGCGTCTTTTTGTGCTTGGGTTGCTTTTTGCTTCGACGGTCTGGCGGTCGCGCATGCAGCGGAGCCATGCCACGGAGGTGTTCGTGACGCGACTCATCCGCTCGCGCAAACATTGATGTGGCCAGCCGTCGAACGAAGTTGTCCAGGCTTTCCCACTTGAGGTCCCTCTGGATGGACGCGTTCCTCACGTACCGCGGGGCATCGACGATGGTCCTTAGGGCCTGGTTTTCTTGGGCTCGGAGTTTTTTCTTCAGGGACTCCGAGGCTAGGGCATACCACGCCGGAGCTGCGTAGGTGAGGCAGGATCTAACGTAGGACTTATAGATCCCGAGTTTCGATCGCAGAGGGAGCCTCGAAGAAAGAAGTGGGCGTAGTTTGGCTCGCGCCACCTTCGATTTCTCGATTGCGTTAATGATGTGGTTTTCCATGGTGAGTCCACGGTCAATTGTTAGGCCAAGGTATTTGACCTTATGTTGCCACTCAATCTTCTGGCCCTGCAGTCGAAGACGAGGTGGTGGGTGCTTGACTCTTCCAACGAGAATGGCCTGCGTTTTCCCGATATTGACCGATAGCCGCCATCTTGATAGCCATAAAGGCAGGTCATCCAGTGCTCTTTGCGTCTTGTGTGCAGCGTAATATTTGTTTGTTGACGCTGACGCGGCATACAATGCCGCATCATCTGCGAATAGTGCCAGCTGGACGTCCTTCGGCACCGCTATGTCATCAGTGTATCGGGCGTAGCAGGCAGGGGAGAGGCAGCTTCCTTGAGGAACACCGGCTTCCACATAGCGTTCTCTTGATTTAGTATTTTCAACTACCACGTGAAAACGGTGGTTGTGCAGAAAAGAGGCCACAGCTCTTATGATGCGTCGTGGGGCTATAGACGTCGATAATTTGTACAGCAACCCCTCGTGCCATACCCTATCGAAGGCCTTTTCCATGTCCAGGAATACTGCAACTGTCTGCTGCCTCATGTTGAGGCTTGTCGTCATTGAGTGCAGTACCCTGGTTAATTGGAGCGTTGTCGAGTGTTCGGATCTGAAGCCGAACTGTTCCGACCGGGAACTAATGTGTGGCAGCAATTTCGTCAGCAGGAGCTTTTCGAACACCTTCGAGATCATGCTGAGCAGTTGTATGGGCCTGTAGCTATCTGGTTTTCTCCAGTCTTTGCCCGGCTTCGGCAGCATAATGACAGC